>CM052799.1:27162412-27256131 GCA_028533885.1 Nasua narica | reverse complement strand
CCCCCCCCCCCCCCCCCCCCCCCCGCCTCCCGACTTCTTAAAAGTCACATTCAAACAATGCGAAACTATGGTGGTCCTGAAAAGATGCCAGAACACCAGGTAAGGGACATCAGCAGGTCTCTGAAGCCCAGGATGAAAAAAATCTCCCAAAAGCTTAGCAAAAATAAGTTTAAGTTAATTCGCCAAAGGTCTTCCTAAGCTAGAAGAAAAAAATTCCATTGCTATCCTACCTGATTGCAACAGGACTTAGCATTGTTCACTGCACCCACCTGCCCTCCCTAAGGGGCAGCTGAGGAGTCTCCTTGATGTCATCGTCCACAGGACAAAGCAGAGATAAGAGGCCCTTTCTCAGACTAAGCCTCAGTTCCACATCACTGCACCTGTCAGGCCAGACCCCAGAGTCCTCGCTGTTCTCCCAGCACAAATGCTTGCCTTTCTAATGTTCCCTTTTATAGATGGCAGTAGGGCAAAGGGGGAAAAATCCTTACAAACCCTAGCCGATCCATGAGTTCTGAGAACCAAATCTTAATCCATAATTCTGATGAAAACTAGGGTGAAGTTCAGCAAATATTCTTAATTGCTACAAATACACATCTATATTTAATTTCACCAATAGTTGAACCTTGAACAATGTGGGGGTTAGGGGAACTGACCCCCCCATACCCCACAGCTGAAAATCTAACTTTTGACTCCCCCAAAAGCTTAACTATGAAAAGCCTCCTACTGACGGGAAGCCTTACTGTTAACATAAAGCTAATTAACACATATTTTCTATGTCATACATATTGCATGCTGTATTCTTAAAATAAGCCGGGAAAATAAAATGTTATTAAGAAAATTATAAGGAAAAGAAAATACATTTACAGTACGGTATTGTATTTACTGTAAAAACTCTGCAGATAAATGGATAAAATCTGCACAACTTAAATCCATGTTGTTCAAGGGTTAATTTCATCAACAAGAGAAAAACAACTCAACCTTATTTTTAAGATCTATATCCAAAAAGGGATGAATGATAGTGTAAGCCAGGAAAATATAATTTTGTACAACAAGGATATATATAAATACACAAAAAATGGGCATAAAGCTTTAGATCAAATTTTCAAACACACACACATTCTCCTCCCGGAATGCCCCAAGTAAAATGTTTAAGCAAATACTTAAATACCACTTTGTTCTGCTTGGACAGCATTCTTAATATTTTCTACAAACCAGCTCCCGATACCCCATCCAAATAAAGTTTATTTTGATACTGTTTCCCAATGATGGCTCATATTTAAGCGTCTAGGTCTAAGGACATGGTCACATTTCATTTTTCTTATGGAAAAAAAATTCAAAGACTACAGACTAAAAAAAGACTGCAGACTAAAATACCACTTTAATAGAATAACGCCCATGCCTCACAGACCAAAAATTATAGGTATCAGCGGTGTCGTGGATGGTGTGAATTCATCAGTTTTATTCTGGTGTACAAAGGGAGTCCTGAACTGACAAAAATTCTGTGAATGGGCCTGCTCCCAGCAAGTGAGCACACCGGCAGTAGCCAGGAGGAGCAGCAACCCGAGGGCTCCAGCTGAAGGCCAACCAGCCGGCAGTGTCATCACCTGCAGTTGTGTGGCCCTGGCCAAGAGCCTCTGAACCCTCTGGATCCACGTCCTCTCCTGGGAAGTGCTGGGACTGCCCCTCTCCCACTGGGCTGGGGTGAGGAGTAAGGAGGTTGTGTGCGTAATGCGGAGCCTGGCACCTCTTCAGTGCTCAGTACAAGTTAGCTCGTAGGAGCGGAATCAAGGAGAAATTGGATGGTGGGCATCATTTCAAAGAGAGGGGGAAGGGAAAAAAGAGGTTCCTGCTACCGAAATAAGTGACGTCCCCAGCAAATCTTGGCATTTCCTAAATCAAATCTCGGAGAGGCAGGCAGGTGTCATTCGGTGTTCAGGAGAGCCCCCAGCACGCTGCTGTCACTGGGGGTAGTCAGTTCCCCAGTTTACAGGAGCACAAGTCTCCACTGACTCCACTTCAATCTCAGCAGGCCGGGCAAGTTATAATTGGCCTTAATTGGCACTTACAGGAGCTTTAACATTCCTCACCTGCTGCCAAGGAGCACTTGAAAGGGGGAGAAAGTATTTTCAAACTTGGAAATACCGAGCGATTCATTCAGCTGTGGGCCTGGAAGCCTGCTGTCCAGAATCAGATTAGCTTCACCAAGAAATGTTACTACGTTATTATCCAGTGCTTACTAGGCACTCATGCCGAATTACAAGAGGTGGAGGCTGAAGTTGAAATGGGGGTAGTTCACCTTGGGGGCTAAAACCATGCGGCATCCTTCCTCGGGCTGGCATCATCTGATCTTTTGGCGGATGGCTCTTTGGGGCTCAGCCACACTTCATGTGTGTATCCCTTTTCAACTGTTGCAATTGTTCAAAGGCAGGCAAATGAAGTAAGTATAACCTCATGGCCTGCTTTACAGAGGCTTTGTGTAAACCACAGTCTGACCTCAGTGCAGTCGTTCATTATTTGATACACAAAGTGCACACTGTTAAAAGGTGACCCATCACACCAAACGCAAGAGGGATAACGAGCTCAGAAATAAAACGTCTGACAACAGATTAAAATCCTCGGTCCTGCAATTAAATCCACCCAAAAACTGTTATCTTCTAAGAGCCTATACATTTTGCAGAGAGGAATCCCAGCTGAGCAGACCTAGCTTTCTCTCCTAAGGTAAATTCCAAGCAGGATGAATAGAAATTTCCTACAGATGCCAGGAAAATTGTCCATGGTTGCTTAAACGAATACTTTTTTCTAAATCATTGCTCGTTTTGAAAGATCTCTTTGCCTCATATCATTCCATATTACCCAAATTCAGAAGATATGTGCTAACACTGGTAGTAAAAAAGTTTGTGCTTGTTTCAGAAACTCGGTTCAAAGTGAAATTACAATCAATCACGTGTGTGTATATGTGTGTATAACACTTTAAGATGCTTTAGCAAAAGAAACTGAATTTTAGAAAGATAAATCAAACAGCTAGTCATATATGCCTAGAAAATATAAAGTATTACAGCCTTTGTGGAAAACAATTTAGTAGCAGCTATTAACAATGCCTATCAATATCCTTTCAGACCCAGGCAGTCCTTCCTGAGACTCTAATTCCACAGAAACAAAACCACCAGTAGTTAAGGACATATGTAGCAGGGGGTTACTGTTGCTTTGTTCCTGGAGGCAAAAAGCAGGAAATAAATGTGTGTCCACAGACAGAGGACTTCAAGGAGGAAGCTACTGCCCAGCCACACCTTAGGATAGTAAGCAACCATTAAAAAGGGGGGACTAGCATTATCCTGGCCCGTGAATGAATTCCCATGTGGTACTGTTGAGTAGAAAAGAAGCAGAAGTGTGCATAACAGAATCCATTTTTCATAAAATTATGACAAAAAGTCCCTATTAATAAAACATAAGATTATATGTATTCATATAGATTTATTAGCATGAGAAAAAATTTAGAAGTATGTATACTAAGTTATGTACTAATATTGTACCAAGTTACATAGATGGTTTGCAGAAAGAAAAGATTGTTACAGTTGAAAAGAGCGAGTAGGGAGAAAAAAGTAGGCTGAACTGAAAAATAGCATATTTGAGATTCTTACATTTTATATCTATATAAAAATATTTATATATTTAATATATTCATGCATCATTCAAAAAATCCATAAACTAATTTAGCAAATTTTTGTTCTAAAAAATGCACTGTGAAAGGAGCTGAAGAAAAATTTAGACAGCATTACTTTCTGGTATTACTTCAAAGGAGCATATCCTGATTAGGGCTCCCATTGTATTTATGTGGCTAAGCTGACTGAGATTCAAGCAGCACAACTGAACACACTAAGTATCATAGAGAAAAACAGGCCTATTAGCCACTCTGGCAAAACAATATTTTAAACATTCTAAAGCTCACCCCAAATCTTCAGTATTAGAAACTCTAACAATCTTGTGAAAATATCAAGAATATGAAGCAATAAACAAATTTCATTCCAGAGTTTATTTTTGACCCTAGGAGACTATAGATCAAGAACTCTATGATGTTTAGGGGCTATGATGTGTAGGCCCCTATCATGATTAGGGGCTTACTGCTTGTATTTTAACTTTTAAAACTGAGATAATTACCTTCCCTAATCTCTCCCCTCTCCTCCCCCTCCTTTTTTTTTTTTAACTTTCAAACACACAAGAGGAAAAGGTATAAAATTTCTTTGATGTTCAATCTGAAAACTGTTGTCTTAATAACAAAACGTAGAAGTAAACCTAAAGACTGGGATTTCTATATACACAATGTGAAATGAGGAAGCCAAGAGCTAAATTTAGCCACTGCTCCCTTGCCCCAAACCAGTTTGTTTTATGGGCTTGAACTAGCATATGCATGGGAGGAATTATTCCAGCCAGGTAGTAGGTGTTATAGCATAAAAAAGCAATAAAAACTCCCCCTTCTGGTCATATGTAAGACCACAGCTGAAGAGGGTTGAAATAGCAGGTGTCTGTGTATCGGAACCAGTAAACACACACATTAGTCTTGTGAAGTGACTCAGGAAAGATATCTTTTAGCAATATAACTAAAATGCAGCTTTATAAACTGAAATATCTCCTTTACAATCTGAAGCACAGCCATCCTGATGATTTCTATATATAGTAGACAGGTCTAGAAAAGCACTGGTGAATGAACAGTATTTATTTACTGATTAACACTGCTAGAAACCCACATTTTCATTGTCTTATTCTGGTGACGCAAATCAGAACTGTTGAAGTAGTTCATTAAATCACAGCTCTGACCAACCTCCATGTGGAGAATCAACAAACTGATATGAATGACAGACATTCCCAAAGAAGGTTATTTAAAGCGCTGCCTGTCATAATGCAACACTAAGAACCTACATATCTACCAATGGAGGACTGGTGAAATTAACTTAAATACCCTAATACAGTGGAATAATTGGCAGTCTTTAAAAAGAAGTGGCGTAGTACGAATTCACATGAAAAAATAAGATAGGTTATTAAGTTAAAAAAGTAAATTTGTAACACATCTGATGTTAACGTGTGTGAGGGAACAAGAAATATGCAGTCAAACAGGTGTAGGTGCAGGTCTAGAAACCTTCCAAGGGTAAGTGCTAATAAACTGCAGCCCTGAGAAGTAACATGGAGGAGCTTTATTTATTCTGATTTCATATTTATCCTCCTTGTTCATAGTTATTTTCCTTTTACGAGGTATATTTCTACGTTAATAATGAACAAAAAAAATTCAAAATGCCTGTGTTTTTGCTTTTGAATCGGTATGTTTTTGTTAGCTGAATGAGAAGCTGAGGAGTTGAGTCCCAGGGGAAAGCATGCACATCCTCGTTTGTGTCCCGGCATCTAGAACTAGGTAACCACCGTTCCACAAAACAACAAACTAAAAAAGAATAAATGACCCCAAAGTTTGGCATTATCGCAGTAATTATTTTCAACCCCCACAATATTTAGAAAATGCCTAAAGACTGAATATAATACATCAAGGCTTTTCGTTTTCATTCCAGTCAGTACACTTCATTTACAAAAAAAAAAAAAAAACCAGCCCCCACACAAGATGGAAGAACAACCAGTACCCCCCTCCCCATCCATAAACTAGTTAAATTCATCCAGTTGCTTGAGCCAAAAACCCCATGAGTCATTCCTTGTCCCTTCTTTCCCCATACTGTTAATCCCTCGTCCATCAGCAGGCCCTGCTGGCTTTCTACTTCCATGCAGGCTGCAATTCTGGCCACAACCCTCAGCTTCTGCAGCCTCTGCTACAGTCTCAATCTAAGCCTTTTCCCCTGACTCAGCCCTCAACTGGACTTGAGCACAACAGCCCACCAACCGGTCTCCCTGATTCTGCTCCTGCCCCTATGTTCCACAGAGCAACCATCAATCAGAATAGGACACTCCCCTGCTCAAAACCCTCCAGCGTCTTTGAATCACCTGCACTGTCCAATCCTGATCCTTTGGTGGTCTATGGGGCCCAGGACCACTGGGCCCCAGTCCCCCCTTTTCTGAACCTTAACCCAGACCCCTCACGTCCTTGCACGATGCTTCTCCACCTCCTCACTGGCCTTTCAGCCATGTGCATTCCCACCCCAGGGTCTCTGCACCTGCTATTTTCTCTGTGTCCAACACTGGTCTTCCACATCTTCCCATGGCTAGCTCTTTTTCTCAGTGAGCTCAAAATCAACACCTCAGAGAAGCTTTCTTTGACTAGCCTTACCTAGAGGGTCTTGACCTGGTGGTCATTCTCTCTCATGTTATTCTTAGCCTTTATCACTACTTGAAGTAATCTTATTTTACCTGATTTCGTCTCTACCCTCCCTAACCAGAATATCAGCTGCATGAGAGACACTGCTTTTGTAGTTCAGTGGGAGCAATACCTAGAGCCAACAGTAGGTACTAAATAAATATTTGTTAAATGCATGAATAATATCATGGCCAATTTATTTATTTTTTAAGCAATTGGAAAGGCATATTAATAAAGGCAGAGATTTATTAAGAGGAAAAATCAATACATTTTATAACTACAAATTTAAATGTGGCCCTTATAAATGGCATAACTAACACCATGTAAAGACACTACTTATTACATAACCGAGGGGAAAAAGAGAAATTTATATTAGGTAGGGACAAAGTGGTCCTTTATCTGATACTACTAAAGTTATACAAAAAAAATTAATTAGCACTGTTTGGTTTGTAGCAAAGAGAAGCTGAATTCACTGCATTAATTTTGTATCATGCTACTTTCGATGACAAGAAGTATATCAGGTCAAATAGTCAACTTCAAATTTCCACTGAGAGTTAAACTGACGTCCACCTTGATCTCATTCATGTTTCGATGTGTCTGCTCTTGTTAGCTCCCTTCCCTGACTCAGCCCTGACTGCTGGAGAAAGGCCTGGCATGTCTCAGAAGCAAAAGAGTTAAGTATTTTTGGCTCTGCAACAAGTTTCAATCTTTATACTAACTGAAGGAATAAATATGCCAACCAGTTCTTTAGAGAAGCTACAGAATGTTATGGGGCTGAAACAACAAGAGGAGGAGCTTGGCTTCGGACTACAAGGATGTAGGGATAAATAGAGTAGGAGAACAGGCTGAAGAGAAATCCAACAACTATGCTGAATCAATTATCTACCTACTACCATTACGTCTTCGAATTACTGAATGTTCTCTCTGCGGTAATGGGTTTACAATGCTGACCCAGCTACTCTACGCCAACTTTAAAGTTCTACCTGAGCTAGGACATCTGTCACTAATGATAGTTTTGTGACATGTGGAATTCATTACATCTTCCCTAGATTTTCTTTTAACTCTATACATCCTTATTACATGCAAGAGAAATAGATAGGAGTCACCAGAAAACCTGGCCTGGTACATTTTATCCATGTGAAAGAAATTTAAGAGTTTTATTTGTAAACTGGGAATAGAACTATCCACTCAGTGGGTTGCTAAGAACAGGAAATGAGACAATACACACAACAATGCTTTGTGAATCACCAAATACTATTTAAAAATCATCATTAGTCTGTGGACTTTTAGATGAATGGCAATCCTGAAAAGATTATCACTGAAAGTTTCAAAGTAGAAAAAGACCCAGATTATGAAAATGCAGTGGCCAAATTTAGCTAGCACATTGGACAGAACAGAGAAACATTTTTTTCTTTATCCAAAAGCAAAGTTACTTAATAGCAAAATAAAATAACTCATTCAAAATACCTGAAATTGTTACTTTCAACCAGATGGCAAAAGGGGAAGGGTGTTCTATTAAACAGCAAAACCTCTGCTTGGTGATGTAGATTAATTCAATCAAAGGACAGCAATCACCAATTACAACTATGTGAAATGCTGTCAACAATGGGAATCAGCATTTATGCCAGAACCAGCCCATTGGCTCTCATAGATTAAGACTCATTCTGCTCATACACTAACGTTCTTTGAAAACAATTTAATAAGCTCAAAAAAGTATGAGTAATTTTTATTTACTCATCTTCTGATGAAAATTACATTTTTGAAAAATATAATTTATGCTGTCATCTAAAAGAATCCAAACCACCTCAGTGCACTTCAAGGAACATTAAATCCAAGCAGAGTGTGGGGCTGTTAATTCTGCAAGATCGTAATATCTGCAAGTAGAGAAAGCTGTGAGATCACAGCTGTGTTTCTGCTATTGCTACTTTCACAAAGAAAAAGCCAGACTTATAATATTCCGCCCACCCCATTCATGAACAGAGGTCTGAGAGAGGAAATATGTTTGACACTGAGGACCAGACTCACATGCCACTCCTGGTGACTGGCAGGGGCTCAGCACATAATCAATACATAAAACCAACTGATAAAAGACTAAGGGTATTCGTTCTCTGTGTTCCTTTTGCAGATCAAAATGTGACTTGAGAATCTGCTTCGTAGGCATGACAACTTCCTAGGGTTAGGGTTGGCCCTCAGCGGACTGCTCCTTAAACATGAGAGGAGACCAAATCCAATAGCTTGAGCCGGTGTTTCCCAAAACACGGAGTAGGTATCATTCCCCATCATTAACAACATTAAATCTCAAGTGACAACTTACTCCTTTTCGAAATCTCTTTCAATTCTTCTGGTAACAAACATCACACTGCCGGGTGGATAACACTAGCCTAAAATGTGCTAGTCTCCTTTTCCACAAAGGGAGCAGGCCTCAGGGCTCAGAGCTAGCACCAGCAAGAACATCAACAAAGAATTTAACCACCGCTTCACTTTATTTTTATACTTAGCATCTATGGCAAACAACACCAGTCTTCCTGTTGATGATTCTGGTAAGGTTTTCTTTGTAAAGGAGTTATTTAAATAGAAGTGGTTTGATTTAAATAAAAATATTAAGTAGAATTATGTAAGCAAATCAAAAATAGAGAACGCAACTGATTCAACCCGGGGAATGGTGGCAGAGGCACGTGTGACTTACGAAGCTTTGCTCAGGGACTCAAGGCTGAGCCAAAAGGTGAACAAATGGGTCAACTGAACTAACCTGGGGCAAAATACTTAAATAGCTGAGTTCAAGCAGGGGTTTCCATTTCTTAGCGATTCTAACTGTGGCATTTGTCCCAGCTAAATGAACAGCATTAACTTAGTCCACCTAGGTAAGATCACCCCACAGCTGCACAAAAGACAGGTTGAGAGGAATTAAGGTATTTTCCATAAGAGAACCAGCAGCGCAAACAGCAGCACATGCACACGGTGTGTCAGAATCACTTGGGAAACTCTTTCAAAACACAACTCCAAAGGCACCCCACAAATCATCAGCCAATCCAACCTGTTCAGATCCACAGCCAATGTATATAAACAGGACTACACATTTTATGCTATTCAGTAGCCAGTTTAGGACCAACACATTTTACTAACGAACTGAGATTCCCACCTTGGTAAAAACCTCACAAGTAGGATGCTTCTGGTCCTAAGGAATGTCACCGTCTCAGCCCTCCTCCATACTCAAAGTTTTGGAGGCAATTAACAGGACATTTCCAGCATGTAATAAAAAAGTTAAAAATCAGTGTAAAAAAACAAGGGCCTCCTTTCATGCCATCCTTGCTAGACTCAACAAATTTCTGAGTGCCAATCTATATCACTCGCTGTGCCAGGCACCAGGAATACAAAGCAACAACCCTGACAGAGTGGAGGGGTCTGCTGGGATCACAGTGCATCCCAGCCAGCTTGGGGGTCAGAATCATTTTCCAGAGTGGTTTAGAATGTAGATTGCTAGGTCCTATCCCAGAGATCCCCTTCTAGATGGTTGGAATGGTCCTTGGGAAGCTGCCCATTTAGAAAGCTCCTCTCTGATTTAGATGCATAGCAGGTTTGGGATCCAAAGATTCAAATTATACTTTTAAAACTGAAATTAACAGTAAGGAACATCTTGCTCTCAAAAATACCAAGTAACTAAAGGAAAATATGAAGTATCCTGGACTACTTCAAAACATTAAAACAACACCAAGACAGTATGATATTACTACACAGTTTCTAAGAAAAAAAAAAGCAATCTATATTATGAAATCAAATAGACCTATGAGAGGCTGGAAATGCCAAAATGGCACTACCATCAATCCACATCATTGCTCATATGGAAATCCTGGGTAATCGTTAGCTCCCAAAAAGGCAGTTTGGCTAGCAAAAAAGTAGTATTACCCCTTACTACTCTTGGTAAAAAGCTGCTCACCAATTCACAGTAACATTACCACCAACACGAACCGATTTATAAGGCTTTGTTGCTATCGTGGCTTCCTTCTCTGCCCTAGCAGCAGTGGTTTTAAAGGAACTGCCTGTTGGATTTTACAACAGCTGCTCACTTGTTCATAAAAATCACAGATGATTATCAGTAACACATTAATTCGCAGAAGACTGCCCACATATTTTCACCAATTTCATGCAAAGATAAGAAAAGAGAATCCTTCCATTGGCAGGTACGGATTCTTCCTAATAATCTAATAAACAGACTATAATGGCCACTGGGAAGGATTTTGAATTTGAAAACTGTTTTTGGTGTTAAGATGTAAGAATGGGCCTTTGGGAATTACAACAAAAAAACACATGGGTTCCCAAAAAACTTTTCCCGTTACAAGCCCTATCCCCAAGGATAGAAGAGACACTAGCAGCACCGGGAATACTTCTGGGAATCCTTCTTGGTACGGGAGACCCTGCCTACCCCTCCTTCCCTCCAGGTGAGTGATGCGTTGGTCTCAAATCTCTCCAGGGTCATCGCGTGGTGCCCCCCTCCACTTCATGCAGTTGCACCCAACCCCCCACATCTGCGCACGTCCAAACCTCCTGTTTGTCTGCCATCAGCCTTCTCCTTGGTGCTGCCTCACAGAGGGAAGTCCTTCAACAATTCCCAGCCGAAAACCTCTCTCAGATCACTTGGGCCCCACCTTCCTGCCAGGGACTTTTCTCTTACAGCTTCAATATTTCCCTTGCAACTAGAGGAACCAAGCACTGCTGCCCCCCCCCCCCCCGACCCTGTGGCTTATCAGTCCCATCCCAGCCCCTGCACAGCCACAGAAGGCATGTGAGTATGTGAATCTTGCATTCACAACTTCTCATCTTCATGTTTGAAGTGACCACCACTCCTTTCTCCTTCTACAAGTATCTTTTTAGAAGATACAGGGTGGACTAGGTACTGGTAAAAATGTGATTTTTCGGGACTCCCTCACCCCTACCCCAAATACAGACATTCTTAAAGAGAGAGTGAGAGAAAGAAAATCATCTCCATAAGGTGCTGGAACAACTGTGGGAAGTGCTTCTGGAATAGGGGACCAAAAGGGCTCCTTTCTGCCTAAGGGAGTCCTGGAAGAGGTAACACCTTTTCAGTGGGCCTTGCCCCAAGCTGCAGCTGTTTTCACACTGCCATTTGCCCTCTCGCTCCCTTTTGATCCACTCTGCCCCCCACCAATCCTCTCTGGAGGACCACTCATCATTCTGGCGCTAAGAAACCTGCAGCACGTCCCACTGACACATCAAGGCCAGGGGCGTCTAATGGGCACTGAGGCTCTGACAGCTGGTCCCAGCCTGTCTCGGCACACTGCTCATCCATGTGTGGGAACATCAGACCCGGCCAGTGAAGACTCCATGCAGTCCATCCCAGATGGCGTGGGATTCCCTGCCCCTGCGCTTGCTCGCATCATCGCTACGGCCAGCCCAAGGCCACCGAACGTGGCTGCTCAGCGCACCAACTGTGAAGTTATACACGGTAGCCCTATCTATCCCCTTCAAAACACTTCCCATTTTAGGGGATTACAAGTGATTTTTAAAAAGTATTTTCTGCATCTTCCACAATGGACATATATTACATACCTAAAAACTGAAGGAAAACATTCGCGCATGGGACAACAAATCCATTCTACTCCTCAGAATCACCCAACCTGAAGGCAATTTTCTCCAAGAAGCCTTTTCATCGAGAAGCAATTTGTGTTCCTCCTTATTCTTAAGGCCCTGGACTGTTTTTTGACATTAAACACAAACCTGCCTGTATCCACAGCTGTACTTTCATCTCTCTCTTTCATACCTATTATGTGTCAGGCGTTGTATGAGGCGCTTTACCATGTTGTTTCATTTATGGTCACTGAGAACCTACAAGGTTGCTATTACCATTCTGACATTGTAACAAAGGAAGCTGAGGTTGGAAAACTTGCTCAGGGCAAATAAACAACTTATGGTTCTTCCAAGTTGAAATTTAAATCCAGTCTAGTTTGGCTTCAAAATCCTGAACTCCAAAATACTTGGCAATTGATTAACTGCCTTTTCCAATACTAAGCTCTGTGACTCTGTATCAGAAAGACAGTATCTTATTCACCTTTGTACTTACTACAGAGCTTACCCCAGGGCTTCACTCAGAATCAGACACGCAAAAAACCTTTTTCTGGCTACATAAAAAATCTATTCCTTTGGGAAAACATGGTGGGATGTTGATATGATGGCATGACTCTTAACACAACTGTTGTCCCAACAGCAAGACTTGTTAAGTTTTAGTCTTAAAATGCATCTCAAAGCTGTGCTGTCTCCTCAGCTCTAGTGCCCCACCTTAGCCTTAATCTGTTACAATATCTTGCCTTGAACTCTTCCCAGCTTCTACCCTTCTCCTACAATTTATTCTCCGCAAATTCACCTGTGTTACTTTCTTTTTTAGAATAAGCCCTGTAATGCCCCCAAGCTTCCTCTTACTCTGGCCTTCAGGGCTGTGCACGATCAGGTCCCTGCCCACTAGGGCAGACCTCTCTAGTCTCTACTTCCCTTCACTAACTACCCTCAACCAACGGTGGCCAGCTGTGCACTAGCTCTTCCCTCTGTGTAAGAATGCTCTTATTCCAGATTGCCACACAGGTGGCTCCATCCCATCACTTACACCTCAGGTCACCAGGGTCACCTCCTCAGAAGCTTTGCTTAAACGCTCTATCTATAGAAGGATCCCCTTGCTATTCTGTCTCAAGCTTGCATCTGTAGTAACAAAGACAATGAGGAAACAACTCACAGGTGCTTAAAAAGTATGTCTAGTTAGTTTTGCCTGTCTCTTAAGCTAGCCTGTAAACTCCAAGGAGGTAAATAAGGATCATACCATATGGATCCCCATGACTGAAATAAGGTGTACCCTCAAATACTTCTGAGCTATTACTGAACCCAACTGGGTATAAAACTATGTCTTTAGGTGGCATTATGACAAAGCAAAACCATCTTATTAGGATTCTCCCATGATCAAACACCCAGACAGCAGGCGTGGAGTCTAGAAGCCTAGGGATGGCTCAGGGGTTCCTGAATCCCTAAAGACACATTGCTTCATTTCTAAGTACATGTGCATTTTAATGGAAAAGATGTGATAGCTTCATCATATTCACAAACTGAACATGATGTCAAGCTGGATTTAGAATTACTGAACTTGGAGGTTTCAAAATCACATTTCCTTTAAAAAAGACACGTATCCACACTCTGTATATGTAATTTTACCAACCACTAAATTCACAACCATGAGGTCTAGAAGGAAATAAACCTTTCACTATACTGACTCAATATTTCAAAAGAGATTTTATAAAATACATTTTTCCTTGTCTAATTTCAATAAATTAGAAAATACACATCACTTTTAATAAAATTCAGAAAATACCCAACATCTGATAGGCATTAACCCATTCGATGAATTAGAAAGCCTACCTCCTGACAGAGGGAGGGAATATTATAGCCCATACATGCTGTCACTGGCCTTCAGTTTAATTCTGCTTTACCTTTTACCCTCTAATAATGATTTTTAAATGGTTAAGCACTTACCGTAATGTGATTGAAATGCCTGCGGTTTGACAACCTGATTACAGTCGTTACACACCACCAAGTAGAAATCATCGTGGGCTGGACACAAACCAAATATTGGCATGTCTGCAACAAAGAAAGAGCGTATCACTCACTCATCTGGCTCTGATTAATATGAAACCATTTAGCTAGCAATACATTCTAAAGCAGCTGCCTTAAGATGAAATATACCAGTTCAAATGCTACTCCAGTAACATTTAAAACTAACTGATGTGGCACCATGCCTATTAAGAGAAAAATCAAATCAGGCTTACAGAAATACTGTTCAGAGAGTTAAACACACCAAAAATCATCAATATCGGGTGAAACAGACAAATCTATTAAAATGCAAGCAAGGAATATACTCACACAATAAAGTAACATTAGATGAACTCCACCAAGGGTTATGGGTAAGAATCTGCAACCACATAACATGCTTAACAATTCACAAAACTGTATCATCTAATGGTTTTGTTTATGCATTCTATTCAAGCCATCTGGTTTCTGAGTTCTATGGAACAGTTAAGAAAGGAAGCAGAGGTTTCACTGAAGAGTAAAACTGCTGGTCTGGTCAGCATGTAATACAAAGAAAATTATTTTTGTACTCTTTTTTCAGGTCACAAGAACCTCTAGTCCTTTTGCTCACATACTGATGCTCCTGAACACATGGAACTTTACTACAAACATAGCATTTCACACATTAATCTCAGTTCAGTTACTAACATAGGGCAAGATATAAGTTGGACTTCTGACGGTTAAGAAGTTAATTAAAACACAAATGTAAAACTAAACTATCTGCATGTACACAAAAACTGAAAGTGACTTGATACTTGGTAATATGTGGTTAACTAAAAAGTCCTACCCATGAATAAGTACTTATTAACAATAATCTAGGTAGGGAATGGCGCTACCATTTCAGATCCAGAATCTAATCTCTTAAATATTTCAAAATTGGTGATTTAAGGGCACCTGGCTGCCTGAGTCAGTGGGGCATGGGACTTTTGATCGCTGGGTCGTGAGTTCAAGCCCCACATTGGGCATAGAGATTACTTAAAAAAAAAAAAAAAAAAGGCAACTGCTGATTTTAAGTACTGTACACCATCTAGAATATCTGCAATGAATGGATAATTAGCACATTTCAATTAGACAAATAGTTTAGTAGACCAAATACCAAGTTTAAAGGGGAAAAAAGTCCAAAACTAATTGGCATCGGTTTTCTTTACTGGAGGATCTAATTTCACACGTTCTCCAGCTTGGGTGATCATGGTAGTTTTACAGGAAAAAGAAAATGCCCTGAGGAGATGTAAAGTGATTACAGTCTCAAAGCATCAAATGACTGATCTAATATCTACACATGGATATTAGCTCAGATTTTCTTAAACAGTTTCTATTACACTGAATTGCAGAGATTGCTAGCTATAAATCTGAAATATACCAGGGACCAACAAGCTTCTGGGACGCAATGGCAGCACTGAGCAATTTCTAGGTGCTATGATCTCATTCTTTCCTCACAACTACCTAGGTAGATACCATTACAACCCCTCCTCTAAAAAGGAGGAAACTGATTCACAGAGAGATGAAGTACTTTGCCTACGTCAGTAGCTGGGATTCCATTCTGACTCACAATAATACCTTGGATCTGGTCCCTTGAAGATCAGAGGAACGTGATTTCTAGAAATGCCTTCCAGTTTCCACCTCCACTAAGTTGGAAAATCAGAGCTGAACACCTTTGATAAACTGATTAGATAATGCAAGAAGCTTCTAGTAGACTACGGACTTCTGTGACTAAGCTTAATAATTTAATGAAAAATAAGAACCAAACAATGCGCTATTTTCCTTGAAACCATGCCCACATTTGAGTTGAAAATAGTATATGTGGGAGAAAACGAAAGGTTATACCCCTGCAATGATCAACACGTAATAAGCCATTTTCCATGGCTGCAATTTCTTGACGTTTCATTTCAAAAATAAAATACATGTAGTTTCCTTTAAGTTCCATATATCCCTGTGCTAAATGCCTCCAATACAAGACCAATTATGAAAGAAAATCTGAATTACAGAACACAGCATTCATAATTTACAGCTGTGAAGTATGAAATGTCTATAAATATCAATCAATGGTTTCATTAATGAAATTGACTCAATTAGTTTTATTAATTAAATGGTAGTTAACACAGCATTAAATTAAGTGGTCTCACATTAGATTTAGGCAACTGCAGTGTGCTGGTTTTGTGTGGTTTCCCACAGTACTCAATATTAAGCAATGCTATTTAAAATATATCACTTTTCCAGATTCTGAATACTTCTGCGGACGAGCCCCACCCCACCCCTTTATAGATAAAACAACTTTAAAAAATTAAGAACTGTACCAATCCTTTCAAATAATAACAATTCAACTAGCCACAATAATCTATATAGAGAAAACTGTTCTTTTTTGCTGTGGTGAGATTCAGAAACACTAGTAAAAATAAGAAGGTAGGGTTCATTCTGTAAGGGACCAGGAATCTATACTTCTGTAAAAACTTCAATTTCCTCAATAACTTAAAGATCATTTGCAATCAATGATGACAGTAATGAGGATAAATAGTTGGCCTTTACTGACAGACTGCTCTGTACCAGGCCCCGTGCTAAGGACTTCTTATCTGGTCTATCCTACAATAAAATCCTCATTTTACCGATAGAGACAAACTAGTTTACTCTCACCCACCAAGAAAGCATAACCAGGACTCAAACTCAGGTGTGCTCCGTGATATCTCACCAGCATGCCACACTCCCTAAAAAGCCTGCCTGGGTGCATAAGCATGGGTGGGCGCGTGCGTGTGTGTGTGTGTGTGTTGTGTTTGCACGTGTGCACGACACATACACACAATCCCCGTGGAAAGAAACATGGTACACTTAAATCCAATTCATGCTACCCTCAGAAATCAGGTTCCAGTTATGAAAATCTAAAGCAACTTTAATTTTAGCTTTCTAAATTCTTTACTTTCAAAGATCCATATTTGGAAGTAAGCTAGAAGATACAAAATAATTTAAATAAAATGTCTTCAGGAGAAAAAAAAGAGTTCTATATCCTTTTTCTGTACTGGGACATTCCAGAGGCCTTAGCAACAGGAACAGAATGTGGAATGTTGTGGCAACAGAGAAAATGAAATTTTTGTGAGAGACAGTATGTATGTTTCTGAATATTTTTAAAGTGTAAGTTTATAATCAGCCTATCTATCTACAAATTAACATATAAAACTTGCCCAAATGCAAGGAGGTAAAAGATTGATTTAATCCAAATAAATGAAGAGTTGAAAAAAATTAGTTACTATTGAATTTTTTTAAAAGTTCATAAAATACACTGTAAACATACAACTTAGACTATTAGGTACTTCAAAATAATGAAAAGTTTTTAAATTGTACCTGGCTCCATGGACTCTGAAGCAGTTTGAAAGAACGGATTTTATTGTGTGTAAGCCCTAAGTCTTTTTCAGGATTCAGGTCACTCCAATCTTCTAATTAGCAAGTAGCCCAGCACCCACATCTAGGCCATCATGTGCTTTGGAGACCCCAGGCCAACACACTAGGAAGGGCTGGGCTTCAGCACATGGACACATAAGCACGTGTGCAGAACCTCCACAGGCAAATGTAGAATGAAGGCTCTTTGCCTGAAACCAGACCCTCAACAGGAGGGAATGTATTCAGTCACTGGTGCTACTATCCCCATTTTGAGAACTGAGTCCACCAACAGAACGTGTGTGTTGTAAACAAAGCATTCCACCTTTGCAGCACCCTGGGTGTTTCCCTTTTCCCATGCTCCCCAATTTCCACATGCTAACGACTCCCACATTTCCGTCTCTAGCCCAGATGGCTCTTGAGCTCTGTCTAGACTCATATATCCAACTGCCTACTAGACACTGCCATCTGGACGTTTTGTATACATCTCAAAAGGAAGAAGTATGTCCAAGAGAACTCCACTTTCCACCCTGCCGTGTTTCTGCCCCACAAAACTTTCCCTCTCTCGGGTAAGTGACTATTCATCTCCTTGATTGCTCTAACTAAAAACCTAGATGTCACCTCTAACTCCCCCCTCCCTCATCACATCCAGGCCACCAGCATGTCTGCTTGGCTTGACTCTAAAATATGCATCTACTTCTCTCTACTATCTAAGCCACCGCTGTAGAGCTTCCCATCAGTACCTTTCTGACGGGCTCCGGAGGAGTCCATCTATCAGCTGGCCGACAATCTCTTCTGCACAGCTGCCAAAGTAATTCTCTGAAGTCCTCCAGCAGATCACATCACTACCATTAACCTTTCTCCAATAACTTCCCACTCCTCTAGGAATAAAATCTCAGCCCTCACCACAGCCTGCAGGGCCCCACCAGATATTCACCCACCTCCCCCGCACTCTCTGTTCCCTTATTCCCTCCCTGCTCTTCTCTCCTTGCCTTACTCTGCTCCAGGCACACCGTCCTCTGTTCTCTCCTAGACCCAGAAAGCTATTCTCAGCGAGGCTCTGCCCTCTTTCTTCTAAGATGCCTAGTACATTCACACGCTGTCAGGACCGGCTCAGCTGTCTTCTCCGTGAAAGGGCTCTGCTTCTCCGGCCATGCCCCCTCCCCATTAGTTACTCTCCATCACAGATATTGTAAGCAGAGTGGCTAACAGAGAGGACCACTCCCTATCACTCTGAATCCTGTGAGTGTGTCCTTAGGCAAGTCTATAAGCTCTTCGAACTTCAGTTTCTTCAGGTGTCAAATGGTAATGATAAACAGGACCTAATTTACTGGGCACCTCACAGGACTGAAAGATTAAGAGAGTTAATACAGGGTGCCTGGGGGCTCAGTTGGTTAAGCGTCTGCCTTCAGCTCAGGTCATGATTCCAGGGTCCTGGGATCAAGTCCCACATCAGGCTCCCTGCTCAGCGGGAAGTCTGCTTCTTCCTCTCCGTTTGCCCCTCCCCCCTGCTCATGCGCTCACACTCTAATAAACACATAAAATCTTTTAAAAAAAAAAGTTAATTCAGGGCCCCTGGGTGGCGCAGTTGGTTGAGCGACTGCCTTCAGCTCAGGTCATGATCCCGGAGTCCCGGGATCAAGTCCCACATCGGGCTCCCAGCTCCATGGGGAGTCCGCTTCTCACTCTGACCTTCTCCCTTCTCATGCTCTCTCTCACTCTCTCTCTTTCCTAATAAATAAATAAATAAAATCTTTAAAAAAAAAAAAAGTTAATTCATGCAAAGTTCTAGGAGACCTGAGCACTCAAGCAACAGACCCCCTCCCAGCCTGTGAGACAGGAGTCATGCACCCGCACTACTGCTCAGAAAACTAAGGCACACGATATTAAGACCTTATAAGCTAGTAAGTAGCAGAGTTGACATTGGAATCCAGACGTGCGGGGCTCCCAAGCCCTGGCTGTTCCCAACATTCTCCCAGAAACACTGCCTAAATCTGCCTCTTCCATGCCTCTCCCACTGCCAGTACCCACGGTGGTGACCTCCACAACCAGGACAGAATCAGAGTTCCTTCCCTTTTCAGGCTCCTCCACCCCACTGCCGAAGCTACAGACCTATAAAGCATTAACACCGTTCCTGTCCTCGAAGACCTCTGCTGCCTCCAAAACAGGGCTTGGACCCCTGACCAACCTCTCCTCAACCAAGGGCCCTAGTACTCTGGTTTCTCCCACCTCTCCAGTCTGAGCCAACCTGCTCCAGTCTCAAGACTGCCCGGCCTTCTCAGAGCCTGCCTTGTCTTCCCACAATCCTATCTTTTGGCCAGAACAGTTCCTGTAGCATAGAAAGTGTTCCCGTCTTCCTCCTGGAACTCCCACCATTTAACAAGAACCAGTTCCAATGCCCTCTCTGCTGTGCTCTTACTCACACCATTCATTATCCCACCACGGGCCCTCACTCACTGATTTATGAGTTATGAATGTAAGTTATAAGCAGACACCTCTGCAGTCCTGCCCGACAGCTGACTCCTTGCCTTCCCTAGCACAGATCCTGAAGAGCAAGCTCTCGCTGTGTGAAGTCACAACCAGCTTTTAGAACTCTCCTGTAGCTTCCTATTGCTCTTCGGATAAAAACTGGCCCATGAGGCCTTGAATAGCTTTGACCTGCCTCTCTCCCCACTGGCTCTTTGCAGCTCGCCCTTCTGGCCTTTGATTTGTTCCTGGAGCACATCATGCTCTCTCCTGCCACAGCACCCAGGCACCTGCTGTTCCATCTGCCTGGAACCGCCACCTTCTCCACATGGTTACCTAGTTTGTTGCTTCACTCCACTCACTCTCAGCCTCGAGGTCACAGTCCGGGAGACTTGGCTAGGCAGGCCCTGTTACATGTTCCCAGAGCAAATGTCTCAGTTAGCCTTGCCACAGTGCACCATGCCCAATTTGTAACAATCCATCTAGCCATGTGAACCTTGAAAAAGTTCTGTATTTGTCTGGCTTCCTGCTCTAGTGACAGGGTCTGACAATGCCTAACTTGACCAATAGGAAGCAGCAAATAAATATGTGCCACATATTACTCGATGAATAATAAGAATTAAAGTCCCTGTGGGGCCATCATAAGTCAAGGTTATAATTGTGCCTCTATGTCATTTAATGACAGAGTCATCCACTAGAATTGGGCATACCATTCAGTGATACACACATTCAAGGGTGAGAAGGTTTCCCTTGAACACATGATCGATCCCATTCTGGAGGCCATTTCTGGAAAAAAATTGTGTTTCAGGATCTGATTCTCAAACAGGCACATCAGCAATTTCTCTTTCCCTAGTATGTTAGCACAGTAATTAAGGGCAGTTGTGGGGTCACTACTGGGATTCAAGTCCTTATTCCTCCTCTTACTGGCTGTGTGATCATGGTTTTACATTCTTTAACCTCTTTGAACAAGTCAGTTTCCTCATCGGTAAAATACAGTTAACAGGACCTATATTTCAAAGTGTTATTTTGAGGTTTAAATTAACTAATCCATGGGCAGCACTCAGTGCTGAGCATGTAGTAAACACTCAATAGATGTGAGCAAAAAAACCAAAACCACAAAAATATATACATACTAGCAATGTCTGCTGCAAGGGCCCCAGCTCTAACTAAACTCACAGAAGACTGATATACACACAAATAGGGACTATTTTACAATGTGAGCTGAATGCTCGAGTAGTCTCACACTCCCACTGCTGACCACACACTCCGCCCTATAAGCAGTGAAAGGCAGTGGGGCAGCAGCGGAGGCTCACTGGCACCCCTCTCCCTGTGGAGGGTCAGGGCCCATGCTTCAGAGTTTAAGCTATACCCTTGCAGGCCAGAAAGGACCCAAGATAATAAGTGAGGAAGCCACATGATAGAAAAGGTCACTCTGGCATGAGTATAGATCAACTTAGGTAACAGCAGGGGGGAAACAGATAGAGCACAGTGGTCCCTAAGGGCTGATGCAACAGACTGAGACACGAAATGCCTGTGCAACGAAAATGGGGGAAACCTGGCTGAAGACAAGCTCTGGAGGACCCTGTCAAGCCCTCAGGAGATTGTGGGGGCAGTGTGAGGCCAAGGGAGGAAGTGAAAGACGGGTCTGCAGTTCCTTCCCCACTGCAGCTAATGTGAACGCATGGACCATGGGAGACACAGATAGAAGAACTTTGTTTGCAAAGACAACAGAGCCTAGTGGCTAAAGGCACAGCCTCTGGAGCCAGATTGGCTGCATTCAGATCCCAGCCATGCCACCCATTAGCTCAGTTTCCTCACCTATAAATGGGTCAAGTAATTATAACCACCTCATAAGTTGTTGAAGAGACTAATGAATATAAAATGCTTCGACAGTGCAAAGTACTTTAAAATGTGAGCCATTTTTTTTTTTAATCATCTTCCCTATCACTGCTCTCTGGTCTTTGATCTAAACAGTAGCTATGTTCCCCTATTCCAACCACCACCCCAGAGCAACCAGAGATGTTTATCAATCAAAATGTCACCTAGTCTGACTTAATACCTTAGTAGTTCTCTGATGTAGTCAGAATGAAAACCAATGCTTAGAAGGCTCTGCATGACTTCTACAACCTCAAGACATATTATTCACCCTATAATTTCCACTCCAAAATTGTCATCTCCTTGACAATTATGCCAATATGCCAATCAATCACTGTCCCACCTCAGGGCCCTTGCTAATTCTATTCCCTCTGTGTGGAATGCTTTGCCTGGCTGGCTCCAGGTCTCAGTTTATATTCCAACAGAAGGACCTTCCCTGACCACCCCCATTTAAAGCAGCCCCCTATCTCTTCATATAATTCTTCTCTTTACCCATTAGTTCTTATTTGTGTTTTGGCTCTTTTCCTAAGATGTAAGCTCCCTGAGAGTGGGTATCATATCTGCACAGCATTGTGCCTGGCATACAGCAGGGTCTCAAAAAAAAAAAAAAAAAAAAGAATTCGAGAAAGCCTTCTTCATCAGACTTCTTGAATTTAAATCCCAAAGTCATCATCACTCACTAGGACTGTGACCCTGGGCAAGTTCCCCTGCTTTAGTATTCCAATTCATAAATCAGAGATGATGCTCGTAGCTATCTTAATGGGTAGTTACAGGGATAAAGTTAGTATACATAAAGCTCTTAGAACTGTGTCTGACATGGGCTAGGTCTGCCTTACCTATTATGATTCCAATTATTCCTACTTTTACTGTCAGTAGCTATACTGACCACTGCTTCCAATCTCTGCAATCTACAGCCAGCACCTCTTATGATATTATATATTAAGTACTTACAAGTATCGTGGCAAGTACTCTATATACATCATTCACTCATTCATTTATTCATGCATGTATTGAATCCCTACTAGGCCTAGACACCATTCGAGTACTGGGTAGGTGTCAGTGAACAAAAATCACAACAAGAAACCCTAAGAAGCATTAATACGTAAGACAAAAATTGTAAGTTTACAATTACTGAATGCTTCCTATGTTCCAAATAAAGCATTAAGTCATTTGATCTTCACAATACTACTTGCCTTTCAAGGTTACTATCCCCATACTTCACAAAAAAAGCAAGAAAGGCACAAAATTACCCACCTTAACTCACAGAGTCAGTAGTGGAGGAGCTGGGATTTGAAGGTGGCTTTCAAAAGCACATGTTCTCCACCTCAGTACACAAGCCTCTCTGTTACTCAGTGCCCTCCCTAGTTCTCTCAGGATATCTCTGTTCTTCCGTCTGTTAGTTTAATCAAAGTAAACCAAGGCATCCTATCAGAGAGCAGACTGCTTAATCTACCTCTGGATGGTCTGCTCTCATTGCTCCTCAAAGGTTTCCTTAGATGCTAGGACGCTCAGCCCCGCTGGTGTCTGAAACACTTCTAAATAACCAGACAGACCGGGAAGGCTGGTCTGCAATACTAAGCTTTTACTACAGTCAGTCCCAAATTTATTCCACATGCTAACTCTCAATTCTAAATAATCAAAAGTAATAACAATAATCTAAAAAAGGTTTTTAATTGCTATTAAATGAGCTTTAATATCTCAACTGGGAAAGGACAAAATAGAATTTTATTTCTAACCTCCACACACACTTCTCCCAAACTCATATCCTCTACTCCAATAATTAAAGGAAATCAGACTTTCCTTTGACCATAAGATGTTAAACAATGGAACCAACTAGGGACACAAAGGCCAATCAACAGCCTGCTTAGATATACGTGGTTTGGGGCCTTATTTAAAAGTAGTCACTAAAGACTGGATTAAAAAAGAAAAATGACATGTTTTAAGTTGAAAAGCAATGAACTAAAGAGCAGAGGTCCAAAGAGTTAGATCAAAGAAAAGAGTCCTAATATTTTGCATCACTGACTATGAGTGGCCAGCCTTACAGTGACCCTCCACAGATAAGAGTCACAAGTGCTAATGTTGTGACTGCTTGTCCTGGAAGTGAGACACAGTGCCTGGAACAGAGCAGAGGAGGCAAATAGCAAAATCCTAGGAAATCTGCATCAGGGAAGTCACATCAGGCTACAAGGGTGACCAATTGGACAGTACACATGACATACTGTCTCATGTGTACCTTAAGCTACTCAAAATACTGTCAGTAAATTCTGACCTTTCAAACCAGAAGCCAAGCCTGAAATGCCACGTGTCCTAAATCTGGAAGTGCCTGCCAAAAATCCTTTCTGAATCTGATTTGCAACACTGCCATTCAGCTAAGCTCGGAGCCCAGCAGTAAAATGAGGGCTAAAAGAGAGGCTACCCTTTTGCTGGTATTGTAATCTCAAGCGAAGTACTTAACTTCCAAACAATGGTATCTATCTCGGTGGATTGTTGGATTGAATGAGACAACTCATGTAAAATGCTTAACTCTGTTCTAAATACAGTAAGGAGCGTATATATAAGGACTCAGTAAAGAGTACTGTTAATTTTACCATCATTATTATTATGGTTACAGTTATAATTTCATGACTCAATTGAGAATACCATTCCTCCTTTTGTTCAAAAGGCAGTCACTATAACAACACTACATCTGCCAGTATCTTGTATGCAGAAAATCCATGGCTCTCATATAACTAAGTACAGCTTTAACTATGGAATAGTGGAATAGCACTGCCTACCAACCCGTTTTTAAATGGTTAGCCTTATATAGACCATACTGTGGTCTATATACAAAACAAACCTCAACAAATTCAAAAGATCTGAAATCATACCACGTATGTTCTTTGTCCATGATGGAATCAAATTAGAAATCAGTAAGAGATTGTGAAAATTTCCCAATACGTGGAAATTAAAAAGACATTTCAAATAATCCATAATCAAACAATGTAATCATAACATTAACAGACTAAGGAAGAAAAAAATCATACCATCATGAATGATGCAGAAAAATATTTAGGATAAACAACAACCACCTCCACATAACTAGGAATAGAGGTGACTTCCTTAACTTGACAACATTTACCAAAAAACACCTACAACTAATACCATACTTAATGAAGAAAGCAAGGATATCCACTCTTACCACTGCTATTTTTTTTTTTTAAGATTTTTCATTTATTTATTTGAGAGAGAGAGAGCATGAGAGCAGGGGGAGGGACAGAGGGATAAGCAGACTCCCCAGTGAGCAGGGAGCACAATGCAGGGCTCAATCCCAGGACTCCAGGATCATGACCTACACCGAAGGCAGATACTTAACCGACTGAGCCATCCAGGCTCCCCTCACCATTGTTATTTAGCGTAATAGTGGAAGTTCTAGTCAGAGAAGTAAGGCAAGAAAAGGAATTAAAAGGCATACAGATTGGAAAAGAAGAAATAAAGTTGTCTCCATTTGCAGATATCTTGAGGGTCTATGTAGAAAATCACAGGAACCTACAGAAAACCTCCTAGAATTTACCAGTTTAGCAAGATGATAGGATTCAAAATTGCTTTAGTCTGTTTGGGCTGCTGTAACAAAATACCATAGACTAGATGGCTTTTAAACAACAGACACTCCTCACAGTTTCAGAGGCTGTAATGTCCAAGATTAAGATGCCAGCGCATTCCATGTCTGGTGAGAACCTGCTTCCTGGCTCACAGTCTTCCTTTCTGTGTGTACCCCACAGGAAGAGAGTGAGGGAGCTTTCTGGAGCCTCTCTTATAAGGGCATTAATCCCAAGAGGTCTCCAATTCTCATGACCTAATTACTTCCCAAAGGCCAACGCTCCAAAAATCATTTACATTGGGGATTAGGTTTCAACACAGAAATTTTGGAGGGGATCGTGAATATTTAGCCTTTATACAAAATCAACACACAAAAATCAACGGTCTTTCTACATACTAGCCATGAACACGTGAAAGCTGAAATTAAATGGCTAGCCTTCAGTTGGCATGTTAAGCGTGCTATTTGTTTTACAGTGTAGTTGAGTATTACTCAACAGCCATGTGGCTGCGATGAATGTGGCAAACTAGAGATCTGTAACTTTCCTAAGTACCTTAAGGGGATGCTATAAAACATAATTAGCTCATATTTATAAAGCCTTTAAATATCTTACCAAAAACATGTCCCAGAAGGTTGACTTTTAATAGACAATGAAAGTAGAATAAAATGTCAAGTTTGGTTGAGATTCATCAAGTCAGAAAGAAGATGGTTACAGATCTTCTACCTTAATGATCACAATGAAAAAGAAAATACATACAACTCTATGTTCACCCTCAAAGACCCCTGCTGCTGAAGTATAGCCCATGGACCATATCCTCCATATCACCAAGAACCTGGTTAGAATTACAGAATTTCAGGCCCTGACCCAGACCAACCAAACCAGAGTCTGCTTTTTAACAAGACTCTGAGCTGCTTTATATAAATGTTTGAGATGTGCTGAAAACAGAGCATCATTGGACTGAAAGCTGAATAATGTTACCAATATTGGAGAAATTATTCATAATTCAGATTTTTTGATCTGTCCATCTATCAATCACATCTTGAGCATACTTGCTCAAATGTATATTGCTCAAGTTTACACTGAGTATATGTGCATCATAAAATATAATAAATGTATCCTATATAATGTACGCTGAGTATATTAGTCTGTAGTTTCGGTCTTTGGTTTCAGTTATCAGGGTACTGGTCTCAGAGTTGAGAAGTGTTCCCTCCTTTCCTATTTTTTAGAAAAGTTTGTGTAGGATGGGTGTTAATGCTTCATCCATTTAGTAAAATTCAACCAGTCAAGCCATCTGGGCCCCAGGCTTTTTCTTTGCGACAAGTTTTCAAGTTAAGAATTCAAATTCTTGTACTAAGTCTATTTGGATCTTTTAATTTTTCTTGAGTCAGTGTTGATAGTTCGGTAGTGTCTTTCTAGGAATTTGTCCATTTCATCTAAATTATCCATGTATGTGTTGGCATACAGTTGTTGCCAGTATTCCTTTATAAACCCTTTTTGTTCTGTAAGGTCATCTAATTTCTGATTTTAGTAGTAGGAATAATATGGTGAAATCTAGCTAAAAGTTTGCCAGTTTTATCAAAATCAAAGCCCTCCAATCTTGTTAAAGTATCAGCTTTTGGCGTCACTGATTTTATCTTTTTTTTTTCCCCCCTGTTCTCTAGGTCATCTATTTACACTCTAACCTTTGTTATTTTCTTCCTTCTGCTTGCTTCATGCTCAGTTTGCTCCTTTCTCTAGTTTCTTAAGGTAGAAGGTTAGAGGAATGATTTGAGATCATTCTTCCTTTTTTTTAAGAGAGCTGTTCATAGCTTTAAGTTTTTCTGTAAGTACTGCTTTAGCTGTGGTGCAAAAGTTCTGATACAAAAAAAAAAAAAAGTTCTGATACATTGTATTTCATTTTCATTAACTTCAAAGTATTTTCTAAATTTCTCTTGTGATTTCTTCTGTGACCCACTGCTTATTTAGGAGTGTAGTGTTTAATTGTGAATTTCCCAAATTTCCTTCTATTAATTTCTAATTTTACTTCTCTGTGGTTAGAAATTACACTTTGTACTTGTATGATTTCAGTCTTTCTACATTTCCTAAGGCTACCTACAGATGATCCTGGAAAGTATTTCATGCACACTTGAGAAGAATGTGTATTCTGCTGTTCTTGGTTAATCTAGGTGGTTTATGTTTTTCAAGTCTTCTATATCCTTGTTGATTTTCTGCCTAGCTGTTGTAGCCACCCTTGCAAGTGAGTTATTAAACTCTCCAACTATTATTGTTGAATTGCCCATTTCTCCTTTGGTGTCAGGTTTTTTCCTTCATGTATTTTGAGGATGTACCTGTTAGGTACATGTATTTCTATAACTGTTGATGGATTGACTTATTCATGATTATAATATGTCCTCCTTTATACCTAATGACATTTTTTTTTCAAGTCTATTTTGTCTGATATTTGTATAGCTACTCTAGCTCATTCATTTGTTCATTCTCACTCTTTCTTGGTAATCTCTACACCCAGTATGGGGCTCAAACTCACAACCCCAAAGATCAAGAGCTGCATGCTCTTCTCACTAAGTCAGCCAGGCAACCCTGGCTGGTCTAGTTCTCTTCTGACTACTGTTTGCATGGTATGTTTTTCCCATTAACTTTCAACATATTTCTGACTTTGAACCTGAAGTATGTCTCCTGTTGCTAGCATATTGTTAGGGATTTTTTTAAAAATCATCTTCTGCCAATTTCTGCCTGCTGATTAGTAGTCTATTTACATTTAGCGTAATTATTGGAAAGATAAGATTTACATCTGTAATTCTATTTTTTTTCTAAATATATTATGTCTTTTGTTGTCATTGTTTCTCCATTATTACCTCCTTTTGTGTTAAACTGTATACTTTTTTTTTTAAGAGAACAAGTGGGGGGTAGGGAGAATAGAGGGAGACAGAGAATCTGAAGCAGGCTCCACACTCAGCATGGAGACTAATGCAGGGCTCAATCTCACAACCCTGAGATCATGCATGACCTGAGCTAAAACCAAGAGTCACACACTTAACTGAAGGAGCCACCTGGGTGCCCCTCTAATATACCTCTTTAGTTCCTTTTCTCTTTTATCTTTTTGTCCCAAATTATTTTATTAATGGCTGGCCTGGGGATTACAATTAACAACTTCAAACAATGCAGTTTGAGTAAAACCAACTTAATTTTAACAATATATAAAAAAGCTTTGCTTTGACATGGCTCCAATTTGTACCCTCCTCCCCCCACCGCATGTGGGCCATATTTTGCTGTTTCTTTGAAATTCTTGTAGTTTTTTGTTGAAGACTAGACAAATAATATGTGGCAACTCTGGAAATCACATCCACCTGTCCTTGTTCATTTGTTTGGCAATTTACCTGGTCTAATTGTTGTAAAGTCTATATTCTCTGTTATGTGTGGTTAGGGCAAAAGTCTGTGTGTGGTTAGCTAATTATTAGACAGGGATTTCCTTAAATCCGTTGAACCTGTGAGTCTCCTGGTCCTTGCCAAGGGCTCTCTGTATATGTTGGAGCATGCCTTGAATGCTCTAGCAAGCATTTTACAACTCTTCTTCAGCCTTCACTTCCTGCTTGCCTACAGCCTCAAGGTCAGCCAGAAGTAAGAGATTAGGGCTTTCTCAGGTTCCCCCAAATGACATCTTTCCCCCAGTGTTTCCCACTTAGTTTGTTGGTCAGACTATTGTTAGTCTCAACTGGTATCACCACCTCAGACAACTGTGATGGTCAATAAATGCCACTAATTTTTGTTGTTGTTGTTTTAATAAGCAGGGCACATAGTGAATCCTGAGCCAGCTCAAGTAAAGACAAGTTAGGGAATGGGAACTTTTTAGGGAGCTACCACGCAGTTTAAAGAGTGACAAATGCCTGGGAATAGGACTTTGGGGGAGTGCCAAACCCCTTCTGTCCCCTCTGGTGGCTTCTAGGCTGCTGGTTTTCACAGCTATCATAGTTGTAGGGCAGTTGGTTTTCAAAGTTACCATGGAGCTGGTAACTGGACCTGGTGATGGGGTTTGAAACAGAGTGAATTAAAACCCCCCAGAGTTTGCTGTATTTACAGAGACTCAGCTTTCTTTCTTGTGTAAGTCTTCAACAGATCCCTCCAGTCTTAATTTTCAGAATGCTGACAAAGTTAATTTTGACAATTCTTGACAGTGTTCTCACCGTTTTTATGGAGGAGAGATTTTCAAGGGTCCTTACTCTGCCATTTGGAAGTGCTTACTGCAAGAGTATCATCGGACTGTTTATTATTATTTTTAGCACTGCTCAGACTGCCATGTGGAGAAGGGAGGTTCATGGCGCAAAACAGAACTGAGAAAACCAGACAGGACCTATTTCCAATGGTACAGGTGAAAGACATGGGCAGTGTGGACTTGGGGATGGCAGGGTGATGGCACAGAGAAGATTCCGAGACATTCAGAAGGAACTGTGGCCATGACTTGGGAATGGCCTGGACACAAGAGTGATGTAGAGAATGACACCATGTCTCCTCTCCTGTAGAACAGGATGGATGGGGGTACCAGTCTCTGAGAAGGAATTCTGAAAGAACGCCAGGCCTACGAATGAGGAACATACACTTGGGACATTTGAAATCTAGGAACCTCTGAGACTTCAAAAAAGATACCAAAGAAGCCTTCATCCTGAAGACTGCCCCCTGACTTTAGAGAAATGTCTTATAAATCCTAAAACATTGTTTCCTCCATATGGAAAAAAAACAAAAACAACAGGCAAGGCATAAATACTAAGTGTCAATAATTCCAAGTCCCCCAGGAATTAAAAATATGGTTCCAAGAATGATGAGAACCAGGCATAAATGCCTGAAACTATTCATTGCTTACACTCAAGTGTATTAAAGCTTTCCCCAAAGGCAGCTATATTTAAGGTGAAATTACAATAAAAAATAAAGATAAATCTTCCCTTGTGTCTAAAAAGAGGCTGTTGCACTCGTACACATGTCAATTCAATGTTCTCATTGACGCCTGTGAAAACAGCTCAAATCAATCAGATTCGTTCACGCCTCCACTCATTCCATAAATACTAGATGCTTCCTAATTGACAGCACTTGGTCTGACCTAGGAGACGGCTGGATCAGACTAGGTCATCAAAGTGCAAATGGTTCTTTTGGTCTTAATGCCGACTTTTCTGAATATCATACATTTTTAGTTCTAGAAACGTTTCCGGTAGTCCTCCCCTTTGGGCAGGAAACTCACTTGTACAGCTGCTGTCTCCAGGTGGGTATGGGGAGGGGAGAGACTTATAAGGCACACTAAGGGGAGAAAGAAAGAGGAGGGCTGACTGCTGGTTAATTACTTCAACTCCTAATCTCTCCTAATCTTACAAAGGCTTTTTCTGTTTAAACAGATTAGGTGTAGTTTATTCCTACTGGGAAATAATTAAGCATCTCAAGTTTATTCTGACTGTTAGCTCATTTCTCCTTCAAAAAACTCCAAGAGCTAATGGGCAGTACCTTCCCCAGAAAGCTTCGTGCGTTCTCTTATCTCAGTTGTACTTCTTTAGACTGCACGGTTGCATTCCTCGTCCTTTCAGGGCAAGCTGGTCAACACACCTGAGCAAGATACTCAAAGCACAGTTACCACAACCGTATGCAAACAGATGTGGTTGGCAGATAACACCCTGCGTAGCCACAATTCAGAGCGATGCCTCAAGTTAAACACCCGTTTCTCCTCAGTTGTTTGTCTGAGTGCTTATAGAGTAAAACGTTAGACAAATGTTTAAAATACAATAGGATAACAATAGTCACTGCATCACACATTTATTGTGCACTCACTGGGCTACACAGTGTACTCAGTACTTTATATGCTTTATGTTATGTAATCTGCACAACAACCCTGAGGTAGAGGTACTATTATTAGCCCACATTCACAAATGAGGAAACAGGCATGGAATGATTAAGTAACTCATCCATGATGGCACAGCTGGCAAGAGATGGGTCTGGGGTTAAAGGTGAAATCTAGTTGACTCCAGATCCTAGGCCCTAACCAGCACATAACGACATGTCACTGGTTACAGAGCTTCGTTGCCTCCTTCAACATGTATTTGCTAAGGGTCCCACTAATGTCACCTCTGGGCAAGAGTAAACAAGAAATACAAAGATCCAACCACAGCTTCTGACATTATGAGAACTGTTTAAGACACTTGTGTGGGCAAAACTGTTCACATATGTTACTTTATACATACTACTTAAAATTCATCACTGCCCTAATAAATCCCAATTACCTTAAAATATGGTATATAAAAATTATTGCAAATGATTTCAGTGGATGGGATGATTAGATGCTCGACTGAAGTAGAAAGCATTCAGCTATATTCTTAAAAGACTAACGTGACAATCCACTTTCTCCCCTCATTCAACACATCACGAAGCACTTAAGACAACATGGAACAAGAACTTTATGTACTAATAAATGGAAACTAACAAAGTAAGCCTTTTCACTCCAGTAAGCCTTTGGTCTATTTTATTTTAGTTAACATATTTCTGTCCTCCCTCGTTTCAGGAAAACAGCCGACATGCTGCCTTATTTACGTCTGTGCTTATCGGTAAGGACATGTCCATATCTCTGCAAACAGTTGGTTAATTAATTTGTACCCCTATCTTCTGGCAGCCTGCCTATGCAACCATACAGCAAAAATAATTACACTAGGCTAAAGTGGGAACATTTTCACTCTTCTTTTTGAGAGTTCTTATCATGGGGCTTGTTGCCTTTCTTTAAATGGGTTTGAGTTGTAGAATGCTTGCAAATCAGATTAAAGTTATCAGAAGACTATAATGTTTCCATTCTTCACTCCAGCATGAATAAGCAATAAGGAAGAAAACAAACAGATTGAAAACTGACCAAGCAGTCAAAGGCACAAAATATGGGCTGAGTGGAATCATGGGTGAAGACAAATCAAACTCTATTGCAGGAAAGACCTTCATCTCTTTCATTACATTATTATCTGAGATTAATCTATCAACACAAATTTACCTAGAACTTACCACAAGCAATCCTCTACTTTCTATACCAAACCCTATGTGAAAGTCAAATAAGAGGTTACTGGGATCCTGTACTTGACACCACAAATCACAGAATTTCTAATTAGGGATCACCTTTGAAACACAGTCTCCAGGGATATACATCTAGTACTTCAAGGTAAACACAACAGTCCTGAGCCCAGCTTAAGCCCACCTAACATACAATTGACGTTATAGTTTCCTGCATGCCTGATGATTTTCATCTGTCTTGATTTTAACAGTGGAGTTCCATTTTAAGAGAGGAACTGGTTGGTTAGTTTCTAACATCAGTTGAAATCATCCTTGAAAATGTCTCAGACGCTGCGTGGAGGCCAACCAGTAAGTCCCACACAGCCAGTGGTGTCACTGATGTTAGAACAGATGGCTGCTACCACATGAAATAGATGGCTTGTATTCTGGGGCCTTACTGTACAAAAATATCCACGTAATTCAACACCAGAATCACAGGACAATGAGATGCTTGCACTTGGACTCAGTTCCCACAAGCATCTCCAAATAAAAGAAAAGCAATCACTATTCATAATTGTGTGCTTACTATGTTCAAAACACTTGCAGGAGGCTGAAGATAACAGCTGTGAGCAAAATCCTGCCCTCGTGAAACTTACATCTTAACTGAGTCACACCTCCCTTTTTAAGCCACACTGTTTTTTCTCTTTTGTACCATCTTAAGCTATAATTTGCATAAGTTACAAGCACGTATGATGCAACCCTCCTGTAAAAGTTTGAGACCTAGATTTCCTTTCTTTAAGATTTATTTATTTGAGAGAGAGGGCACACAGAGGGAGAAAGAGAAGCAGACTCCCCGCTGAGCAGGGAGCCCTATGCGGGGCTCAGTCCCAGGACCCTGGGATCATGACCTGAGCTGAAGGTAGAGGCTTAACTGAGCCACCCAGGAGCCCCAAGACCTAGATTTCTTTTATCAGCAGTGTCAGAAAACTAGTTTGTACTATTTATCAAAATGCAGTAAAACAATAACATATCCACTCACACTCACTGCTGAAATGGCAAACTGGGGACTACTGCAAAAAACACTGCTGGTTCCCACATCATGTGAGAGGCTGCACTGCTTTTTGTCCTGAGCTGTGTGAAGGTCCAAAACCATATGAAAAGCAGTTTAAGGGCATCATCACAGACAGAACAGTGAAAAGTGCAGGCTGTTCAAATGTTCGAGATTGTATGTTTGTGGCATTGTGCTGAGTACTAGGAAAAAACAGCATGGTAAAGCAGCCTTTGCCCGTAAAGAGCTTCCAATCCAGTCGCAAAGCTGAGACATTTACATAAATACCACATCCCGTCATTTCAAAGCTGCCACCAAGTGTGTGTCAATACCAGCCTTTGGGAAAGAGTAAAATAATGTATCTTTCAACTTTATGGTCCACTCTTGTTTCAGAAATATTAAAAGGAAGAAGAGGTGAGGAAGCTGGGTGGCTCAGTTGGTTAAGCATCTGCCTTAAGCTCTGGTCATGACCCCAGTGTCCTGGGATTATGCCTGTGGTCAGGCTCCCAGGGAGCCTGCCTCTCCCTCTCCCTCTGCTTCTCCCTCCCCCGACTCATGCACACAGGTACAAGCACGCGCTCTCTCGCAAATAAAGAAACAAAACCTTAAAAAAAAGAAAAGAAAAAGTGGCATCTTGGAATCAAAGATATACAACAACAGTTACTCTGGGACTTCTCAGGTGTGCCTTGCAACATCAGTGAAACTCAGAGTGCTTCTCTTGATAGTAACCCAGAAGAACGTAGTTAATGTAAAACCACAACCATCTCAGCAAGGAACTTCCTCCATAATATGATTTCTAAGGAAGGAGCTAGCGGTCTTTCAACAGCATCACACCAGCGACACCAACATTCAGTCGTCTGTTCAAACATTTATCAAGTACCTCATATGCATCCAACACTGAAGAACATTCCTATATGCCAGGACCTGAGTGAGGGGCTTTATGTTATTACATGTATTTTATATGTTTTTATATATGCTTGTATTATATTTAGGGGCAATTCTGCCCCTAAAGCGATGCAGGCAATGTTTGGAGACATTTTTGGCTGTCACATCTGGGGCGTTCGGTTCTCCTGGCACCCAGTGCAGAGGCCAGATGCTGCCAAATACCCTACAATGCACAGGACATTCTCCCACAACAGAAGAATTATCTGGCCCCAAATGTCACTTACACTGAGGCTGAAATCCCCTCCATTAATTAAAGCACCCTCAAAACGCCTGTGGGTGAAAGTCTATTGTAACCCATGACACATGCGAGGTAATGGAGGCTGAGGTATTAAATAACTTGCCCAAGGTCAGCAGGGAAGGATGGAGCAGGGATCATAACCCAGGAAACGTGAAGCGCGGTGCAACGAGCATTAACACCCTGCAAAACTCTTGGTGTTATTACAGGAACCCAGAGAGGAAGTACTTAAAACAACTGAGTCACCAGGATGTAACACTCTTCATTTCCCCCTCTCTTCCCTCAGTTACCATTCAGAAGGACTCCCTTTCTGCCTCTCACAAAGGCCATCTCTTCCCAGCGTTCCCCCAGCCCATCATGATCTCTGGAAAGAGGTATGTAAGTAGGATGACAGTCTGATTTCTGATTTCTCCTTCCGTTGTTCAAAGAGTGGTTCCCATCAGCATAAACAAAAACATCTCCTGCCGCCAAGAACCCAGAGAAACAGGCAATTCTTTTTGTCAGTTCTCTTCCCAGAAGTGGCATAACTTCGGCACACGGTGCGGCAGAGGCCAGCCTCAATCAGAACCTCCGAGTAGGCAGGAATGAAGAGGCGGTGGGAGGGGCTGCCAGCTGGCAGCAAATAGGAAAGGACAAAAAAAAAAAGACAAAAAAAAAAAAAAAAAAATAGGAAAGGACAAGACACAAGGGGGTGGTTTTCAAACTCCCCAGCTCCTGGAGGGCTTAGTCTTTGGCTTCTCTATACAAAGGCAGTGTCAGCCAATAGCTGCAAAGGAGTTAGGGCAATTGGTGATTCTGAATATAAGAATGAACAACAGCTTCTCAAGTGCAAAACCTGCAAATGAATCAATCGCCCAACTTCCAATTAACATTCTTTTAAAAAACAAAAAAATTAGAGTTCCATCTTAAAATAAGTACGATATAAACTAACAACAACAACAAAAATCAACTAGCCACTTGCTCCATTAGGTATCTGTAAGGTATCAATTTTATTATCCCTTCAGCAGGAACCATTACTCTCCCGCCCCAGAAAGGTTATCTTAACAAACTGCTCTGCAAAGGTTTATTTCAATACTCAATGAAGAATGTCATTTTTTTCAGGAGGGAAAACAAGGGAGATCATCGCAGTCACAGGGAAATTTTATTTCTTCTTTTTTTGTAAAAGAAAAATAGCTGAGACTACAGTCACTTAACATTCTGTTCCTTATTCAACCCCAAATCCTGTTAGGAGATGTACAGTTCACTCATCGTGGACTTTGTAGGGGAGGTAAAAAACAGCTTTTGCCTTTGAGACGCTTGCAGAGTAGGTGATGAAAATCAACATTGGGGGCAAAAATGGTACCCCCAATTCTGTGTGGATTGAAGAGAGAATACCTCAGGTACTTTGTGATTCTCAGATGAAAACAATCATTGTAACCAGGAAGCATACAATGAACTCTTCCTTTAACAACAACACTCTGAGGGTGCGACTGCATTTTCAAATCACAGGGCTCTATGTTTCTACAGAACTGAAGACTGCATTTTCAACAGCCCAGAACTTGGGGAATAAGAAATCAGGGTAAAAAGGCGAGCCTGACAGTTCTGTAAGAAGAGATGAACTCCAAGAGAAACGAACTGTGCTCTCAGCCATTAGCAAACTTTTCTGTCATCTAAATGGACCTCTGACACCAGAAAAGCCTTTCGGGAAGGCACTCTGTGACATTATCGACTTAAATATACCTTCCGTTTGCCTGTTCATTAACAAAACCAGCCGACAAAAATTTCCCTAATGCTAAGAAACTTATAGAAGTACTATTGATAGAAGTAGCAAAATTACCAAGAGCCTAAACATCCATCCACTGAGATGGAGTTTAAACAACCATAGTATATTCATAATACAATCTACAATGCACTAGTTTAAAAAAAAAAAAAAAAGGCAGAACTCAACACAATGACATGGGAAGCTCTCCTTATGGTCGAACACAAAAAGCAGGCAGCAGGCTTAAAGCTGGACCACAGGCCCAAAAAGGCTGCCTGAAAGAACTAAGGTCGAATGTGGGACCTGAGAGATGAAAGTTATTTTTCTTTCTTTGTGGGGAGGGAATTAGGGGAAAGAAGGGAGCGGGGAAAGGAAGGGTGTCTGGGTTCAGGGGGTAGTTACCCTGCACAGAGCCAGACATAACCCAGAGCGAAAGGCTAAGGAGCCCTCAGGTAAATAGAACTGAGTCTAGCAGCCACATAGAGCGGTTTTAGCTTTACCCCAAGGGCAATGGGCATCTATGAAGTCAGTTAAGCAAGAGCAAGTCATTTAAGCAATAATAAACATTATTCGATATGAGTCTCAGAAAGATCACCCTCATGTCCTAAAGTTTGTCCCTTATTTGCTTGGAATTTATAAACAGGTCAATGACAAAATGTCAGATGGGACTGGGCTTTTTCTCTATCTGCCTGTGTATCTGAGATGATGCAGACCCACAAGGCATCAATCACTATGACAAAAATGGTATCTTCTCTTCTCAAGTTGGTTAATTATGACTCTTAACCTTGAATGCAGCCACAATACTATAGGTTTCTAATGAAAATTATAAAAAAAAACAATAGTGCTGTGAAAGCATTCATTAAAATGCTTCACAAAAGATTTAGAAACTGAATAGGAGATTATTAAAATTATATTGTATATGAACAAAAAACCCTGCTTTAACTACAAATAGAATAATAATGGAGACTAGCTACCACCATATAAGACGTCTTTGGGTATTTTTTTTGGTGGTGCCAAACCCTTTTGGGTTTTAAAAGTCCTTTGAGTAATCTGTTCAAAAGTATATTCTCTCTTTTTAGAAAACCGTACTTAGGCAAATAACGGACGGTATTCTGCATGTATCTACAAAGGGGTTCAAGGACCTCCCACCGCTCAAATAAACCCAGTTTGGGAACCACTTATTTCGAACCCCTTGCATTAGTTACTTCCTCGTAGGTCTACGCCCACTTCTCCACTTAAAGGTGTCTCTTTCCTGACACAGGGGTGTGACAGTCACAATTCACAGTGGTCACCTACAGCATGACATGAGATCGGAAGTGTTAAAAGCGAGCAGAATTTCACGTGAACTCTCTTCCGGAAGGAAGAGTGGAGGGTTTCGGGGGGATGTAATTTAAAGAGGGTACGGGTGTACAAAGGAGACCACCTGCACCAGAAAAAATACAGCCAAGGGCGCTGAAAACAAAGCAAAAAATAAAGGAGATGGCAATGATGTACCTTTTTTTCTGAAGAGAAGGCAAAAGGCTCTAAGGAAAGGGGAACAGTGGATCAGTCCGTGAGGGGCCTCGGAGGCCAGGGTTTGGGCTTGTTTTCTGCAGGAAGAGCAAGTGCAAGAACGCCTGCTCTCATCTCCAGGGGCGCTTCCTTCCTGACACGACAGCCAAGGGCAGGCACCCCGCATGCATCAACTCCACACATGGTTATCCACAGGTACTGCTCACACAGCCTCTATCAGAACTAAGTTAAAATTTTGAGTAATTAAGTTTCATGTTTTCCCCTCCACTTTTGGGGGGGGGGGGGAGTGGTGCTTACAAGTAAATAAGAAGACCAGCAGTAGAAACAAGAAGTAAGAACTTCCACTATACACTCCACTCCCTCCAGCTTTAAGGGCTGACCTCTTCTAGACCCCTCTGTGTTTCACTTTAGTTCTTTAGTGGTTGTCTGAAAGAGACTGCTCTACTCTCCCATGCCCCATATGGTACGTCACAGCCATATTTAACAAAATCAGGGCACATGCTCTTAGTATGTCTCCAGAGAAGTAGCCACCTACCCAGTGTCTTAAACCTTGATAAAAAAAATCCTTAAGCAACAGGGGTATGTGAGAAGCCACCCTAGATTTTAAACTGTGGGATCTGAAAAAGATCAGGTGGCTTTTCACCTGCTCTGGCCCCTCTCTTCATTTGACAGTGCCCAGATATAGACATAATTATGGCCAAGGCCTTCTGGGGAAAGCAGTGGAGGGGCTGCACACAAAGGGATCTTACCACGAGATATCTTCACCAGGCAAAAAGGAACTTGAGTGTGATCCCAAACCAACCGCTTGCAAGGCATATTCCCTACTCACTCCCCAGTTACCTTTTCATAAAACTGACAGCACTGAAAAGTTCCTGGGGATTCGGGAATAAAAATAAAAACTTGTTATCTTTTAAAATGGAAGGAAAAGCTGTCTCTGAACAGGGGCTGCTAAATTTGACCAAAATCAAACATTAGTCTGCCCTCTCAGAGTAATCCGCACTATTTGAAAACCATTAAAATATACGTTAAGATTCTATTTTTCCTGTAAAGAGAGAGAGAGAGGAAGGAAGGAAGGAAGTCAGTTAGTTAACTAATTCTGTCCAATTCAATCATAACCATTTCAAAACCCTGGATTCCTGCCCAAGGCTACGGAGCAGGTAAGTGCCCGTTCCCGTGGGGGTTGCGGAGCCTCGCAATCATGTCTGCACTGACAACAGGCTGCGTGAGCCCACCGTGCGCAGAGGAAAGACAGAATGCTGCGAGCAGCTCTGCGACCAGGAAGAGCAGGCTGGCCTGGCCTTCAAGAAAAGTCCCACTGGCCTGTGCCAGTTGTGCAGCCCATAGGCAAGACCACAGTAACACAACATGACCAAAGCAAAGAAAAAGAGCTGACGGAAAGTTGTGTTGTTATAACCTATTTCTCTTTGGGGAAGCACTACCAACAAGACTCGCAGAGATGCAAAAACAAGAATGAAAGATCAGATCAATCAATTTAGCTACTTAATACCAAGGAGAAAATGGTTTGGTAAGTGAGACAGTAAAATTTAGTGAGTCTTCATTTTCAAAAGAAACACTCCTGGAGAATCTCCGGATTACAAGCATCTTTGTGCTTTATTTTAAAGGCTGTATTAGCTGTGTTTATTTATCTGCCCAGATGAAGACACTGTCCTCAAAGATTAGTATACATGCCACTTCCCTGTTACATTTAAGAAATGTCTAAATTACTTTTTCCTGTTCCGGTTAACAAACTATTAGGATTTACTTTTGGGAGAGTTAACAATTTCTCCACTATGCATTCTAGAAATTATGTTTACTATGGATTTTAAACGAATCCCTGCGTGGCCTAATTATCCTCCCCTCACCCCGCCCCAGCTCACTCATGGGCACTCTCTCTCTCACGTGAAAAATCTTAAAAATAAAAAACAAAATGTTGATAATATAAGTACCTGTTTTGCAGTACTCTGTAAGAATTAAGTGAGGCAATCCATGTAAAGCTCTTGGTATACTGCCTGGCACACAGGAAGTGGTCAGGTAATGAGAGTCACTAATACTAGTCACCAGGCATTGGCTAAAATGCTTAATTTTCCAAGTTCTAGAGTACTTCTTAAAAGCATTTTCCCAGTGTTAAGTAAAATGGGTATGTAAACCATACAACTAACAAGATTTCACATGTTTCATAATTCTTAAATGCCATTTATTGAAATCCTATATTTAAGAAGCTGTTTTTATTTCAGAATTACTAGTGAGGAAAAAGAGAGGATCTTTCCAAAATTTCTAAACACTTACATGGCAACAGATGAATACCAGTGCCTACCAAATTGAGTAATCAATCTGGATGGTTTGGTTTTTAAACTACAAAAAAATTAGTTGTTTTATTTGTTACCCTGACATAATTATCTCTTTAATGAGAAGAGACTATGATTCATGGAGAGACTGTAAACTCACACAACAGATCGTTTTCAGCAATAGCCACCAGCTTTTAGGAAAACATCTACCAAACACACAAGATCTTTTAAAGAAATAGCCATTGCAGCTGCCAGTTAACAATGAAAAGCTCCTCAGACATGAAGCTAAGTAAGAGAAGAGGAATAGAAAGTGTAGTACATAAACTCTACAGTAAACTCTGAGCCTGTCCCTAGTACAGTGGTTATCAGAGAAGACAGAAGAAGGCCTAGAAACAGGAATAAAGGGAAGGAAGAAAATAAATTTCCTATTCACAGCCCGAAAAAAAGCACAGAGTTTCTCTTGGGAAAGAAAACCCCGATGATGTAATAGAAGGATCCAGGCACAGTCATTTATTCCTACCAGTTATTCCAAAACCAAAACCATCTCTCTTCACAGCACACTGTTACTCAACCAAAGAGAGGGCGCTAGGACACTGGAAGCAATGATGAACAAGGGTCTATCAAACTTTTTACCCAACAAGGAAACGGACGTTATTCCAGTGAACACCACTGGGCCTCCCCAACAACAAGAAGCCAAAGAACATTATTAGCAGGTGGTCTATAGTGTTTTTTTCCTCTAGACAGACCAATTCTGCAAATTTAGCCAAGACCTATGTCATGATAATTCCTTACACCGGGTATTTATACCTCAATCTAACAGTAAAGCCACATTTTAGTAAGAGTGATGGCTTGCTTTACATCATCACAAGATACTAATGGACAGTTTTTGGTAAGGACTACAAAGGGATAATGACATGGAGGACTCCTTTTAGGAAAGGGACCCCTAAGCTAAGGAAGGTGTGGGACCAGAAAAAGCAGCAGTAGCCCAGGCAGGGCAGAGGGAACAGCATGTGCAAGGGTTCAACATATGCAAGTGTTCAGAAGTGGGAAAGAGCCCAGTGTGAAGAATTGGAAGGAGGCTAACACCCCTGGGGGCACTGAAGGCAAAGGGGAAAATGGAAGGTGAGGAGGTTGGACAGCCTGGCAGAGGCAAGACCAAGCCGGGCCTGGGGGCCATAGGAAGAGGATCTGAACTTTCACAGGGCTACAAAGCCCAATGGGATCCACCTCCCCAACTCACTCCGAACCCTCAGCACATAATTTCTACCATACTCCTACTCAAGTTCCCCAGCCACCCTGGGGAACTGTCAACACCCTAGGATCCTCTCCCACCAGGGCCTTTGGATTTGCTGTTCCTTCTGCCTGAAGCTCATCCGTGAAATCCAGATGACTCACACCTTCATATTCCGTAAATCTTGATTCAGAAAGCTCCTCACCCTATTTTAAATTGTACCCTTCCATACTTATCTGTCTCCAGAACACTCATTACCACCTAACATTCATATGTTCTTTTTTTTTTTTAATTGTTGCCTATCTCCTGGACTAGAATAGAAGCTCTATGAGGGCAGTTTGGGAACACTGAAAATTAGAACAGTATCTAGCACAAAGTAGATGCTCAGTAAATACAGGCTGACTAAATGAATGAATGAATGAATGAACACTAACAAAAAGAAACATTTAGGGCGCCTGGGTGGCTCAGTCAGTTGAGCATCTGCCTTTGGCTCAGGTCATGATCCCACGGTCCTGGGATCAAGTCTTGCATTGGGGTTTTCTCCCTCTGTCTCTGCCCCTCTCTCTCATGAATAAATAAATAAAATCTTAAAAGAAAAAAAAAAGAAAAGAAAAGCATTTAAGAGTTTTACCAGAGAGAAACAATCCAGAGAAACAAGTTTTAAAATTGTATTTTAAAACCTCACTTGATGAATTTATCCTTATCTAGAGGCGTGAGATTTCACGTGAAGGAGGTAAGCTAATGCCGCACTGCCTGCAACTTCCACTTTAGCCAGGGCCAGTTCAGTGTCCAGACAACTATGGTGCTGAGCTCTCGACACCCACCCGCGGGAGTGCCCTTCCTCCTGCTGCAACTGCTCCACCTCCTGCCCTCCCTTGCTCACCTCCCAGGGCTGTAGCCAGGTTCCAGACTCCTTCGTGGAGATGTCCCCACCTCAGAAGCTGCTCCCACCCAAGACTGGCGAATTCCTTCAAGGATTAACAAGAGCTCCAACCCTCCCTTTCAACTCCAGGAAGCCTTCCTCACCTACCCCCTGCTTTCCCACCAACTCACTCTGTCCTCCACTCCAGTTATTAAGATTCCTGATTTTCTGGGGTTACCCTCTCACCATCCTAGGTCACAGAGGACTTGATAGAAGTTTGCACCTCCAAGTGCACTGGGAAGCCTCCAAAGGATACATAACTGCCAGTTTACTTGGATATCTACCCTCCTCCACCCCATCTAGATACTTTGAAAAAGTGGTGGACAAAATTCTTTTCCTATTCACTCTCAACTGATGACCTCCTAACTTTTCCCTTACTTCACAGAAAGAACTAATTACCTTATCTTCCCCTAATTCCACATTTCTACCTATAACTGAATCTACAATCTCTCACTACAACAGAAAAAAAGCCTCGTCCTATCCAAAGTTGACCTGTCTACTTGGGCTCTGATCCCATCCCCTTTTCTCATCTCAAAGTATTATCCTTGTGATGACCCATCTTTCCCCATGCAATCAATTATCCCCCATTCCTGGATACTTCCAGTGGCAGACAAACATGCCCTAGTATTATCCAAAGTAAATTAAACAAAATAAAATGGAATAAAATAAACCTTCCCTATTCCCCTTTATCCACGCTCCCATCCGGCTACTGCCACATTTCTCCATTCTCTTGCAGAGCAAAACCCTTTGGTGACCTGCCCACATTTGTCCTCTCCACTTTTTCAGTGCTGGTCCTCACAGCGCCCTCCAAGAGCCCCTCAATGAGGCATCTGTCTCTCCGACTCTTCCCGTTAAGGTCATTACCACCTCCACACTGCCAATCCAAAGATCAACTCCCGGGCCTGGCTTGGCTTCACTTCACACAGCAGCTGACATAGGCAATCGCCCCTCAATTGAAGTGTTTCTTCTCTTGAATTCTATACCACCACTCACCTGGATTCCCTTCCCGCCCATTGGAGCTTCCTCCCTCCTCTAGCAGATTCCTCCTCCCCCTCCCCCACCTCAAGGACTCTGCTGTTGGCCCTCTTCTACTCTTTACGAATACTGGCACCTTGGAGGAACTCGCCCTGTCCCCCAGCCTTCTACACTCTCCATACACTGGTGACACAGACTGACACACGGCGGCCAGTGCAGGCCGCTCCGCCGAGCCCCAGACTGTACACTCAGCTGCCAACTCCACAGCCGCACGTGAACGCTAAGTACCACACACACACTGTGGCCCAAACCTGACCTCCTGACCGCGTCTTCGCTTTCTCCACCATTCCTCAGCTTACTTTGGTACCACTTGGCTGCTCAATTCTTACCCTTCTCCCTCACCCACATCCAGTTCTTCACTAGGTCACATCAAACCCACCCCCAAAACATACCCTTAACAGGACCCCTGTCTACACTGCCCCTGCCACCACCATCTCTCATCTAGCTGCCTGGCCCACACCCTCCCCTCAAACCACTCAGCATACAAGAGCTGGTGCTTTTCATACTTCACAATCAGGCCATTGCCCTGCTGAAGGCTCCCATTACACTGAGGATAAACCCAAATCCTGACCGTGACCTTTGCGATCTGACCTTCATAAGCCTCATTTTCCTCCACTCTTCTTTATTCCCATCTCAGAAGCTGTTTACTTGCTTTTCCCTTCTGCTTGGAACACCCTTTCCCCCGACCCCAGAAGATCCAGTGGCCACTTCTTTCACACCATTCATATCTCAGCTTCAGTGCTAAATTCTCAGAAAAGCCTTCCTTGGTCATGTTAGCTAGAACTCTCCTTCTTCCCCCACATCATTAGTCTACTTTATAGCACTCTACGTCCTTGAAAAATGTTTGTTTATTTACTGTGTCTCCCTCTGGCAGAGAGCAGGGGCTCTCTCTGACTTGTGTCACTCTATCCTCAACACCCATGAGAGAACCTGGCACTTAGTGGGTAACTCCATAAATATTTGCTGACCAACTGCCTGACTTGGGGGTTAGAGCTGTGCCTTCGTACCTTATTTGCAGCTGTACCCTCAGACTCTAGGCCAGCAAAAGGTAGACATCTATCAAACGTTTGTGGGATAAAAACTAAACGAACAAAGGTAAAACAGCCAGAGGATTCTCAAGGCAGCAATCATGCTGGACAAAATATCCTGAGGCCAGCCGAAAGACAAGGTCCGGACCTCGTTGGGAAATAAAATGACCAGGCTAGCAAGTTTGAGTCCTGCCTATCGTGAAGTGCCCAAAGCAGCTACAGAGGTGTCCTTGATCAAGTATGAATCACCCTAAACCCAAATCCTGTAACTGAAGATTTAAAATTGGCCAGAATGGGATTATAGAGAATGACAGTTTTCATGTCCCATATTTCCATGATCTGTAAAATCTTCACAATGAATAGGTATTAACTTCTATAACAATGCTTTTTCTTTCCATTAAAACATATCTATAAAGTTTCCAAAGAGAACAAGGTAACTTAAATGAAGAACTGCTTCAAGCTGGACTGGAAATTTCCAAGAATTAGAAAGCCAATTTACTAAATTCCCTCACCAGGCAGAAAATCCCTTGTGACCACCACATACACATACACACACACACCAAATCACATAAATAGAAGTGCCTCTGTCATCCTATCCACCGCACAATTTGGTGCGGGTGACTTGTTCTACTAGCTGTAATTTACCTTTCTTGCTCAGAAAAAGAGGTTTGTTAAACATTTTAAGAAGCTACCTAAAGACAAACTTGAGGCTTCCAAAAGAGGAGCAGTGCTACTCTGTACTCGCAAGAGCGCATAAAAAAACCACACTGGGCTGCTCTCTGCAAGTCAAAAAGAGAGGACTAAAGGAGGAAACCAGAAACGTCAATTCCCACTTCTCATTTTTACTAGAGTCCAAGAAAACTCAAAACTTGGTTCATTTCCTACCTTCTGCTCCCTTGAGCATGCTGAGGTTTCCTCTCCCTGCCAACACAGGGTCTGCTGAAGGAAAGCTAGCACCTCACTTCCTGCTGCTCCCCTGGCCGTCCTGGTCCACCACCCGATCAGAGGCATGCCCATGACACTGTTCTCATTACCGACAAAATTACCAGGATTAGCAGTTAACATCTAGTGAACAGTTAGTCTGCTAGACACTGTACCAAGTGCTGAAACTGCATTAGGCCATTTAATCCTCCCAACCACCATGAGGTGCTACTACTATTCCCATTCTACAGGTCAGTCAACTGAGGCTTAGGAAAGCTACGCAGCAAGTTACCCAGCAACTACAGTCGAGATTTGAGCCCAGGTTCGTTTAACTCCAGAATTGGTAGTTGCCACTACTGCCTCTAAAGTTGTTTTTTTCAAACTCATCACATGGAACCCCTTTTCTGCGTAACTCCTAATAGCAACACACAGAAGCAAGGCTGCATGACAGACACTTTGGGAAACTGATTTAAAACAATGGTTCTCGGGGTGCCTGGGTGGCTCAGTCAGTTAAGCATCTGCTTCCGGCTCAGGACATCATGATCCCAGGGTCCTGGGATCAAGCCCCACAACAGGCTCCCTGCTCAGGGGAAGCCTGCGTCTCCCTCTCCCTCTGCTGCTCCCTCTGCTTGTATTCTTCCCGTCAAATAATAAAATCTTTAAAATTAAATAAATAAATAAAACACTTGTTCTCAAACGCCAAAATACATAATGATCTCCAAAAAGCCCAAAAAGAAACGAGAAAAATAAGGACAGGGCACTGTGCCTTTCTTAAACTTTCTTCAATTTTAAAAAATTGTCCTGAATTCCAAAACAGTGGCCCTCATACTTTTATGATGGGAAGAACTCTATGTGTGTCTAATTACATATATTCTAGAATGTCAGCAACCCTAGCATTGGTCTCCAATTTATTTAGGAAACTTTCTGGTTTGAAATACAAAAGCCTGGGACGATTGGTTAAAAACATTATTTTTCCCCCATGGCATTACTAGAGTTCAAGATTGTGGAAAACATCAGTATAACCTGGGAGGGAAACATTTTCTGTTCCAAGACTGTGGATGTAATAGACAAAAACCTATGACTATTGCTTGCCATAAGCTTATGCAGAACAGAAAAAGCACTTCATGTTAACAGGGTCTTTATTACAAAGAGGAACGAGAACACTTAATCTAGTTTTACTGTGAGTGCCTGAAATGCAAAAATCATTCTTTTCCTTCTTTTGCTCATTTATAATAATCCCTGCTGTACAAGATGAATATAAATGTAATCCTCTGGCTTTCTCTCAAAAGTACAGTAACTCCGACTGTTAAGTCTACTAACAGTCTTCTTTTTCCTCCTTACGACTTCAATCAAAAAAGACTTTAATAATCAGAGGGGCACATTTATTAAAAATACTGCCATAAACTTTGAATATCAATGTGATTAAAAGCAATCTTGCACTGAAATACTATTTAAATAGTGGAATTTCACTTCTTTTTTAAAGGCTTCTTTCTAATGGCACAAATCCCAGATGATCGTGTTTGCTATCTGCTGCAACCTTAGCTTTCATTTCATCTTTTTTTAAAGCCAATTACTTCTAATGCAAACCGCACACACTTCCCCTCCCCCTCAAAGAGAAGATTTATTATAAAAGAACTGCTAAACACAGCATATAAACTGCTGTAAGGCACAGCAAGGAAAAGGCTCTGATACCTTTAAAATAAATTGGGGGGGAGGGGGTTAAGGTTCAGTTTTTCTAGCTGAGGATACGGAAAACAAAGGTCATGGCAACCTGCTCAAGCTCATGAAAAGCAGGTGAGCAGTCAGGAATGGGCTCAGCACAGAAGAGGGTCAAGCATGTGGGCCGCGGGGTCAGGCAGATCTGGGTTAGGCTCTTCCATGCTTTGTGATCTCGCTGAGGTACCTCATTTCTCTGAGCCTCAGTTTCCTCCTCTGTAAAAGGGGAAGTGGTAATACCTAGATCACATGAGTGCTCTAAAGATTACCTAAGGAGAAACCTTTGCTGGCACAGAATGAAAGGGCTCACCAAACTTAAGTTGTCCACACACCTATAGATACAATGTGAGATACGGCATTGAGAGGGCATGATGTGCTTATAAGAAATGAGGCCACAGAACATGTAGGTCACACTCAACAATGATGCATAAATTTCTCATGCTTCACCCCCAAAGTTAAAGATCACAAGAAACAAAACTGTAACTGGGGTAAAGCTTGGGAACCCCATCCTACTACAGCTCATGTCCAGGACTTCTGTGAACAAGGCCTTGAGGGTTGAGGAATTCAGCATGGACTGTGTCAGGTGTTACACTCTTCAGCGAGTACAAAGTCTTAAAAATGTGAGACATAATGCACACATATAGATGCTGTGTACCTTCTCCCTCCTTCAAAATGCAGATCTGTTTCCTGGTGAATCTGCCTTCTAATTCCCAAGACGAACTCCAATGAGGCTTCAGCTTCTCTAAGCCAAATGCAAGGGCAGAAATGCTGAAGAATTGGAGTCAGGTACCCTTTTGAAGATCCCATGAAAATTCGATTCTTTTTCCAGTTGGGCTTACCAGAAGCCAACCACCATCCTCAAGTTGAAGGCTCTTGAAAGCTGAGACAGTTACAGCTCTGTTGAGGCTCTGAATCTGAACTGCTCTGAAACAGACCTATGTCCTAGAGAAGTGGCAGTGAATGACAAAAGTGGAGAAGGACAGGATCCTTCTTATACAAAACCCTACAGAGAGTCTTATGTGTTCCTCCTAACCCAACAGACTTCTTCAATACTGAATACACTTTTGGTTTAAGAATGGATTTTAGTATTTTAAAGATTGTCCCCCTCAGAACAGAAAAGTTGGAGGAGTACCAGAAGCACATTCTGCAGGATGAGTTTCCCTTCATTAACCAAGGAACCCATTAGAACAAGAACCGGCAAACTTTTTCTGTCAAGAGCCAGACAATTGTGGGCCCAGCGGACTAGATGGCTTTGGGTGCTCCTGCTGGACTCTGGGGTCCCGCGTACGCAGAAAGCCGCCACAGATGATCAGCAGAGGAATGGCTGGGGCTGTGCGCCAACGAAAGCTTACTAAGGACTCTAACATCAGAATCTCGTGTGCTTTTCACGGGTTGTGGAATAATCATTTTCTTTTAAGTTTTTCCTTCAGTGATTCACAAGGTAGAAACCATTCTTAGCTAGGCTGCAGGCACAGTTTGGCCCACACACAGGCTAACAGTTTGCACTGAAAGAGCTAAGGAGCCAGAATCACGGGGAAGGAATCCCTGTTGTGGGAGGGTCTCAAGGCCTCCAGGGGGGTCTTTCACTCCCAAGTCAGTGCAGACTTTAGAGACAGAGAATCACATACAGAACTGTCAGCAAGGACGCTGCCCACTATCAATACAGCCCTAACTCTCATCCACAAAGCATCCAATGTGGGTGACCTGCAACCGAATCACCTGAGTGCTCCTTAAATGAGTATTAACAGAATTCTGATGCAGTGAACTTGAATCTCACTGATTCCCATCTGAGGCTCAGTTTCCATTTCCACTTGAGATGTAGGCAGAACGCAAACACTGCCACCTGCAGAACCCTCCTCGCACACCCTTGGTACTACTTCTGACCTTGGTAGAGGTCAGAAAGCGGCAGCCTGGCTTGCCTCAGAAGAACGTACAGCTCACATATAGGCTCCCATTTTGTAGGAGGCAAGTTGAAATCCATGTAAGCAGAAAAAAGAAAACCAAGAGAAATGATACGCTGTCTGGGACATGCTTCAAAATAATTCAGTGTGGGGAATGGGTAGAGATAAAACAAGACTGGGCCATGACTCATTACTTGTTTAAGCTGTATGATGGATACAAGGAGGCTCAATAAAATTTTTCTGTACTTTTGTACATTTCAAATTGTCCATAAGAAAAAGTAGGGGGAAAAAATAAGAGAAACCCTAGAGAAAGACAGATATGCTCTTCTCTTCAGGAAGAGGGTTTTATGCCTATAATGCAATTACTTTTAGAGTACTTCACACAGATACCTATTTGTTTTCAGTAACTGACTATGAACATTTTTTTTCCCCTAGGAAAGAAAAATTTGGTATTGATATGTTGACTCCGTCTGTGTTGATTGAGGCTACCTACCTCCTAGTCAGTCTTTTATTTTCTTTTCTTTTAATCTCGCTGTGTGTAGATGCCAACTAACCTCTTTTTCATCTTGCCCTAGGCTCAATTATGTCATCATTATTATGACAAGGAAATCACCTGTCATCAAGTGTGGATATCACTCTGGGTTGCCATCCTACTCTCTTGCCTAAATATCACAGATAAGAGAGGTGGTGTCCTGTCTGCACTTTCTGGAAAGTGTAAATGGAGTGCTAAACTCAGGACAAAGCAACAGGAAGTGCTGAAAGACAGCCTCTGGCCTTCCCTGGGGCCATAAAGCCTATCTCCCACAGAGTAGGTACCTGGGGGGGGGGGGGGGTGTCACAGTGGAAAATTTATCATTTGACCTCTTCATCCTTAAGTGACTCAGTTCAATCTTTCTAAGTAGCCCAATTAATTCATTTGGGGTTGCAATTATTTGCTGAGCACAACCGGTGCAGAAGCTGAATATGCCTCCATCAACAATGCTCTGGTCCTCTGGCAGCAGACATTCTAATGAAAAAGTCACCACATAATTCGTACTTTCCAATGGTGACAGGTTAAGTGTTTATTGGAAGGAAAAGTACAGCCTACTTTAACTGTTTTACAACAGGTGGCTCAAAAGAAGTTAGGGATGACTTCCCAAAGAAAATGTCATTTTTCCAACTCTACTGTTGACTCCCACAATGACAGCATTTATTTTTTAAAATCTGCCATGAAATTAAGGCATATAACATTTTCATTTTTAAGGCTCCCTATATGTTCCGGCGCTAATATGGAAACCTTAATCAGTTACTCAAACCAATTGATTTCACCTAAAAATAATTTTGTTAAATGTAGAATTTCACAAGTCACCTTTGGAAAAGAGGGTAAATTCTTTTCTGAGTTTAATCGTTTGAAAAAAGTAGAAATTATTATCCATCTTTTTCCACCTGGATCAATTCTGTTCTCAACTAAGATTACAAATTACAGAAAACAAAAAGCAATAAAAATATGAGGATGCAAACGAAAAATAGGCTGACCTCTGAAAGATAACTGCAATTTTATCCTAACATTTGTCTACTTGTGCTAATAGGAAGAAAAGGGATGATATATTAGCTAAACCACAAATAATCTCGCTTCCATCTAAATCAATAGTTCTAACCTCTCCTGCAGCATTAGCCCTTGGGCAGTCTTGCCATGAGGGAACTGGCCGAACTAAGCTACAAGAGGAAAAAGAAAAAGACAGAAATTCTGGCTTAGCAGTTTTGATTTTTTGGGTTAGAGATACATGAAGGATCCTCAAGAATTCAAGAGAAGCTGTCAGTGCTTGCCCTAGAAAGTAGATATACTTTTGCCTACAATCCCAAAGCAACTATGACCATCCTGAAGCCCATTCAAGTCCCAGACTAAAATCCCCTGACCTAGATAAATATCGGATTCAGAAATCAAATCTAAGAGTTTCAGCAGTTTAAAGGGTTGAAAGAATTAGTATGAACGGAATCATTTTCCATACATTATCTAATTTAACATCCACTCCAACAACTGTGGGAAGCAGTTACCATCATCTCCTTTTACAAAGAGGGAAAGCTAGATTCTGAGAGGAAAAACAACAAATGCAAGGTTAAGCAACCAACCAGCTCTCACACCCAGGTTTTTAACCCATGGGCCCATAATCATGAACTGGATGAGAACTCAAGAAGTCTGGTCCATAGTCCTAGACATCTTCCAACATGGGAAGCTTCTGATTTTCAGTGCTTCACAACAATATGATCAATTTATCTACATTTTCATCTCAATTTAAACTCCTTGCCAAGAGGAATTAGTACAGATTTAGTTTCATACGCCTCTTCTTAGAAGGAGATAATCCTAACCAAAGACAAAAGATAACTAATAATTTTCGATAAATTTAAAATGTATTTATTTTTTTTAAGATTTTTTTTTTATTATTATTATTTGACAGAGAAAAAGAGCTCAAGCAGGGAAAAGGGACAGAGTGAGAAGTAAACTCCCCAATAAGAAAGGAACCTGATACAGGGCTCGATCCCAGGACCCTGGGATCATGACCTGAGTCGAAGGCAGTCACTTAACCAACTGAGCTACTCAGATGCCCTATATTTTCATTTCTTAAACAGTCCAACACGAGCGGTTTGTTAGACAGACAAAGCCCACTGCATGAGTGCTGAGTGTTCTCATGCTTGAATTTTAAAACTGTCACAAATCATCAAGTCACAAATGAATCAAGAACTGACAGAATTAAAAACTTCAGTCTCTACTCAAAACTGCCAGGTAGAATTTCAGCCATCCTGGCCCCTTCAGCATCCTCTGAATGGTTAAAGCACCTTTTAAAAACAGGACCCTTAACAATCATTCATCATTCGATAAGCTAGAGGCATTCACAACCAAATCTATCACCCCTTTCTGCCTGGAGAAGGTAGTTGAGAGGTCTTAGATACTCATGGTAAAAACCTGCTGATGCACATGTCCCAGCAGAAAACTGGGTTCAGGCCACTAAATGTGGTTGGGTCAGTCCAGACCAAGTTGCCCGGTGAAACACTAATACACTTACTCATCCTCTACTGGGGAATTACCAATAATTAGCATGCTGTTTTCACACAGATTTAGAAACCCTTTATGGGAAATGTATCCACACCCAAAGAATAAAAAATAAGAACAAGAGTGGGTCAGGTCCTCTAATGCTCTACTCCAACTGCTTCCTATGAGAGTTGCCACCTAGTGATTTTAATTTTTTAAGCTCAGGCAGGCTGCCAACTCAACACTAAAACCGGACTAACAACTGATTTTTCCTATTGCAACATCGCCAGCAAGTCCTTTGCTTTCCCTCTCTTTCCTTCGAGCTCAAACAGTGAGTCTCATTTTCAAAATCAACTAATTTGCTCTATAATCTGTTCCAATTGGAAGCCCTCACAGAGCTGCCACTGGTATTACTCTTCCTCCCAGTGCCAAGAGGCCAACAAGAGGCCAGTTCAAAACACCAAAACAGTGAACGCGGAAAAAAAAGAGAGGCTCTAAAAACAAGAGGTAAATATGGAGCCAGAGTAACAATGGGCCAACTCCGGACTTTAAAACATTCAGCTCGCCAAAGTTCTACCTATTCTTGGGCTCTGGACATTACGCCAAAGTTAATGGCTACACGTGAGGAATGAAATTGCATTGGGGAATATAAGCTCAGTATTTTGGATACCAAACCTTGTGTAAGGCCTTGTTCTTACTGCTACTGAAAGAGCAGCTTAACTTGAACCTAAAGTCAACTGGCCTCCAGAAGTCCTTTTGGAGCGCAGTGTGCCCAGGCTTGGCACAGGCACTAGATAGCAAAGTTGACTAGTCAAAGAAAAATAAAATCTGGGGGAAAAAAAAAAGTCTGACGCTTTCTAGATACCTGACCTTTCATTTGGAAACACACCTTTAGCTACAAGTATTTCCCTAACTATCCTTCCCTAAGTACCAAACAGTTTTATTAAAAACTGACAATAATCAGATTCTGGTTTCACTAACTATGGACACTAAAGGCTTCTTTCACCAAATAAAATTCTGGACTTTTTCCTGCCCTGATCTTGGCAGGGCACTCTCTCTCTCTCTCTCTCTCTCTGTCTCTGTCTCTGTCTCTGTCTCTCTCTCACACACACACACACACACACACACACACGACTGACCAACTACTCTTCAGTTGTGATGATCCTTCTGAGGCATCCTAAACTTTGTAGTTTAAATCCCATAGAAATAAGGCTACACAGGGCGCTGGGTGGCTCAGTTGGTTGAGCGACTGCCTTCCGCTCAGGTCATGATCCCGGAGTCTCAGGATCGAGTCCCGTATCGGACTCCCGGCTCTGCGGGAAGTCGGCTTCTCCCTCTGACCTTCTCCCCTCTCATTCTCAGCCTCTCTCTAATAAATAAATAAAATCTTAAAAAAAAGAAAGAAAGAAAGAAAGAAAGAAAGAAAGAAAGAAAGAAAGAAGGCTACACAGATAAAGCGTCATCTTTTCTAAAGTTTGAAATCAATTTTGATTGCCAGCAGAAAATTTCTGGTGGCAAGATTTCCTTTCCAAAGCCTCCTAAAGCATGCCTGGAAATGCTTTCAAAGGCTAAGAATTTCTTTCTCTACTTGTGTTTCTTGGGAAGAGGGTCAGACCAGAAGGATCTGGGTTAAACTCACTGCCAGTCCCCAAACCTTATCATTGAGCAATGCAGCTCATGCTGCACCAAGCCAGACCTAGAAGTGAAGGGTTCCAGGATGCTCCCCATTACAAGAAGCCCCGGAAACCAGATTTTCCAAACGTTCCGCTCTCCCCCTTCTTCCTCCTCAGACAGCAGCATCCTCGCGGGGTAAGGAGTGGGTAAGGTGGGATAAAGTCTCCCACCCCGGCGAAGCCGGCAACAAACTTCCTCAGGGCTTGCAGAAACTCCAATGGGAGGCTGGACTCACCTTCGCGACAGAGCCCCATGACTTCGCGGTTTTTCCCAAACTCCTTGAAACTTTCGTCCAATTCCGTCCCTAGGAGACACACACACACAAGAGGAGGGGAGAGGCAGATCAGTGGCCGAGAGTGTGACGCACGCTCACGCACGCACGGAGTAGGTGCGGGCACCTCCGCGTACCCCAACCGAGCAATAGCATCTCTGACCCCCGAGGGGGCGGGTCACAGGGTGGGGGAGGGAGGGTCAAAGGATAGTGGGCAAGGGGGGACTTGGGGAAGGGGAGGGCGTGGACACTCACCGTCCTTCCCAGGAAGTTTGGAAGCCTCGACCCACAGATTCCACGGCTGTCCCAGCATCGCTTCTGGACTGGGCAGGGGCCTGCGCTCCCCGACGGTCGCCATTGCGGCGGCGGCCGAGGTGGAGGCGGCGCCGGGGCCGCCGTCCTCCGGCCGGAGGCGCCGCGGCGGCGGCGGCGGCGGCTGCCGCTGGGGCTGCGGAGGCTGCTGCTGCTGCTGCTGCTGCTGCTGCCGGGCGGCCGCCGCCGCTGCTCCGCCCGCTGCCGCCGCCGCTCGGCGCGGCTCCCCCCTGACGTCATCCACGGCCCGCTCCGACATTCTTTCCGCTCCTACAATGTAACAAAAAAGGGGGAAAAGAGTCGCGCGGGGGCCGCTTTTAAGGAGGCGCCGGGGAGTTCCGGCGGCGTGCGCGGCCCGCAGGCCGGGTGGGGCGCGCTGACAGCGCCCCCCGGCCGCCCAGCCCTCCCAACCCGCCTCCTCCTGGGCCACCCCCCGCCCCGGGCGCAAAGTCCGCGGCGCGGGCTAGCTTTCGCTTTCGACTCCCGCGGCCCCTCGGGGGAGGGGACGAGCCGCCGGCGGCCCGCCAGGGTCTCTAGCCTGCGTCTGCCGCCGAGACCCGCACAGAGGCCGGCGCCCGGAGCTGCCCTCACCACGGCTGCCCGCGGCGGGGAGACCCGAAGACGCACCCCCGACCCTCGGGCTGCCCACCCTGAGGCCGCTCGCATCCCCGGGCCGGGCCCGGCGGCCCCGCTCCTTCCTTCCGTCCGCGCGTCCGTCCGAGCGTCGGCGCCCGGCCGGCTCCCTTAAGCAGAGGCGCCTCCCGCCGCCTCCTCCCCCTCGCCGGTCCCTCCCTCTCAGCTCGCTCGGGCGAAGTTTGCACGTCAAGCCCCCGGAGTGGAGCCAGGGCGAAGTCGGAAACGCAGCCACCTATGGAGGAGCCAGCCTGCTCGCGGGCCCCGCGGCACCACCGAGTGTTGTCGCCGTCGGACCCTCCCGCCCGGGGGGTTCGGACCAGGGGCGCAGGGGCTGGTGCAGGGAGCACTTCGCTCTCCGCTCGCGGGCAGCTGTCAAAAAGCATGAATGGCAAGCCGCCGCCTAATGTGTAGGAAACCACAGGCGGGCAAGGAAATGCGGCCCAGGTGCCGTCCCAGGTGTCAGCCCGAAGCCTGGTGTTCGCCCGATGCCCACCACTAGAGGTCACAGCGTGCGCCCGGGGAACTTGAACTTCTCGTCTAGCAAAGAGACCATGAAATCAGTGTAAGACGGGGAGAGAGAGAGAGAGAGAGAGAGACACGGAAGCGAATCCGTGTACACGTTTTGGAGACACTACCCGAAATTTATCTATTTCCCCTTCCACTGCCCCTAGAAGTGATTTGTTCTCCCTGGGGGGTTAAAATCTTGCCATTTTAAAATAGGACTCATTTTTAATTCGAGTTGTTAGTCCCTCCCTTTTTATGATTGGCTTTGCTTGGGTGGGCGGGAACCCAGGGCTTGGAGAATATACAGCATTCCTAGAAAATGTGTCTAGAAGATAGTGCTTGTCAGATTTTGTACACTAAATTAAACACTGGCCCACAAAATTTAGCACCCCTCCCCAACACACACACACACACAAACACAGGATGCAAAGCTTTTGCTTAAGTGATAGGTAAAGATAGCAAAATAAAAGGCTACTTAATATACTAAAGCATGTGAAATACTTGAAACAGTAGCAGACCACACCAGGCACCTTCAATAACTACTCTGTTGTTTCAAACTGATGGGTGAATCTGAAGCCTGAGAAGAACAAGGATTTTGACCATGTTTCACAGGGCACTAATTATCAGCACTCCTGAGGCACATGTGTCATAGTTGTTTGCTTACAGGTGCTTTCTCTAGTTGGGGAGGCAAAGAGTTTCATGTTTTTTATTTCAAACCTCTGTTGTGATAGAGGTGGCCAACTTCTCTGCTAAAGAAACAAAGTCCAACTTACAGAAACAAAAATGTTTAAATAAGAGCAAAAATTAAGAAGGAAATGTTCCTGCAACCTAAATTTAATGCAGGGCTCTTATAAGAAAGGGTTTCAGCTGAAATTTTACAAGCTATAAAAATACATACATACATATACACACTCTCACACACATTTTTTTATTTTAAAAAGATTTAGAAATAACAGTGTAAAATTTTCTTGGATTACTCATACGGAGTCTGCTTGAGATTCTCACTCTCCCTCTCCCTCCACTCCTCTCAGTCACACACCCTCTAAATAAATAAATAAATAAACTCTTTTTTTAAAAAGTAGTAAGAACAAAATAACCAAAAATGGTGGAAATTATTGGAAGGATAAAAAAATCATCTCTAAGGCTTTAACTTCCTACATAAGTTGTCAGTGAGAAAACTGCATGGGCAAAATATATAATCCCCTTGATACTAACAGGGTTCCTACCTCTGAATATAGGCCCTCAGTACTGGAAAAGGAAGTCCTCATTGCACTTTCAACTTTTCATTCATCCTGAATCACTGAAAAACTTATAGAATTACATAAAAAGTCCAATTTCTCTGTTTTCCTAAAGTACACAGTTTATTAATTGCTTTGAATTTTTTGGTTCAATATTTAAGATAAATGAAGATATGAACTTTAATGTCATTTGGAGCTGGCATTAAAAAAAAAAAGCTTAGGGCCACCAGCTACCAGGGCCACCAAAGGGAGCTGGCCTTTTGAGTACAGCCCTTCTGATCTCCGAGAAAGTAGTGTGAGAATAAAAATAAGGGGAAGAATGGCAAACACGAAGTACAGACCGACTTCCCCAAGACACTGCTTGGTTTCCCTCTTTTTACATGTGAAAACCCTTCAAGATTCATTAATATAACCTCTAGCCAATGGGCTCAACATAGCACTTTATAATACTTTGCCTTCTGTCCTTATTGTTGCTCAAAACCTCTTTTCTTCTTCACAGTTTTTGAGTGGTTTAATAAAGAAAACACAACAGGGCTTTAAGTGAAAAATACTAAGTATCCTCCTAGCATTGTGATAGTTATTAAGAGAAACTGTGACTAATGACAACTATCAATACTGAGTACCTACTAGGTGCCAAGCATTGCCAGAGGTACCTTATTACATTGTCTCAATTAATATTCAAAACTGCATAAGGTAGAAGTTGTATATCTTGCAACCTACAAATAAGGACAATGAAGGAGGGCTCTGGAAGCCAGGTGCTATGAATTTTTTCTGGGTCCATATACTGGCTCCTCCACTTACAAACCGTGTAATCAGAGCAAATGACCTAACCTGACTTGTCTGTACTTCAGCCTCCTAATATGTAAAATGGAGACAAAGCCAGGCTTCTTCTGAGGAAAAAAATCCATAGAAAGCACTTGGTACAAAATAAACACAATTCTTATCTATGAAATTTATTTGAATTTGGAGCTGAAGATGTGGGTACCAAAATAACAGGCACCTCCTGGCACGCACTCCCCCAATTCTATTCTGCTGCAGCCAATGTATTTTACTACACTCTCTTCAGCCATAAGTCCTAAATCCTTCGAGATTCTGATATGCATAGTTGGTTTGGGTTTCCCAATAGTTCATTTGAGTCACCAACAAAAATCAAAACTGGTAGCTGAGAAAGTACAGTGTTCTGATACGCAAATTTGGGCAACATTTCCAAAGTACTCCTTATAAACAGGGCACGGTCTATAAATAAGAGTACAGCAGACACTCAAATTTTACCTACCAGGCCATAATAAAAAAAAAAAAAACAAACCCTGATGACTTCTTACCTAAATACCCCTCCTCCATACCCAAAAATTTAAAATGAAAATTACCAATACAATTTGTATTCATTTAATATAATTATCCATGTTCCTGCCAGTGTACTGATGATGGTCTTACATTTCTGAGGATCTTCACTATCCATCCACACAGATAAATGATATGTTTCCTAAGGCTTGAGTAATGAGGACTCAATTTATCAAACACTTCCTGATTGCCTAACATATACCTGGTGCTCAGACTGGCACAAGGTAAACACAACATAGTAATTTTTCTAAGGACCTGAGAAGAATAAGAAGTAGGGGAAAAAATTTAATTCATCAAAATGCTCTTATGCAAAAGGCTGTCACCACCAATTAGACTGTATGTGGCTTAAGAACTAGGCCGTCAGACATGAAATGCTGCCAAATTCTGAGCATTTCATCCCTTCCAGGGATGCATTTAAAATATGGCCTTACTTCACCATCCAAATTTAGGGATGTTCCCAGTAGGTGCCAAGGGTAACAAGGTCTCTCTTTACAAAAAGTATTCTTTGCACAGCAGATTCACTTGTAAAATGCTTTGTTCAAAGGCCAAAGGCATCACTAAGTGGAAAAAATAAAAGTTGATCTTTTCCAGTCTTTAAATTTGGTTTAATGTAAAATGGCTGAAACTGTCCTAAACTTCTGATGCAAGACCCCACACAACCAGCCATTTTATTTGGAAAACGAAACAACACAAAACAAAACAAAACAGAAAAACCCCCACTGGTCCCACTACAACATTTTAATAAACTTGAAAACCAGTAACTACAGTATATTTATCTGTGCAAATTACAGGGTAGGTAATAGAGATTCTCCATTGTCAACCCCAGAGGACTGCAGTTATTTGAACAAATAACTCAGATCCCCTGAATTAGGAATGTGTTGGCTTTGGTTTCTTTAATTCTCCTAAAATTGGCTGAGCCTTTATTCATATCCTCTCTCCTTTCCTCCCTTCTCCAGAGTCAGGGCTCTGCTCTCTTTTGCATGTGGGGCTGGCAGGCAAGGGCCCTTTAACCATGCTCCCCCTAGTGAAACACTTACGGCCTGCCATGAATACCTCGATTCCAGCAGGGGGAGAACAGTGAATTCAGCTCAGTAGCTGGCACTGCTGACAATCAAGTGCAAAATTAGAAATAATAAGGATAGCTGAAAAAGTGGAAATTTAAAGATGATGGCAGTTATCTTTTAAAAGATTTAACCTGTACACATATTCATTCTATAAGCTGTGTCAGTTGCCAAGAAATCCAAAATTTTGAGCTCTGAGTTTGTTTTCTTAATCACATGTGTAAGCTACAGGCGAATTCTCCCAAAGAAACATTCACTGGTAATAAAACACTGTCTGAAGGAAGAGAAAAATTTAAAAATACAAAATAATAGAGGCACCTGGGTGGCTCAGTCAATTAAGTGTCTGCCTTCAGCCTAGGTCACTGGGATCCTGGGATCAAGCCCCACATTGGGCTCCCCGTTCAGCAGGAAGCCCCCTTCTCCCTCTCCTTCTGTAGGCCCCCTGCTTGTGCGCTCTCTCACACACACACTCTCTCTCTCAAATAAATAAAATCTTAAAAATAAAAAATACAAAATAATAAATTTTTAACGTTAAACTGAATAAAGACCAAGTGTTCCTAGGGATTTAATACTGGCCTGTAATTTTAAACTACTGACAAACTTGATTTAAAATCTTCACTTAAAGCCTTTAAGTAGTGGGGGTGGGGAGGAGAGAGAGAGAGAGAGAGAGAGAGAATAGGAAAAAAAGTTATGGGAAAAAATGGAGAAGCCAGACCAGCATTTAGCTATAAAAAGAAGCTGATGATATAAGGTTCTAGAGCACTGCTTAGATGCAATAAAATGCAAAGATTAAACACACTGTTAAAAATAATTTCCTAAGTCGTCTTTGAACTGATACAGCTTTCACCGAAGTGACTGTAAATATCATCACCTATGGGCCCAGTGGTTAAGAACATGAGTTCTAGAGCGGGTCTGCCCAGGTTGAATCCCTGTGCTACCACTTACTAGCTGTGTAATTCTGGGGAAAACATTTAACCTCTCTGTACCTGTTTCCTTATCTATAAAATTAGTAAAACAGGAGTATCTACTTTATGAGGAATATTAGGAAACCTCACACTACAAAAGCACCCTGTAAGTGTTAGCTATTTTTACTAACACCGTGTCTGTCACACAGAAAGTCCCAATTTTAATCGGCCCATGCTATACTATTATGTCAGCCTTGCAGAATGGAGAATGGCTTTAGTTATGTCAATCCTCACTCTACCAGTTCTAGGCGCTCCCCACTGACCACTGAAGTCGATAAAAACTTCTCACCTAGCACTCAAGGCCCTCTCAAGTCGGTTCCATTTCACCACAGCAAATGTTCCCTCCCTCCTGGACTGTACTCTACAGTCCAGTCAAAATGACCAATCTATAGCTTCACACATGCTCCCCACTCCAGAGCCTGGCACCCAGGCTTTGTTCATAAAGGTCACTCTATTTATAATACTTTGCCTCCCTTGGTTTAAATCCTACTTGCTCAATGAAGGACCTCCTCAAATTCCATTTCTTTAACAAAATCTTTCCCGATTCCTTACACTAAGCACATGAGAACTCATCTCCACCTCTAAATCATAGGGCTTCATGGACTGAGGTTAAGGGTTCATGCTCTGAAATCAAGGTGGCAATGAGATATCTGCTCAGTCTTCCCAGGGATCAAACGTTTGCATTCCCAACATAAGGGTGTCATTGGGAGCTTAGAATGTACCTACCCACAAACCTAAGATGTGTGGTGGCCAGTTCCCAAAGCTAGTCAGCAAAATGCTTTAAGGCTGAACTCTATCTAGGACTAACAGCGCAGGTGTGTTAGTACAAAGGGAAGGAACAACACATCTTTCTTCCTTCTTTCCTCAGCGAAGTTCCATCTCTAAGCAAAGTCCTAGATTCCACAAATACAAACCCCCTGACTTTCCCCATTCTTTGTGTGTGCCCTGATCCTGCAGCCATCTGGGTTTGTACTGCTTCCCAAAGGATAGACTGTTCCACAAAGACTTTCATCCCCTGCCCACCTCCAAAATAAAACCTTCCTTTTCTTAGCAAACATAAGTGGCATGCAGATTTAACTATTTTTCACTAAACATGTGAATGAATGAATACAGTTTTCTGTCTTCAACCCCTAATCCTAACACGTATTCTCTCATATAGAAGGGAGACCTTAACCCAAATGACTTTCTAGATGTGATGGTCCCTAAACCTGTCTTCCTAGAAACACGAAATTACTGCATCCCTGTGGCCATTCTGATTTTAAATACCACAATCTACGAAAGAAGGCAAAGTTTCTGACATTTTAACCTCTTTAGCCTTTTTTTGATCAATGTAAAAATCTGCAGGACTCTTCTCCACCTTCTACCACAGCCTCCTCCTCCCCACCCAACTGCTCTAAGTAAAGGAACTTCAGCAGAGGCAGAAAAACAAAATTGAAACAAAATTGCTACTGGTGAGGAATCTACCTTTGCTACTTTCTAGAGCCTCCCGCCTCTTTCCACTTGAGAAAACAGATATTTTTACAAAGCATTAGGATTTTTCCAAATGGTTTCTGTGGGGAGTGGCAGCAGAGGACAGCAATCATATGTAAGTGGTTTGTAAGCTGGAATCTGATTTACCAGGTATTTCTTAAAAACAGAGCCAAATAGATAAACTGGGCTTCACCAAAACCATTAAACCTTTGTGCTTCAAAGGACACCTTCAGGAAAGTAAAAAGACAACCCACAGGGAGAAATTTTTTTTGCAATTTGTGGATCTAATAAGGGTCTTATATCTAGAACCTATAAAGAATTCTTATAACCTAAAAAAGGGGGAGGCAAATAATCCAATTTTCAAAACCGGCAAAGGATCTCAACAGACATTTGTCCAAAAAGATAACACAAATAACCAACAAGCAAAGGAAAAGATATCCAATATCATTTTTCATTATAGAAATACATATATGGGGTGCCTAGGTAGCTCAGTGGTTAAGCGTCTGCCTTCATCTCAGATCATGATTCCAAGGTCCTGGGATCAGGCCCTACATCAGGCTCCCTGCTCCATGGGAAGCCTGCTTCTCCCTCTCCCTCTGCCTGCTATTCCCCCTGCTTGTGCGCACACTCCCTCTCTCTGTCCTATGAATAAAATCTTTTTTAAAAAGAGAGAAACCCATATAAAATCCACAAGAGATACCAATTCCCAACCATTAGGATGTCTATTATCAAAACAAAACAGAAAATAACAAGTCTTGGCAAAGATGTATACAAATTGGAATTCTTGTATATTGCTGGTAGGAATGTAAATGGTCAACCCCTGTGGAAAAGTTTGGCAGTCCCTCAAAAGGTTAAACACAGATTAACAATAAGATCCTATAATTCTATTTCTAGGTATATATTCAAAAGATTTAAAAGCAAGGACTCAAACACAGATTTGTACACCAATGTTCATAACAGCATTACTTACAACAGCTAAAAGGTAAAAGCAATCCAAGTGCCCATCAACTGATGAATAAATTTGTGCATATCCACACAATAGATTATTCAGCCATTAAAAGGAGTAAAGTACTGATACATGCCACAACATAGATGACCCCAAAAAACAAGCTAAGTAAAAGAAGCCAGACACAAAAGGCCACATATATGATTTCATTTATATAAAATATCTAAAACAGGCAAATCTCTACACAGAGAAAACAAATAGGTGGCTTTCAGGGCTTGAGGGGAGGGGAAAAATAAGGAGTTACTACTTAATGGAAATAGGGTCCTCCTTTGGGAGTGATGAAAATGTTCAGACCTATATAGAGGGGACAGTTACACAACACCAGGAGTACATTAAAAACTATTAAATGAGTAAATCTGTGGTATATGAATTATATCTCATTTTTTTTAAAGCCAACATTAAACTTGGAAATTTTCACATGAAATTCCAGATTAACTTCTGAAAAATCTCTATGATCTCACACCTCCGGCCACAAGGTCCCTCAGGACAAGCATCAGTGGGAGCTGAAACTTGAACTGCGGCCCATCTCTACCACTGCCTACCTCTGGACCTTGCCAGGACAGGTTTTGTCTCTGCCTCCGTTAGCTTCTCTGCAAAAGGAGGATCGTAACAGTATCTACACCTCCTCTATGCGGTGTCATAACAGTACCCTACCTCATCCATTTCTTACAAGGAGCCAATTATGTAATATACTTAGAACAGCACTCGTCACATAGTAAGCACTCATTAGTGTTAGCTACTTTTATATTTTACGATTCCTCATTCTCTTTATAAAGGAGGTAAAAAGCATTTGCTTTTCATTTTTTGTTTGTTTTTACAAATGAAAGTATAGCATATAATGTAGCAGTCCAAAAGAAAGAAGTAGAAAGACAGCCAAGGTAAAATTTTTTAAAAGCAACATGCAAAGTACTGTGCATAACACGTGCCTATTTTTGTGAAATAGTAATAGTGATGAGGATGACAAGTCTATGCATAGAAAACAGTCTACATAATTCTGGACTTATGGGGAACTGGAAGTGGAAGAATGTAATTAAAGGGACTTTTTATTAACACATATTTATATAATGTTGCAATTCTTCCAGTTTTATCGGAATATAACTGACACATAACATTATGTAGGTTAAAGATGGGCATATTTTGATACACTTCTTGAAAATGATTACCACAATAAGGTTAGTTGACGCATCCCACCTTCTCATATAGTTACCTTAAATTTTTTAACAACAACCTTTTATAAAACCAGGAACTATAATATGGGTATTTTTTTTAAAGGAGAAACCCTAAATTAATTTTGAGACCTTTGTATGATTATCACAAAATTTTACCAAGTAAATAGCAGTTATCACAGATTGCTAAGACCTGAAGCCATTTACTTTTCATTGAAACACAGTAGCTGGGATTCCCAAAACACCAACCTCTCTTTAGTCTCATTCTTTCTCATGGAATATATGCTGTTATATTTTATAGCTGCCAACAGAAGAGATTCTAAACTCCTTGGCTTAGCAAGTAACACCTTTCATTACCTGGCCCAAAAATCCTTTTTCCAGCTTTACTACCCACCAGTCCCCCTTACAAAGACTCCACTTGAGCTAAACAGGACCTAAAATATACATCCCTCAAATGTTTTTCTGCATGCTATTCTTTTTTTTTCAATTGAAGTAAAATTCACATAACAAAATTCACATTAACCACTTTAAAGTATATAACCAAGTGGCATTTAGTACATACACAGCGTGCTACAACCATCATCACTATGTGGTTCCAGAACATTTTCACCACGCCAAAAGGAAACCCTGTACCCATTAAGCAGACACTCCCCATCTTCCATCCCTCCCGCAGCCTGTAGTAACCACATCTGTTTTGTCTCTATAGATTTGCCTATAGTGAATATTTCACATAATTTAAACCACACAATATGTGGCCTTTTGTGTCTGGCTTCTTTCAGTTAGGATAATGTTTTCAAAGTTCATACATGTTGGAGCACATATCTATAATTTATTCCTCTTTACAGCTAAGTAATATCCCATTGTGTGGAGGTACCACAATTTATCTATTTATCAGTGATGGACATTTAGATTGTTGCTACCTTTTGGCTATCATGAATAGTTGCATGCTATTATCTTTCCCTTCCTTCAGTTTCACCTGCTAAACAAAGTCAAGCTTTCACGTGAGTTTCAAATTAACTCTTACCCTCCCCAACTTAGCCTGTCCCAAAGTTCTCATCCTTCTCTGAATCCCTTCTCCACTTCTGTAGGTGAGGTAGCAAACTGTCAGCAGACGGCAGAAACCCACAGACTTATTTAGGTTTACTCAAACTGTTTTTCTTAAATTAGTTGCTAACATTGAACAACTCAAGGAAAATAATTGAAGTCGAGTTCAGGTCCCTTAATAATCTGCCTGACTGATTCCAATAACCACAGCTGACCTGGTTTTTACCCTTGCCCCTTACAGCCTCTCTCAATACAGTGGCCACAGCACTTCTATTACAACAGAAGTCCTAGGGGCACCTAGGGGGCTCAGTCGGTTGAGCGTCTGCCTCGGGCTCAGGTCATGATCCTCAGGGGGCCTGGGCTTGAGCCCCGCATCGAACTCCCTGTTTCCCTCTCCCTCTGCCTGCCACGCCCCTGCCTGTAAGCATGTGTGTGCTCTGTCAAATAAATAAAATCTTAAAAAAAAAAAAACAAAACACAAACCCAGAAGTCAGATCAAGTCATTCAACTCAGAACCTTCCAGTGGCATCCCACTCCTCCCAGAATAAAAGGCCCAGGGGATGGCCTTTAAGGCTGTACCCACTGGTCTTGTACCTGTCTGACTTTATTTCCTACCGTTCTCCTGCCTGCTCAAGCAGCTCTGGCTCTTGTCTTTCTCAGAAGGCCCAGGCAGGCTCCTGCTTTAAGGCCTTTGCATGGGATGTTCACTCCTTTATCCTTAATGCACAGATATCATCTCAAAAAGCCAACCAGACCACCCTTATTTAACACTAAAACTCCACCCTTCATCAGCACACCTGATTCTCATTATCCTGACCTGCTTTTTCTAACCAATTCTCATCATCTAGTATAATATATTTACTTCCTAGATTTTCTACTATCTGTTTCTTTCCATGAAAAAGGAGGCTGCACACTGGCAAGGACTTTTGTCCCTCTGATTTACTAATTAATCCCCAATACTCAGAGAGCACAGCATGACATAGGTGGGCACTCAAGAAATATTTATTGAATGGGTACTGGGTCTATAATCAGTTGGCACTGAAAAGGGGCTGCCCTTTCGAACCAGTCACAAATTTGACAGTTTCCTGCAGTTCTACCTGACCCATTTCATTCCTCTATCTGTCTGGACTTGAGCTCCACACACTTCTTCCTGCAGACTTGAGTTTGTTATGCTTCCTCCTTCCCTGCCCCTGGTCATTGACTTCCTGGTATCAGATTAATCTTACTGTCTGATTACCATTCAAAAAAGAGTAAGTCATAACTGTAACCTGTGAAAACCAGGTTCTATTCTCTATTCCCCCTCTGCTCACAGCAGAATCTCAATTGAACAACTACAGACTAAAGAGCTCCTTTAGCATTTCTATCAAACGTGTTTTCCACCTCCCTCCCTCCCCTCTACACCCCCCTCACAACACCCCCCACACCATCACTGCCATTTGCTCACCACCACCACCACCTAAGAAAACACTGCTTTTCTGGCACTTTCCAGACATTCCACAATGAAAGACATTCTTCGTGATGACTTTGATGATCCCTGAAGGATACCTCTGAAATGTGGGCCTTTCAGCTTTAGGTCAGAAAATTTTAAGGGTCCCTTTTGAGGGTGGAGACTTTAGAGCCATCCAGTGACTTGTTCCAAGCACCTAAGCAGAACTGCTACATCTCCCTGAGGCTCCTGTTTCTGTTTGTAATGTTCAAAATGTTATCTTTGAGGATGAGCTGTTCATGTTGTTCAAAATGTTTCCATCTTTGCTACAGTTGCCTAAACCTAACTGAAGCACTGCATTTGTTGCCTAAATATACAAGTGGATCAATTTCAGAAGCGGAAATCCTTTGGTCTTCCCTGTTTGGCTATGCTCAGTTTCATCCCTCAGTGACTCATCTTAAACTGCATCTTAAACTCAAGCTCCCTCATTCCTTTCAGGAGTAAATGGGAAGACGGATTTTTTTTTGTTTTAATAAAAATTCCTCTAGGACTTTTTCCACTTTTCCACAGCATGTGAAACTTACCACCCTCCTCCCCAAATATTAAATGCACAATGGCAAATATGTTGTGAGAAACGCAATTAATAGTGGCTGCTATTTTTGTAGTGATCAGGGACTGCTCGTGAGCCCAGACCGCCTGGCAGTCTGGCAAAGGCACTGGGCCCAGAGTGTGTGTCTGAAGAACTCCTGCTTATTTTAAAGTTTGCTTAGGATCTTCTCTGCTCTGAGCAGCCGGGTCGACACTACTTGCACAGAGAAGAAAACAGGAGCAAGGGAAAGTGGAGCTGAACAGAAACACAAGAGCATGTCTTTGGACAAATTCCTAGGAAAAGGTAGATAGAGATGGACGGCGGGAAATGTTCCCATCTCCAAAGTCTTCCTACAGTATTAATAATTTGGGGAACCAGGTTATTTAGCACTTTTTCTTTTGACACATAGCAAATAATATTGTACTCTTAAATTCACTGTCATTTCATATTACTAAGATCATATTCAGGGTTATACTGGAGATCTTATTCAGATACCCTGCATTTAAAAAACTATCATCCTTTGGTAAAAGTCTAACTCTGTTATAACCAGAAGCATCGCATTTATTCGGCTATACTATGTTAGGACAGCCAGTTACCTTTTCTTTGGAGGGCAGGCCAAAAAGTTCTGATTGATTTCCTAGTGGATCTTCATCTGCTATGATTGTATGGAAGCTCTTTCTTCTTAATTCTGTTTAGATCTACAAAAAGAGAAGGGAAAAAAGGATGAAACAATGGGTAAAGCTAGTCAGGAATGTACAATCTCATTTGCTGCCAGATGTTTCCAAATTATTATATCTCTTTTGAAATGTCAAAGTGTTAAAATTAGAGCCACTTTACCAAGTTTGAAACAAATGCAATTCAGTTTTTTTTTCTTTTACAGTGAATTTAACTGGCTATATTTACAATAACCTAAGAACAAATGACTATTCAATGTGTACACAGAGGCAGCCTCCTGGGGCTTAAAATCATTGTGTGTAATTTGCCACTAATGACTTTTCACTTAATTTTGAAATGGTTATTCAGAAAGCCTGCTCCTATGAAACCTGTCGGTATCACAAATTTAAAACACACTGAATGAGATTATTTGGAGAGCTCATTCTGTCCTTTATTATTCAGCAATTCAAAAAAATAATTCATAACATTACAAATAGAAAATAAAAACTTAATTAAACCATCCTCCTAAAAAGCACAAGGAAATTATGTGTTCCATCGTGCATGTATTTTCATAGATATGCATACATACATATTTCAAGTAGAATGTGGTTACTATTAAAACTAATTCGGGAGCACCAGGGTGGCTCAGTGTTTTAAAGCCTCTGCCTTTGGCTCAGGTCATGATCTCAGGATCCTGGGGTCAAGCCCCACATCAGGCTCTCTACTTAGTGGAGAGCCTGCCCCCACCCCCCACCCCGACCTGCCTCTCTGCCTACTTATGATCTCTCTCCTCTCTTTAAATAAATAAATGAAATCTTTAAAAAAAATTAATTTGGAGAAAAGCACTAAGTTAAGGAGTCAAGGGACGAGGTTAACAAACTGTAGTTAGAAATTAAGCCGGTTTTCAACTCTGACATGCAGCACAAGAGAAAGAACAGCAAATACAGGTAATGACACAGCTATGAAGCAGATGCTGTCAGGGTGTAAAGCCTAAGGCAGGCTGATTTCATATGAAAAATTCACTATTAATACACTTCCTATAATCCTCAGAAGGTTTATACCAAGGTTGGATGACAAGAAGATTGTTTGGCTTAACTTTTATTTACTTTCAGACATTAAGATAGTAAGCCAAAAATTTCTATGATCTGAGACACTAATAAAGCATCTCTAAAAGTCAGCAGCTGAAATTCTATACCATATTTTGAACATTTATTCCTAATTATCTTTATTGGCTCTTAAGTTATTCCTGGATCATATCCTTTCCCTCTTCCTTTTTAAAACAGTTTCAGTTTCATTCATCCACAAAATGTTATTCAGTAATGTAAGCATTCAGTAATCATTCCTCCAATCTTTATAAGCCAGATGTTTCTCTTTCTTAGATTTCTGATTCCTTCCTAGTCTCCTATCTTTTAAAATTTTTCTCTGATTTTCATTTTAGTGTTCTTTTTCTGCCTTATTTCCAATACAAGCCACTATCTTGCTTAACATGTCTGCCCTGAGCCAAAATTCATTTCTCTGCATCTTAAACACTTTACAGCTATGCAAAATCACTCAAAGGAAGCTACAAATTACCAGGATAGAGACAGCCAATAAAGATGTTATGTTAGAGATAACCATTCGGCCCGGTGACAGTGATTCCTTCAGAGAAGATTGGAGGTGGAACAACACTGGCATCAGATTCAACTCTGTGCTTGACAGCATTTCATTGGGTCAAGCTATTTTCCCGTTTTCCATCGGACACTCCAGCCATATCCCCAAAGTATCCAAGGAAGTCGTCAGATTTTGGGTACCATGAAATTGTCCCCAAGACAGCATTTACCTTTAGAAGAATTCACCATTTACTAGCCTGCATACCTCAAAAATGCTTTAAGGGAAACTCTATTCTTCGAGGAAAAAAAGGTAGTGGCAATTACTAAAAATAAGCATTTAAAAATAGCAACTTCTCTTAGAATAGGGGGTAGAAAGACAACTATCCTATGTTTGTATATGTTCTGTTTTATCTTCACAAGAACATTGTGCTCAAAAGAGCTCTTGTTACGGTCCCCATCTCACTAGCAAGGAAACAGACTGAGAGAGATCATAATTTGCTCAAGATTACCCAGTAAATAAATGGTTTGGAATTGGAACTAGAGAGAGGCCTTTGATGTCATTTACTTCCCTTACCAGTATACCAAACTGCCTAAACAGCAACTTAATTTTGTTTTGCCAAGACAAAGAGATATTGTTTAAAAGGTAGACTGCAAAGCATTTTCTAAGAATAGAAACATAAAACTGGACAGATTTTATTCATTCACCACCTACAATGTAACAAACATTCAATAAATATAATTTTTAATAAGATAGTTTTTGAATGACAGGCAGTTAGAGATGGGAGAGAAGGAAATATAAAAGATATAGGGATGCCTGCATGGCTCAGTCTGTTAAGCATCTGACTCTTGGTTTTGGCTCAGGTCAGGATCTCGGGGTCCTGGGATCAAGCCGAGTCACATTAGGCTATGCACTCAGCAGGAGAATCTGCTTGAGATTTCCTCTATCTCTAGGTAAGTAAATCTTAAAAAAAGAAAAAAAAATTATAACTTGAATTTCTCCAAAGTCCTGAGAGAAGCATACGTTTATTTACTTTTCGGGGGGGAGGGGAGCAAGATTGTAGACGATGCCTTTCTTCTCTAGAGGAGCTGCCTAGCCCATGGTGACCCTTTTTTCTAAGTACTATGTAATTCTCAACTCCCTGCCAAATGACATTTGTATTACGTGACCCCAAACTCCTCCTCTGTTTTGGCCAAAGCTAGACACATGGCCCAAACTGAGATATTCCATTTGTTCTCCTTGGAACTAGAATTTGGAATGAAGAGGTTCTGCTCTGGTCTAGGCTGCAAGCTATTCCCGTGCACTCCCAGTCTGTAAGAAAAAGCCAGTCAGCAAAGAGAATAAACATGTTGCTCAGAGAGAATCCACCCCAGGAGGCCATGAAATCCCAGAGGAGAGAAAGGAACGCAGTTTCTGTTGGGGGGAGAGGGGAGGTTGTTCGTGGACTTTCCTGTCCCAGGTACGGTCCTCCAGAGGTCCAAAATATTTCCTTCCCCAAGGGTTTAAGAATCCCAAGGACTGGTAAAGTAAATGGCTCCTCTCTCCTGAGCTTAAATGTTAACTGATTCTTGGTAAGTGCAACAAAAATAATCTTGCTCAAGACAGTGAAAACTTTTGTTTTAAAAAGGGCAGGTATTGGGTGCCTGGGTGGCTCAGTTGATTGGGCAACTGCCTTTGGCTCGGGTAGTGATCCTGGAGTCCCGGGATCGAGTCCCACATCTCCCCCTGCTGAGCAGGGAGCCCGCTTCTCCCTCTGACCTCTCCCATCTCATGTTCTCTCTCTCAAATAAATAATTTTTTTTAAAAAAAGGGCAGATATCACCAGAATTTATTGTAAAAGAAGGTTCTGTGAAATGCTCAAGGGTTCAGAAAAATCCTCTCATCTTTAAACAGAGAAAAGTCCACAGTTACATGACCAATGTTGTATCAACCTTTATAGGGAAAAGGACTTATTTTCTAGGAGAACATTTTTATGTAATTTTAAGACTCTGAGAGCCTCACTGTAATCACTTATTATACAGTCAAGCCTGTCAAAATTAAACAAAAATGCACTAACCATGATAGAGGAGAGAAAACCAGGCTAAACTGAGTCAGTCTTGTATTGAAGTGTATCAATACGAATGTTCTTTTTATTTCTTAAACCTTCTTAAAATCTAGAAGCTTGAATCCCAATCACCCTAAGTGCTTGGAGAGGGGACGAAAGGGAAGAGAACAGGGTAGAGAGGGCCCTGCAAGGAGGGTAATACAAGTTCTGCCTGGATCCTCTATGTTCTAAATTAGGGCTGAGGGAAAGCCTGCTCCAATCTCTCCATTCTGCACATGGAAAGAGGTTTGCCCCATTTATTGATTCAATAAAAACATGCTGAGGATGTGCTCCACGCAAGGTACCGTGCCTAGTACCAGAGCTGACCATGTATTCAGCTGTGCGGCCTACCCTTTGGGCTACACATTTTTCTCTCCGCTCTCTGCCACCCACTGCAAATGGGTCCACAGGCCTAAAACAGTTCACTTTCTTGTCTCTGTTACTTTATTGATCTTAGGGGAAAAAAGGAATTTGTTGCCAATATTTAAAAGGTGGGAAAGCTCACCTAAAATTCCGCATTTCCTTTTTCTCTTGGAAAGTTAAAAAAATGTGGCCACAGGAGGTGAGGAGGGGGCTAACTGGCTGATGCTGTCATGGGCTAAATATTATTTGTGATAATCTTTTCTTCCTCTGAACTACGACAGCATTTACAATCTGAAGGATTTATTTGGTAATTACTTATGGATTGCCTTATTACATATATTGCATTGATGGACTGAACAGTTGTCACTCCTGTAGTTAACTGATTAGTCTTCTATAATCTCTTCTTATAATTGGTTTTCCTCATCTGGATAGAGAGCTGCTAATGGGAGGGGTAGGTTTTATATTCCTATATTCCATATCACTTCACATATTGTCTCATAAATACACAAATTAATACACATATTCTTTAAATTATCTACTTAAATATACATCAGCATATATATACACATATCTTCAAATGTATGTAATACATAACATATACATTCTGTTTTGAGCAGCAGGCCTCTTAAGTAAATCTAATCAAGAAAATTGGCTTATTTGCTACAGTTACTTAATACAGGCTTAGGTACAGGCTTGGCATACAGCTGATGATCGATAAATGATTGGTTCCCTTTTCCCCCATCCCAATGGCTACTTCAAGTACAATGATATGCTGCTTGAAGAAAACAAGGATGATCAGAAGAAAAACGTTAAAGTGGTGGGGCACCTGGGTGGCTCAGTAAGTTAGGCATCTGACTTTGGCTCAGGTCATGATCTCGGAGTCCTGGGATCTAGCTCCCTGCTCAGCAGGGAGTCTGCTTTTCCCTCTGCCTCTGCCCTTGCCCCACTGCTTGTGCTCACTGGCTGGCTCCCTCTCCTTCCCTCCCTCTCAAATAAATAAATAAATCTTTAAAAAAGAAAGAAAGAAAGAAAAATGTTAAAGTGGTAGGTAGAGGTTGATTTTAACTACAAAGAATATTTTCCTATGGGGAGGAAGGCTGTCTAAAATGTTAGGAGCCAGAGCCAAATAAAGATCATTTGCCAATTACAAGAGTATTTCATTTATGATAAATCTGCTCTGACAGAACTTTCAGGAACATGAATTCTGGGCAAGCCAAGGAGTGAGTGCTCACATCCCTCTTAAACTGCTAGTGAGCTGCAAAATGGGGCCTGGGGACGCACCTTCTATTTGCTCAGTTACATAGATCTGGCCACATGGGATTCCCTAGAGCAATGGTATCATTTGTAGTAAAACACTAATGCATCCTCCTAGAGCTCCTAGCATATTTTTTGTATTTTGTTAGAAAACAACATACAGTCATCTAAGGAAGATCTGCTCCTTCTGAGGCTGTTTGTTCCCATCCTTCATCTACCACAGGACTCCATTTCCTCCTTAAGAGAGTATTAACACGAGGCAGACACTGACCTTTATATGTTTATATTTCACACTAACCACATACAGGAGGTCCCTGACTTAACAATGTTTTGACTTAATGATTTTTCAACTTTACAATGGTGCGAAAGTAAAACACATTCGGTGGAAACCATACTTGGGATTTTGGCTTTGGATCTCTTCCCAGGCTAGCTATACGTGGTATGACACTCTCTTGTGATGCTGGGCACAGCCCCCAGTCAGCCCTGCAATCACGAGGGTATGCAACTGACACAACTTACAACCATTCTGTACCCATAGAATCATTCTGGTTTTCACTATCAGCACAGTATTCAATGAAGTACATGAGAAAGTAACATTTTCTTATAAAATAGGCTTTGTGTTAGATGATTTTGCATAACTGTAGGCTAATATAAGCAGGTTTAAGGTAGATTGGGCTAAGCTATGATATTAGCTGGGTTAGGCATTTAAAAAAAGTTTTGTTTTAAGATTTTATTTTTAAGAAATCTCTTTTGAGTGGGGCTCAAACTTACAACCCTGAGATCAAGAGTCGCATGCTATACTGAGCCAGCCAGGCACCCCAGGTTAGGTGGTTTAAGTGCATCTTTGACTTACAACATTGTCAACTTATGATGGGTTTATTGGGACATAACCCCATTATAAGTCGAGGATGATCTGTATAGCAATTCTCTGATCTTTCATTATCTAATTAATGTAAATATTTAAACTGCTATTTATTTAAATAACATGTTCCAAAGAGTCTTTGAAAAATACTTTCAAGAAGAAATGAACAGAAATGTGGGTCAGTTACTTTATTTGGTATAACTAAAGTATACACATGGTTTTCTTACTCCTACTTCGTAAACAATTGCAATATTTAATTTGTTTATGGGATGGGCTTTTCCCGGGGTAATTTTCCCTTTAACTCTGCAGTACCATCTTTAACCGTAGGCAATAAGGTTAATACTATAATCAGCTATTACGCCGGCACATACGACTTTAGCTGCTGTTCAAATATAGCAACAGAGTATAGAATACCCAAGCTAGAAAAGTACAGGTTTGAAAATTAGTGACTCAAACTCTGGCCAACAACTTCTTTTAAAAATAAATATATTTTTTAAATGCTTAACATTGATGCCCTTTTTAAAATAAAATTCTTTTTAAACTGCTGAATGAAAAATGCCAATCTCAAAAAATCACATTTATGTATCATTCCCAAAATGATAAAATTACAGGATTATAGAACAGATCAGTGGTTGCCAGGAGTTAGGGGTTATGAAGGTAACAGGAATGACTACAACCATTAGAGGACAGCATGAGGGAGATTTTTGTGGTGATGGAATAGTCCTATATCTTGATTATGGCAGTGGTTATACAAATCTACACACGAGATAAAAATGACACACAGCTACACACATATTTTATACCAATGTCACCTTCCTGGTTTTGATATTGTACTGTATAGATAAGAAAGATGCAATCGGTGGGAAAAACTGGGTGAAGAGTAACCAGGTCCCCTCTGAACTGTCTTTGCAACCTGTGAATCTTTAATTATTTCAAAATAAAAAGTCAAAAATTACTAAAAGTATGTTAGATTATAAACATATGTCACAGAATACTTTTTGCAACCTATAAGATTAAATAAAACCCAAGCATGTGTGATTATTTTATCATCTGATTTTTCATTTTGTATACAAACTACCCAGGATCGAACAGTGGCAAGGAAAGAGTAGAAATGGAGTAGGTTTTATAATTGGTTTTGTTGTCAGGATGCTTACTGTTCATGACAATGTAAGTAACATAGAGCACTTGGGCAGCAAGTATCTGGATGTCTTAACAAAGGGCAAGTAGCATACAATGTTAAAAAAATACAGGGGCACCTGGGTGCCTCAGTGGGTTAAGATTCTGCCTTTGGCTTGGGTCATGATCTGGGGGTTGGATCGAGCCCCACATTGGGCTCTCTGCTCAGCAGGGAGCCTGCTTCCCCCTCTCTCTCTGCCTGCCTCTCTACCTACTTGTGATCAGTCTGTCAAATAAATAAATAAAATCTTTAAAAAAAAAATACAGGGACGCCTGGGTGGCTCAGTTGGTTGAGCAGCTGCCTTTGGCTCGGGTCGTGGTCCCGGCGTCTTGGGATCGAGTCCCGCATTGGGCTCCTTGCTCCGCTGGGAGCCTGTTCCTCTCTCTGCCTCTGCCTGCCTCTCTGCCTGCTTGTGTTCTCTCTCTGTTAAATAAATAAAAATAAAATCTTTAAAAAAAAAGTTATTATTCATAAAAAAAATACAAACATGTATTTAAAGGTTTATCATAAAATCCGTAAGATTTTGCCATTAAAAAAATAGAAAGCCAGGACACCTGGGTGGCTCAGTCGGTTAAGCGTCTGCCTTTGCTCAGGTCATGATCCCTGGGTCCTGAGATCGAGTCCCACAGTGGGCCACTTGCTCAGCGGGGAGCCTGCTTCTCCCTCTGCCCACTCTGCCTGCCACTCTCCATTTGTGCGCCTGTCCTCTCTCTCTGACAAATAAATAAAGTCTTTAAAAAAAAAAATAGAAAGCAAAAAAAAAAAAAAATTGAAAGCCATGGGATGGCATACTTGAAACCTAATTTAAAAAAATGTTTTGTGAGTTCTGTATGCTAATAAAGATCCCACTGCGCATATGATTACATGTAATTTGCAAAATACATTATTAGACTTATGTGATTACCCAAGAGATTTTTTTATGTACACATGGCAATAGTTTCTACAATTCAAACATCTCTCTAGCTAAATTAATATAAATTGCTGCAATATACCAATAATAAATTACAGACAAAAAGAATTCCAGAAGCTGGGAGATGCAAATTAAACAAAGCCAGTACAAGTTATTCTCACCAGGGCTTTAGACAGAAATCTTTTTATTACTGATTAAATGTAACATTCTGGGACTACATCAAAACATGACTCTGATTCCACGTATCTCACACCTAAGCTGGCTCAACACTGGCTCATCATAACTCGGAATCTAAAGAGAGGCTGGCAGCACTTCATAAATACCTTCCTGTTCGCTCCTTTCTACAGTGATGCAATTTGACCTACATTTCCAGTGCCCATTGAAACTTCATAGGAGGGGGAAGAGGAGAGTTTTTCATTTCTCCTACCCTCTGATTAACTAGGACAGCAAATGCCACTCAAGGGACTGCTACCGGGCAGAAGCAAAAGGGAAAAAAAAGTCATGCAGGTAGGAAATTCCACAGGAGAACATTTAAAATTCCTGCATTCTCTAATTCTGCAAACAAACTGTCAGGGCTTTACAAGATGACAGCAAAGAAGAGTTGCCCCACTTTACACCATAATCAGCCTAGGACACCAAGGGCTTTTATTTACTTCAGGCTCCCAGCATGATGAAAATTAAACCTGAACTACAGACTCTTGTCCTTGCCACTGTCTTTATGTAAAAATAAGCTTTAATTTTAGAATGAAGCTAAGCATACAGAGAGGTTGTTCTCTCTACACCCCAAATACTATACATTGTTCCTATTTACCCTACACCCCGTTTCTCCTATTGTTAACCTCTCCTGTTAGTATGCTACATTTGTCACAACTAATGATCCAATACTGACCTATTTATCTTAACTGAAACCCCTACTTTATTCAGATTTCTTAGTTTTTGCCTGATGTCCTTTTTCTGTTCCAGAATCCCATCCAGGATATTACGTTACATTTAGTTGTCATATCTCTTTACCCCTCTTTGAGACTGTGACAGTTTTTCAGACTCCTTTTTTTATGACCTTGACGACAGTTTTGAGGAGTACTAGTTAGATATTTTATAGATATATTTTTTTAAGATTTTATTTATTTATTTGAGAGAGAGAGAGATCACAAGTAGGCAGAGAGGCAGGCAGAGAGGGAGAGTGGGAAGCAGGCTCCCCGCTGAGCAGAGAGCCCGAAGCGGGGCTCGATCCCAGGACCCTATCCCAGGACCCTGAGATCACGACCTAAGCTGAAGGCAGAGGCTTTAACCCACTGAGCCACCCAGGCGCCCCTAGATATTTTATAGATATTTTATCTCAATTTTCCAATGGTTTTCTCATAATGAGATTAACAGACGTGAGGAGGAAGACCACAGAGTTAAGTGCCATTCTCATTACATCATATCAAGTGTACATTTATCATTGTTCATGCTAACTTGATCAGCTGGCTGGGGTAGTGTCTGTCAAGTTTCTCCACTGTAAAGTTTCTTTTCCCCTCTTTCCATACTATATTCCTTAGAAGGACGTCATGAAACACAGCCCACATTTAAGGGATGGACAGTCACATTTCACCTCCTTTGGAGGATTTTTGACATAAATCACTTGGAAGATTTTATCATCATGGAAGATTTTATCTATTCTTTCCTACTAGCTTACATATCCAATCATTTATGTACATCAGTATGACACACAAATATTCCTTTTTTATTAATAATTTATATTTTTACATATTTATATTAACATCACACTATATAGTTTATGTATAGTTTATCTTTTATTTATATTCATTTCCTATCTTGGGTTATAATTTAAAATTATTATTACATGGTTGTTTAAATTGTCCCAGCTTTGACCCACTGGGAGCTCTTTCAGGTGCCTGTGTTCATTTGACATACCCCACTCCTGTGGACTTCGTGTTTTGTTTTGTTTTGTTTTGTTTGAGCACTTTTGTGCTTTCTGGTATTAGAAGATGCTCCAAGCCCATTTTGTTTATTCCCTACCACAGCCATAGAATTAAGTCATGTCTGGTTCCTTTTACTGGAGAATGGAATTAGAAACCAAGGTCTGGGCACTGGCTCCTATCATAGACTTTTAAAGTTTTACTTTTTTAAATTTTACTTTAAAATTTCTACATAAACTACATCTGTAGTAAATTAACACAATTATCTCTTTAAGTATTTTCATGTTATGGTAATAACATGATAAATCATAAAGAGGATGTTTAGTAATCAAACTACCATCTGACTGGCCACCTTTCAGGTTTAATATGTCCAATAAATGCCTTATCACAATGAAGTTCCTCCAAAAAAATTAGGATTTTTGTTGTTGTTGTTGTTATGAGGGAGGAAGGGAAAATCTAGATTTAAATACAGCATGCTTGCTCTTCTATGCAAGAAGGTCTCCTTTCTCCCCCCATTACCATAAAATGGTATGTCAACACTGACTTACCTGAGCTAAAGAAAAATACAAATATTAGTCAGACCTGGTTTTGAAATACATTAGTGATGAGTCATGACCGCAGCTATACCTTCCTACTTATGGTTGTTTTATTTTAATGTTACACATAGTTTTTCTTCATTGAAACTAATTAGCCCAACACAAGGACAGAGCCAGGAGCTTCTTGAGCAGTGGGGGCACCTAGTGGGAAGCAAAGAGATTTCTGCAGAAAACAACTCTACAGACAGTAGTTAATCCCCTGCAACACACACAGGAAAATTTGTCACCTCAGACTCCAACTGTTAGTCTGTGTAAACATGCTATGCTAATAAAATCTTTGGTGACCTCAGATTTGTTTTTTGGGTGTTTTGTTTTGTTTTGTTTTAGTAGAAACAGGCTGGGGTCAGCTCCTAATGCTGCTTTTCTCTATCATCTTTTTCTCACTCAATTTGATTTAAGATTTATAGTCAATAAACATTTCTTGAGCTTATACTATGTAATAGGCAGCACACTATGCCTAGTGCTGCCAATTAATCCAATAGATTAGAAAAACAATTAAGAGCCCTGTTTCCATTTTTACCTCCCAGCAGAGTTGCTGAAATTGTTGGGAGGTAAGTCAGCCCTTTACAATGCTAAAGGCACAAAACAGTTTGGAAAAGCACATGGTTTAATGTCTACTTCTACAGTTGTCTGGTGTCAACACCTTAGAAAGATCATAACTTCCTTATCTGTAAAATAGACATAATCAAACCCACTTCCCAGGGATAATGCATGGAAAGCTCAGCCCCGGTATAAACAATGGGTTCTACAAATATTAGATCATGTTCATATTTTGCATTTCATCATAAACACATCTAGGAAACACTAGAACTACCCCAGTAAGATGATTCATTGTCTTTTTTTCATTGACAATTTTATTATCTTTGTAAACACTAAAATCATGATCTTAAAAAAAAGAAAAGAAAAAAGTCAGTTACTGTGTCCCACTCAACCTGTCTTTGATAAATAGACAATGCACATTCATTCAAGAGGCACGGCCAGAATGGACAGGAAATATGTATTAATAACAGTAGCAGCTAACACTGCCTGAAAGCTTATTTTGTGCCAGACACTGTGTGGATGTTGCACAAGAAGCCTAAGAGGTAGACATTTTAATTATCTCTAGTTTCCAAAGGAGAAACTGAGGCTATAGAGGTGAAGTGACTAGTGTGAGGTTGCTACCCATCTAGCTATGCCATCTACCCTCACAGAAAAACAACAAACAACAGAATTACACTAAACAACTGAACATAAACACCCATTCCTTACCTCATGCTGCTAATTCCATTTTCAAACGCTACTGCGTTGGGTGCTACAGTGGAATGAAAGAGCTAAAATGCTTCCTTCACTACAGGGATGCAAAATGGGAGAAAGGCTATGGACAATTTGGCCCCTAAAGGGGACTCCAAATTGGGACTTGTTACCCCCAAAATATTTTCAATAAATAAAACTCATCAACACTTCCCTACACCATTTTACAGCAAGTAGCAACTCCCTGGCCTGGCTTGCAAGGCTCTTCACCCTCTGGCCCCAGTTCTTGCCTTGGGCATTTGTATTACATTCTGCTTCTGGACCCAGGTAACTTCTTCAGGACTCAGTTTAGAAGTCACTTCCCCAGTCATCTAAATGGAGTTAATCCCGCACTCCAATTCCCTAAAACTGGTTTCAGCCTGCTTCTTCATGAATGTCAATACCCTCATAGTGGGCAAGCATCCTACTACCCAGTATCAAAGACCTCCCCTACAGGTTTTACCCCCAAGACAATCACATAAAGGTACAGAGAAGAGCAATCAGTTTTGGAAATTAAACAGATCAGGATTTAAATCCTGTTTTCTATTTACGAACTATTTGACCTTGAGCAAGTCATTTCACCTCCATGATGAAGTTTAATTGAGAAGACAACAAAAGCACAGTGCCTAGCACATACTAAGTGCCATTATCATTATTATCCCCATATTACAGGAAGAAATGAATTCCCAATTAGCAACACACCAAAAGCCACTTCTTTTTCCTTCTTTCTACGATTTATTGAGCACCATTATTAAACACCATGCTTGGCATTGAAGACATAGCTGTGAAACAGACAGGTACCCTGCTCTCTCAGTACTTACACTCTGGTAATGAAGACACCCATCAAACATTTATACTAATAAATTTAAGTGTTTGAGGGAAAAGAGCAAAGTGTTTGGTTATATTCGGGTTTTAGAACAAGTAGTAAGATCCAGGATTTTATCTGGAAGGTCAGGGAAGGATCCTGTGAAGAGGCAGCATTTAAACTAGGACCAGGGGGCAAAAAAGGTGTTCTAAGATGGTATAGCTGGCACCCTTGGCAAAGGATATCTCAGGAGAAAAGACTCTAGAAAGTATGGCTCGACTGAAGAACTAAAAGGCCAGAGCACCTGAGGAGGCTGAGAGAGGGGTGGGGTCAGATCAGAGGACCACAGAAGGACATAATAAGAGTCATCTGAATGCCATCCATCCCAGAAGAATTGGGGTCCACCAAAAGATTGGCTGCTCTTGATGAAAGAGTATGAAAGGCTCACTTTGACTTCAGCTCCTTGGGTTCAGGGCCTTTTGGTATCTTTATCACCTGTATTTCTAACACATGACAAGGGTAAACTTTTAATAAATATTTGTGAGCCAATGGAAAGAATCTCTGGTAAAGACAGATCAAACCACTTCTCCCTCTTATGGATCTCATCCTGATGCTTCTATTAAAGGGCCTATCATTAATTATTATAGTTGGGTGTGAGCCTCTCTTCACTGTTTAAAGTTTTGAAAGCAAAGTATCTTATTTATTTTTACATTTCTCAATGCCAACTGCTCAATAAAGTCATGGATCGAAACAGACCCTCTTTTAATAGCTTAAAATCTTTGCTTCTATTTCTAGATTGGCTGAGTAAGAATCTTCATGCCAATTTATCCACCTTAGTTAAACAGACCTGAAGGGCTAATATGCAGGGACTTAAAAAAAAAAAATTCCACTTTGCTTTTGCAGCTTTTTAAAAAAAAAAAAAAAAGATTTTATTTTTAAGTGATCTCTATACCCAATAGGGTCTTGAAATCACAACCCCAAGATCAAGAGTCGCATGCTCTATGGACTGAGCCAGCCCGGGCATCCCTGAAGCTTAATTCTAACAACAAAAAACCTTCACCAATGTGTGATTAAAAGTACAATTTTTATATTCTAGGATATATCACTTGTACAGTTCACACGCATGTATTTTTTTTAAATCTTAGTTTAATTTTAATCAAGAACAAAATACTCCAACAGAAGGTCTTTCAGTGGTTTTCCAATTCTTCTGAGAGCTGTTCAGATTATTTCTTTGAATAATTAATCTGATAAGGGTAGGATAACTGCTTGGATTATTTATATTAAAAGATACGACTGAGTCACAATCAATAGTTCACATGCTTTAAGGTTTATTCTGGGATTTCAGGAGATGCGAATGATGCGTTAACAAGATGAAAGTGCAATTACAAATATGCTACTAGGGTGTGCTAGTAATTCACCATTTGATTGCCCTTTCCCCATCGCCAGACCAATTTTCCACCACTCTGGTCCTGCTCTGTGCCCCTAAAGACTTGAGCTTTATGGGTAGAATCACTGGGTTAAAGCAAGCAGGCCTCCAGGTGCGTTTGGCCAACTGAAGGCACTGGAAGAAGATCAAAGAGCGAGGGAGGAAAGAAAGTGGGGGAGCATTGCTTCCTTATTCCCTTTCTGCTCTTGGCTACAGATTTGGGCAGTGGCTGAATCCTCCAGGGCCCCCCTCTGCAGCTCCAGCTCTCTCACTGGACTCCAGTAAAGCTATTTCTTCTCTTTGCTCCTTTGTACCTAAAGGTGATAATGGCTTTCCGCTGCGGTTGGTTCCATGGATGACAGGAGACACATGTCACCCTTAACTCTGGCATTCCTCTAAAAATAATCCTCTCATTAGTCTCCAGAACCATCTGAATGGGCTCAGTTTCCTGCCAGACCTAAGAATTCAAACCATAGACTTGTAAAACCAGCAATCTCCCTCTTTTGCATATAGCAGTTATCATCACAATGGTTACTCATCTTCCAAAGCAATTCCTTCATACCAGGCACTGCATGCAATCTCTTACAATTCTCAGGCAGAAATGACCTCTTTTAAACTGGTCAGTGCAAGAGAACACAGGAGGGCGCTCCTGAAGGACAGCTGGCAGAAAGGAGAGGCTGACACAATTCTCTAGGCAGGAGTCTGTTACACATCAAGAATAAAACGTTTACAAAGAGATGCTACTTCCTCCTACTTCTCCCTGGGTTTCTTCTCACTAAGGGCTTGGGAATCAAAGTCAGCATTGTATTTTCACACAGAACACCAAAAAGTTGTATCAATGTCTGGGGAAGCCATCCTGTGTGTCACTTCACTTTGCTAGTTTCTCAGACCTAGAGATCTGCTTACCACTAGGCCAAGGCACACAGAAAAAGAACCAACCATCTTGTATTACCAGCTACCTGCCCATCTTTCCTTCTTTCTCTCTTTCACCCCAAGATAAATCTTTCTTCTACACTAAGGCAAAAGATGAGCAGGATGAGAAAATTCTCCTTTGTTCAGCCTTGCCTGTCTCTTTAACAGATCTGACCAGATTAGCACTTTTCTTTTCCACAGGAGAGGACTGGCATATGCTTATACCATAATCTGCTCTGAGCTCCTTCGGATTTTTCTTTTATCAAGTCGACTAGATTTGAGGTTAGATGTTAACTGAAATCACCTGGGAGTGTCTAACCACTCCATCTTGTTCTCACTTAGTACAAGTAACCTGAAGGTGACTCTTCCTGAATATTGGTACATTCTTTTGAGCAAGAGCCAGTTTAAAGAATTCTTCAAGGGGCTGAAAAGAACTGATGTGGCTTCGGGGCTCCTGGGTGGCTCAGTTGGTTAAGTGTCTGCCTTTGGCTCAGGCCATGATCCTGGGGTCCTGGGATTGAGCCCCGCAGCAAGGAGTCTGCTTCTCCCTTGGCCTGCCACTCCCCCTGCTCTTGCACTCTTTCCCCTTCTCAAACAAATAAATAAAATCTTAAAAAATAAAAATAAATAAAAATAAATAAAGAACTGATGTGGCTTATTCAACAAGCTACTCCACTAAGAACTCCCAATGTCTCCCTCTGCAACCAGTAGACACTCAGCATTAACAGAGTTGCTAAGATAAAAGACTTAGACAGACTAATAGTCTGCAGAAAAGATGCTCTCCCTCACTTCAGCCAAGGCTAGCCAAAGGGCAAGATAGCTCTCTTCTCCCATCCTGGGTTTGTGGGGGGAGATGTACCTCTCCTCAGCTTTTGGCAATACCTGAGAGGCAGTGAGATTAACCACACTTGGTTCACACCATATATACATTTCTACCACTCATTATCCTTACTTGTAAGCATTCATTCCAAAGGATATTTAATTGGGTAACTCTATAACCAGCTGGGTGGATCTACATCAAATATTAGTAGTGTTATCTTAGGGTAGTAGAATTATGAATAACTGTTACCTGCTTCTGTGTATTTGTGAAATTTTCCAATTTTTCTACAAACACCTATTTTTTCTTAGTAGTTTGCTGTTCTAAGAGGAGATTAACAAATCAAACCCTTAATTTTTGCAATCCGGAAAAAGTTATTAAACAAAAACTTTGCAAGCATTCAGAAATTTCAGTTTTCCATGAGAACCAAATTTATGGAATTTTTTATGGAATTCTTTTTTTTTTTAACTTTTTGTTTTTATTACATACTATATGAATATACTGAATAACTCTAGAAGGGGTAGATGAACATATCCAAGTTATTTTTCATCAGTCAGGAAAATGCTTCCTTAACGAATATTCTCCAAATCCTCTGGCATATAGTGATGATTAACTCCAGAGACACACCTATCTCTTTTCATCAAACTCCACTGATAGGGATAATAGGAAACCCTTTTTTCCTTGTTTCCGTTACTCAACCTGCAGATGTGCACCAGGCCTATGTGGGGGGGTGACAAAGCACAGAGTCATGATACCGATCCCGGGTAGAATCTCGAACCACATCAGACCATGGTCGCCAAGGCCAAACTCTTCCTTCCCAGTGCCCTAAAGGTGACCCAGCTGCAGCCCCTTGCTATAGGCTCACCCCCCTTTTTTTATGGAATTCTTAAAACTCAAAATCAAAATCGTATTTTTTAGCTTTTCTATATTTTAAGATTTTCAATACATTTTAAAACTTTGTTGTAAAATTAAAAAACTATTCAAAATGTGAAAAACAGGAATACTAGATTTAACATGAATTTTTTTTTCTAGTACACATCACAACCTTAATTTAGATCATTTAGACTCTTCAGGGTCAAAGTTCACTATTTTCATACACTGCAGTACTAATTCAGGTTTTTCTTTTTGTTTTTTAAAGGAACTGTTTCTCTCTGTAAGAACACCACACGGACAAAATCATATGCAGTTAAATGGTTAAGAGACTACAGATGAAAAACAGACTGGTGTTTCTTCCACTTACAAATGCTAGCCAATAAAAACTTTCCAGCCTACAGCTGATTAATACTTGACACCAGATCTATGGAAAGGAAAGCTAATCATTGCTGGTTCTTAGCTAAAGCAAGAGACACACTAAGAAACCTACCTCCTATCACATCGTGACTGCTGTTTACTAGGACAACTGATTTTTCAGTTTAACTCCATTATAGTTCTAAACAGAAAACTGGGAAACTATCTTTTCTAGGAGCTACTGTTCTCATAATCTATAATAGCTAAACATGTGTTACTCACTGTCTTATAGTGTTGAAATATATTCACAGGGAATCTTGAAAACCATAAACATTTTTACTAGCTTCAGGAAGCTAGTAAATTTGAACAAGTGATTTCTTTTAAACTGTCCTAATGTAATGGCAAATGGTCTCTTTTCTAACTTCGATTTCTAAATGATTTATAGTTATAACTACCAGAACAGTAATAATCAACAGGATGGGTTGTGGAGGGAGCTGCAAATGGAGTCTTAAATATCTCCTTTTAGAGCAGCTAAGAGGAGCTACGTTCCAAAACACTAAAATTGTCTTTGTGTTCAGAACATTATAACTTAAAAACACCAAAAAACAAAGCAAAGCAAAAAAATAAAATAAAAAACTTAACAGCATGAACAAAATATAAACAGATAAAAAGTATACATTTTTCTTTTTCGTTTTTTAAGATTTATTTGAGAAAGAGAGAGAGAGAGGAGGAGCAGAGGGGGAGGGACAAGCAGACTCTGTACCTAGTGTAGAGCTCGATCCCACAACCCTGAGATCATAACATGAGCTGAAATCAAGAGTCTAATGCTTAACCAACTGAGCCACCCTGGTGCCCCAAGTACGCATTTTTCATGAAGAACTATGCTAGCACTCTTCTCAGGATTAAGTTCAAGGATTCGAAAGGTTTCAAAATGCCTGCAAAAATGAGATCATGAGACAAACTAGAAATGCAAGAGAAAAAAGTTTTTGACTAGTATTGTTAACGTGTTTTGGAGCTGTAGAAATCAGTACCTGAAATAAATTAGAAAAAGACAATTTAAAAATTTGTATTAAATGTTAGGACAAGGTTCTCGAAGCTACAGAAAAGTCTTGAGATGTCTCTATTTACAAAAAGTTCTGGCCACGTCAGAACCACCATATTAACACTGTGATCACATTAATGGTTCAGACTACAGTGAAACTTTACAAGCAAGGGGGAAGGGCCTAACATGCAACCCTATTGTTAACAGAACCTGGTCTAGAGATCCTAATTAAACAAAAGTGTCAAGCACTCCTCTCAAAATCCCTTGTAGTGGTGGGCCTGAACAGCAGAAAACTGAGCAGACCATTTAAAAGAAGAGTTCAGGGGCTGGGAAGACAAGTGACTACACCACAAGGTGGTAATTACACCGTGGGGAAGTAAAAAAGGCCAGACTGAAGGGCTCCAAGAGGTACTTCAAAACCAGCTAATCACAGCAAGAAGAGGTGGGACAAACTGGCTTCTCCACTGGCTATCTATGGGGACATAAAAAGAGGCTGGCCTCCAAAGCAAGAATAAACGAAAGTGGCAACTAATGGCCAAGGTGACGACTAGATACATCCATGACACACCCATGTCCCAACATACATTCACCCATCTCCAATTCAGCCCAGAAACCTGAGAAACCAGAAGACAGACTTCTCCAGTGGGGAAACCAGTGTTCTTGAACCATCCACAGCAAAGGCATGATTTTCCTAGCAAAACCTAGGTTTTCCTGCCAACAGTCCTATGTTGCAGGGGAAATTGCTTACCTTTTCTAAAACATTTTCAGCTGAAAAATAGGAAAACTGCTCTTCTTTGACTTCAAAAGATTATAAAAAAATAGGAGTAGATACGTGAAAATGCTCTGAATAAAATCACACTGTATTTGTGCAATATTTTACCACCAGAAACACGGTTTAAGTAATAGCTAAAGGCTATATAAATGTAGGTTGTTCCTTCGACCCATAAACTGTAAAGTCGAAAATATTTTAAGTATTAGCAAGGTTACAAGGAAAGCCACTAGACACCTGGAGAGACAGAAAAACTGAAGCAGGGCAGTGTGGGAACATTTAGTGCAGGGGCCAATAACTGAATTTATCTTACTGTGTCCTAAGGGAATCACTATGCACTAGGTAAAATTGTTCCTAACAGGAACCCTGTTACCAATAAATAGCTAAATTACAGCTCATATGATTTTGTTTTAAAAATCAGGGAAATGGGGTGCGGGTTGGCTTAGTCAGTTAAGCATCCGATTCTTGATTTAGGCTCAAGTCATGATATCGAGCCCCATTTTCGACTCAAATGAGGCATGGAGCCTGCTTGAGATTCTCTCTCTCCCTCTGCCCCTTGCCCTCCCCCCTCTAAAATAAATAAATAAATCTTTAAAAAATAAAAATAATAAAAATCAGGAAAATGATAGAAAAGATTACTATGTAAAAAATGGATAAATATGTTATTGCCTTTGGTACGGTAAGCACTTATTAGTGGAAATGGAAATAGATGGCAGAGTTACAATAGTGCTTCTCAAACTGGGCTTAAGAACCTTTAGAGGCATGTGGGGTTGAGAGGGAAAGGGGTGAGCCAGGGTTCATCAGCATGTTGCAAATAGTAAATGTGATCAATAATGCACAAAGCAGCTTGCACAAATGTTCAGATAGTGGACATCTGTTGGGTTTACCAGGCCTGCATTCACTCCCTTGCTGGGGAATAAACTGCACACACACCCCCTACCACCAATAGGTACTTTCTTGGTGAGGCGGGAAACAAGGCACCTTCCAGGACCCAGGCTGACGCTAAGAGATATACTCTCAGCAGACAGTGGAGTTACAAAGAGTTGAAAAGGTTAATAAGGCCAGCACTCTGTGAAGACTGTCCATTGAGGCCTGGTTCTTCAGCTCTATTGTCAATTCAGGGAGTTACACCACATCCTTCCAGTAACCTCCTTTTTTGCTTAGGGTAGTCCAATTTTGTTTCCACTACTTACAACTGAAGACTTTTAGCTGATTAGCTATTATTTTCAGTCTAGGAGAATCTATTTTCTCAAAGATTTGGAAGGTGAAATTTAACAAGTAATTTTAGAATATTAGTTTTATGGTAAAACAAAGGGATGTATCATGGAGTAGAATACAGAATTCATGTAAAATTTTAAGATACTGGATTTTTCTTTTGAGATTCCTAAAGATATGCTCCCCTCCTCTCCCCCCCCCCCCCAACCGTGCAAATTTCTTTAGCAATGGATTTAAGCATTGGTACAGGGATAAACTTTCCATAACTTTTAGGATCTGCCCCTAACTAGGTAAAGATCTAGGGCAAGTTATATAACCTCCCTGAGGCTCACTTGTCACAACTTTAAAATGGGAGTCATAATAGTACCTACTTCCAGAACTGTTATCCCAAGGGATAACACAGGGAAGCACTTAACACTATGCCTCACTGTAGAGTTTATCACTCACGGGTTAAACAAGGGTTAATATACAACAGCAAAGGGCATACTGCTCCCAAAGATGGCCACAACAATACCGCTGCCCACTGCCCGGCAACCCCCTCGCCCCCCGACAACGGCTGTCACCCTAACTTGTGATATGTACTCTGCAGCATCTTCCATCGAAAGGTGGTGCCTACTTTTAGTCCTTGAATCTGGACGGGGCTTTGGTTTGCCTTGACCAACAGAATGTGCTGAGTGACCTCGTGTGACTTCGAAGCCTCGGCCTCAATAAGCCCTGCAGCTCTCACCCTGAAACACAACATCTCTGTGTGAGGATAACCCAGTGTAGCTGCTGGAAGAAGAGATCATTTGGTGGCCAGATGAGCTGTCCCAGCTGGATCCTTGGGCCAATCAGCTCTGACAGGAGACTGCAGATGACAACAGCCACATTAGTGACCTCAGGCCAGACAGGAGCAGTGGAAGAACTGTCCTGCCCTAATTGTGTGCAAATAAAATGGCATTATTTTAAGCCACAAAATTTTGGAGCGGGTTCTTCTTACTCTGCAATATGTAGCTGATATGTATACTTCATCAATTATCATAGTATTTCTGATTTTTTTATTCCATGCACTTTCTAAAATTTCCTACAAACAAATCCAAAGCCCCAGTGTTTGCAAATAAGTATGTCACAGCCAGATGGTGGTTAAAATTCTCACTCTTCATGGCCAGGTCAATGTTTCTAATTTCATAGAAACATTGAAATGTATCTCAGAACTTGGGAGTTTAGGGTAGAAAGCAAAACATACCCCCATACCAAAATAACTTAAGTGAAAATAAAGTGAAAAATTTCTAAAATTATCACAGGTACACCACAAGGATGCAGGTGCACAGAATTGAGCTAAGACTGAGGTAACCAGCTAAGAAAAAAAAAAGTGAAACAAAATTGCTATGATTCAAATAGTAGAAATCAAAACAGATTCTCCCTTTTAACAGTTTTTACACCTGACATTTTCTTTCATCTTATTATTTTTTTAAGATTTTATTTATTTATTTGACACAGAGAGACACAGCAAGAGAGGGAATACAAATAGGGGGAGTGGGAGAGGGAGAAGCAGGCTCCCCACCGACCAGGGAGCCCGATCCCCACCAACCTGGGATAATGTCCCGAGCTGAAGACAGACACTTAACAACTGAGCCACTTTCAAGAGGACTAAAACTCTCTTTTAAAAGTTCATCATCGGGACGCCTGGGTGGCTCAGTTGGTTGGGCAGCTGCCTTCGGCTCAGGTCATGGTCCCGGATTACTGGGATCGAGTCCCGCGTCGGGCTCCTTGCTCAGCGGGGAGCCTGCTCCTCTCTCCGCCTCTGCCTGCCTCTCTGCCTGCTTGTGTTCTCTCTCTCTCTCTCTCTCTCTCTCTGTTAAATAAATAAATAAATAAAATCTTTAAAATGGAAGCTATGTTAAGATTCTAAAAAAAAAAAAAAAAGTTCATCATCACTGTCAAGAGGAAGGAAATGCTGGCTTAGGTCACCATCCATTCAACAAATATTTACGGAGTACCAACTCTGTAAAGGCCAGGGAGTTATTAGCCCCTGAACACTTTTTTTGATAGTGTACACAGAGATGGTATGCTAAAGGGCGCATGACTAATGACTAGGTGAACTTAGATGACACTTGTCTTGGTCAAGGTACCTAGTCTGGCTAGAGGGTTTAGGCTGGTGAATGTGGCAAACAAGGCTCTGCCCTCATGCAAGCCTCCAGAAGGAGAGAAATATTAGCAACCGATATTATTATCATCACTGTCATTACTATCATTATTATATACCCTTACTTGTCCCACCACTTTCCTCCTTAGTTACTGTTAAGTATTTGGAACTCTGCTAAGCACTTGCCTCTTTTAATTTTCACAACTTAGCAAGGTATTGCCATTCATTCATTCGTTCATTCAGCTCTACACCCAATGAAGCTTGAACTCATGACCCGGAGATCAAGAGCTGCATACACGCTCTACCAACTGAGTCAGCCAGGTGCCCCAGTATTGCCCACATTTTACAGAGGAGACTGAGGCCATAAATGGCTAAAAGTAACACAGACAGTAAGTAGTGAGCTGAGGCTTTTAAACACTACCCTATACTGCCTCCATACATATGAACTCCTTATGATTTTATAGGAATCTCAATGTAGGAAAAACTTTCACAGCAAGAAATGAGACACAACATACTACCATGTAAATGTCTGTGCTTCAGTGAGTTTCTTCTGAAAGCTGTTATTTAGCCCTGTGTGAATTTTTTTTTCTTTCCTGTTAGAAAAGTCTGAAAAATATTCTTGCTTATTAGTAAAACAGAAAACATTTTTAAGGTATATGAGGAAGTATATTTCACTTCTAATACAACACAGACTGTGGAGGAAAGTAGTCATGAGAGTTCAATTAACCACACATAGGAGATATTTTAATTACTATATTTATTCTTCAATAGCTCTATTATTTTTTCCTGATTATAGAAGCACATGCTACCTGAAAAGAAAAATTGAGAAAAACATTTTTTAAGAAATTACCCAGAATCTTATTACCTAGAGATAATAAGTTCATATTATTCGGTGTATATTCTTTAGGATACTTTCTTTTAGGTTTCTAGAACCAGGGCTTTTGCCCACCTTTAAAAAGAATCATTAAAAAGGATGCCTGGGTGGCTCAGTCAGTTAGGTGGCTGCCTTTGGCTTATGATCCCAGGATCCTGGGATCAAGTCCCACATCTGGCTCCTTCCTCGGCATGGAGTATGCTTCACCTTCTGCCTTTCGCTCCCCCTGCTTGTGCATGCTTTCTCTCTCTCTCTCTCTCTCTCTCTGGCAAACGAATAAATAAAATCTTTAAAAAAAATCATTTAAAAAAATCACACATTATACCTACTCTCATGCTACCTTCTTTCTTCTAAACATCATTCCATGTCAACAAATATCGACCCGCATCATTTTTTTAAAGATTTTTTTTTAAGTAATCTCTACTTCCAACATGGGGTTCAAACTCACAACCCCAAGATCAAGAGTCTGCATGCTCTACCGACTGACCCAACAAGGTGCCCCCTACATCATCCTTTTATAGACTGTACAGTATTTTACTGCATGAGTAGGTCCATCAGGACCTTTATTAATCAATCTTTTATTAATAGACATTTGGATTAGTTTCAATGTGTTGTTATTAAAAAGAATGGAACAATGAGCAGTCTGATACACACATCTATGCACATTTGACTGATTCTTTAAGATAAATTTCTGGATGTTGACTTGTCATCTCATTTTATGACTTTGGATGCATATTGTCCAAATCGTCATCTAGAAAATATACACCAAATTTACTTTTTTTTAAAAAAAAAAAGGAGGGCGCCTGGGTGGCTCAGTTGGTTGAGCGACTGCCTTCGACTCAGGTCATGATCCCAGAATCCCGAGATTGAGTCCCACATCGGGCTCCCAGCTCTGTGGGGAGTCTGCTTCTTCCTCGGATCTTCTCCCCTCTCATGCTCTCTCTCTCTCGCTCTCCTCTCAAATAAATAAATAAAATCTTTAAAAAAAAAAAAAGGAAACCCTTAAAATTTAAGAGTAATAACATATTTTACTACTATCCACATACTACATTTTACTACATTAAGTGGCATAATATTTTAAAAACAGCATCTTATCTCTAAATATCTAAAATACTGATGTATAACTCTGATATTACATTAGGTTTACACTTTGAAGGGGGAATATTCTAAAATGCCCAATAACTTCGGCATAATGTTTTGAAAAGTTAAACTCCAAAAAGAACATACTTGCTACAAAATAAGCAAATTAGTAGAGAATGTTAAAAGGCAGGAAGGGAGGCAAAAAAATGCCAATCAGTTACAGCAATTACCAGGTCCCCAAATCTGCAACCCGTACAATGACCAAGAAAGAAGGGTCAAGAGAGAGAGAAAGAAAAGGTGAAACTAAAAGCAGCAGCCCTCAGAGCTTCAGTGATGGCCGGATGAAATTACACACAGACATATACATCTACATGCTCTGTACACATCAATCCTGGAGCTAATCTTCAGGGGTTAGAGCATAAGAGGAATCTTTATGTGCTTTACTTAACCAAACCATGCAGAAAGAGGGTGGGGGGAGTCCAAATACAGATTTCCTTAAGGTAAGAGTGTCTAGTTAGCAGCCTGAGGGCCTAGTATCCATTATGTTCTTTCCAGGACAAGGGGACAAGAGGAACTTGAAGCATGAGACAGCTCTAAAGGCATAGATTCCTTTTAAAACCATCACACAGGACAGGGTTCAAACATCAAGTCTTATGGAAAACTGAGCAAGGTGAGAACATTTTTAGCAATAAATAAAACTTCGTGGTGATATAATAATACATGTGCTAAGAAGGGAAGGCCACACACTATAACTAAGAACAACTAACCTGATGGGGAGTTTCATCCTCATGGAGGAAGACAGGAGCCTTAGATAATGCTGCCATACCAAAAGCCTGGAATACATGAGGAGGCAAAAGACAATGTGTATGCAGTGGCGGGGGTGGGGAGGGGTGGTATAGCTTGGTGATGGCACGGACCTCCAGGACTTAGGAGTCTAACATTCTTCTAGGCAAGCGGTCAGCAAACTACGGCCTATGGGTCAAATCCACCTGCTGGCTGTACACATCATGAGCCCAGAAGAGCTTTACCATTTTTAAATGGTTCAAACAAATAAAACTTTTTTCATGGCACATAAAAATTACATGAAATTCAAGTGTCAGTGTCCACAAAGCTTTGGTGGAACACAGCCATGGCCATTCGCTCATGTCTCTGGCTCGCTTTCTAAATACACTGGCAGAGTTGCACAGGTGCAACAGAGAGATGGGGGTGGCAGGGAAAGGGATGCTGACAAACTGGAAAATATTTACTCTGGTGTCCTTTCAGAAAGTTTGCTGATCTCTGTTCTAGGCCATAAAATCATGTAGTTTTTGAATGGATCATGGGTCCAAACCTGTGCACACTTGTTGGTTTGGCCCCTGAAAAAGCCAGGATTTAGACATAACCTGCCAGCCTAACAGAGAATGCCACCCCACTGCCAAGAACAGCAGACAGCAGACAGGTCTAATAGGTCCTACAGATGCTGGGCCACCTGCCCATGATAACCAGAAAGATGTGAAAGGCTTTTATGAGTTGAAAGTAGGATGATCCCTAAAGGTTTACATGGGAATATTCTGAAAGAATATACTAGCTTTTCCTTCAAAAGACAAGAATGAAACCATGCTCAAGGTGGCTGCCACCTTTAAGCACTTATACTAGGGGCCTAGGATTGAGCAAAGCCTTTTGCTTTTATTATCTCATCTAATGCTCACCTCCTCCAGACTCAGAGAGGCTGGCTGGCTCAAGCTGAGCACAACCAGAAAACTTAGAAAATGGGAGTCAAACCCAGTCAGAGCTTGTGTTCATACCACTACCCCACTCAAAGGCGGTAGGCATGAATGCTCACCACGAATAAATGAAAGGGGGAAAAAAAGACCACAGAAACAGTGGAAACAAGTTTGCTCTTATAACCATAAGAATTACAAGTATTTTATTCATATCTCTCTTCTTACTTATAATACCTTCTCTTCTTTCAATGCTTAAAGATAGGAAAATACAATTCAGTTCTTCCAGACTCTTTTCCCTGTTGAGAAAAATTGACGCAGGTACCCAATTGTGAGGGCATTTCAAAGATGCCAGAACTAAACAAAGTTATAGGTAGCTTCCACTAATGAAGTCCCTGGAGTACCTGTGAGGGTCCCCAACACAAGAAGGTGAGTAAACACTTTCAGAGACAATGGGCTGGATAGTACAAGTACAATTTTTTAGTCTAAATTTTTCATTTAAATTACAAGTGAAGAACAAAAGCTAAGTGGCATCTTACACAAAGACACAGCTATAATATTGGCAGGCTGCTACTGTCTCTCCCTGCCCAGCACCCCTGTCCTCAGCTTTACCAAATGCACCATCTTCCTTCAACTTTCCCCCAG
>CM052799.1:27138706-27161912 GCA_028533885.1 Nasua narica | reverse complement strand
CAGTTTCTACTTCATATATGTGAATAAAATTCTACATAAAATATACTGATATCTAGTTGGAAGTTAAACACATTTCACTGCCATACATTTGCATTTACAACTCTTCCTCTTTGAAAGACTTAAGAGAAAACTGGGAGAATGAACCCAAGTTTCGAAAGGAACCAGAAACAACCAAATCCAACCCACATAACTGCCTGGGCCCGGATGTGAAGAGGCAGGGTATTTGGGGGGGGTGGGGGACAGGAAAGCTGGCAAATAACTTTATGTTCAATCAATTACCAAACCTGGGTTAAAACTCAGACACGCGTCTTCGGGCTAACTGAATCTATCCCACTGGAGATCAAATCAGCTGTACTGGTTCTTGTTTCCTTTCGCCTCTCAGCACCTAAATGTTGCCATTTATGAGAAACTCATCGAAGTTGAATCAAAGTGACTTTTGGGAAGAGATGCCAATATGATCTACACTGCGCTCCGGAAATGTGTAACTCTACACACAAGGCAACGTTACTCCTTGAGCACCAACCCCCCCCTTCACTTTCAACTTCCCCTTAAGATGGGGACAATCACAGAGCCATTTTTTTGAAAATCAAAGAGAAAAAAATAAATAAATAAAGCACCCCATCCAGATCACCGATGGGCTCCTGGCGCCCCAGGGGGTCGGCGGGCACCCAGCTCCCAGGTCGCACCGACAACTCCTCGGGAAGGTCTCCAAGTTTCTCGTCCCCCTTCGCCGAGCACCCGCCAGAGCCCGGGAGGGAAGGGGGCGGCCCAGGGGCCGGAACCGCGCGACCTGGAACCCGGGGCCTTTGAGGCTCTCAGACGCGCCCGGCGCAAGTGCCGGCATTCGAGACCCGCCCGGGTGCGCGTGGGCGCCAACTTCGCAGGGACCCTCGCGCCGCGCCCCCTCAGTGCCCCCAGTCCTGAGCGCCTCCCGAGCCAGCCGGGTCCGGGCGTCCCCGCCGTCCTCCCCCCACCCTACCCCACCCCGCGGGACGAGGCCACCCCCAGTTGCGGTAGCCGGGATGCGGCGACGGGGACGGCGGTCCCCTTCCCCGGAAAGGCGCGGGGGCGCGGAGCCCGGCGGCCCGCAACCCCCGCAGCCCCGGCTGCAGCCCGGCGAGCTCACCTGGCTGCTGGCGGCGGCCTCCGGGGCGGCCTCTGGGCGTGGGCCGGGCGGGGGTGGCAGGGGGGGCGGCGGGGGCCGGGGCTGCAGCCAGGGCCGCCGCCGCCCGCTGGCCTCGCCCCCCACACGCGCCGGCCGCGGCCGCCCCCGGGCAGTGCGGGGAGCGCGGGGAGCGCGGGGAGCGCGGATCCCGCGGCGGCGGCGGCGGCGGCGCAGCGCGGCTCAGGCGTCGGAGCGGGCGGCCGCGGGCGCCGCCGCCTCCTCCTCCATGGCTGTTTACCCGGCTGCATTGTGGGAGTTTGACCTCCGCCGCCGCCAACCGCCGCCTCAGCTTGCGCCGCCGCCGCCGCCGCGCACGCCATGGGAGCCGTGACTGACGGTGAGGCCCGCTCGCCGCCACCCCGGCCCGTTCCCCCGAGCCCCCCGGCCGCCCCGGCCTCCCCCGATCCCCCCGGCCTCCCCGGCCGCTTCCGGGAGCCCCTCGGCCTCCGCGATCGGACCCCGCGGAGAGCCGGCCTTTCCCGGACGCTTCCCACGGGTCCTTCGGGCCTCTCCCCGGACCCCTGCTACCCCTCGGAGCCCCTCGGACTCCCGGCCCGCTCTTCGGAGGCCGCTCCTGGCCTGCCGAGGGTGTGCTGGGAGGATGGTCGGGGAGCACACGTGGGGGGGCCCGGGAACGGTAGCAGTGGTGTGTGGGCGGGTGGTACCGAGAAGGGGTTCAGGCCACCGGCGGATGTGATGAGGGAGCACTTGGTGAGAATATGGGGTCCGAGGACTGGCGAAGGGGAGGTAGAGGTGGAGACCCTGCCCTGGGGGTCCGGGGAGCCTGTGGTGGGCTGGAGGGTGAGAACTTTAGGGAAGGGGTGGAAGTCTGGGGCCATGGCCGTACGAAGGGAGAGGTTCCAAGACGCGAGTGCTAAGAGTGTCAGCGTACAGAGGGTGACACCTGGAGGAGTCTTCTGGACAGGTTGGGGAGGGCCCCTAGACAGTGGTGTGGATCGCAGTAAGGCCTGAGAACTAGCCCCGGACTGGAGGTAGGGAGACGGAGATAGGGACAAAATCTAAAAAGGATAGATGTGGACGGGACATCTGGAGGGCAAGGAGAGAGTGTGCATGGGGGATTTAGGAGGAGCCAGTGTAGGGATGAGGCCACCTGGGGTAGATAAGACAAAAAAAATTTGTTTGTGTATATGTGTTGGGTACGGTGGTTTGTTGGCAGGAATGGGAGGGTCCGCAGGCAGAGATGGGGTTTGTGGAAAGTTGTGAGGATAGTTTAAGGAAGGTGGACCCACGTGTGCAGAAACCCAGGGGATGATCTATGGACTGACAGCAGAAATAAAATAGGGTGCCACCTTGGGGAAGGTGGACAGGCATGATGGGCAACTGGAGGGAGACCCTAAGAAGGTATTCAATTAAGGAGGCAGGAAGCCCTTTAACATCAGGGAAGGGGATGTCAAGGGCCGCTGTGTGTATTTGAAGGGAAAGTGACCAATAAGGATAGATGCTGGTGGAGAGGCCACTTCTGAAAAGTTGGGGGTAGACAGGATCTCCACATTAAAGGGCATGCAATGGGAAGAAGAATAACAGGCCTAAATTTGTGATAATAGGTAGTAAAGTGGGAGGCTCTTAAAGGTCCAGGACCTTCATGGGAAATTCTAACTTTGCTTCATTCCAGATTTATTTATCCTGTCTAGGCTAGGCCTTGGGATTACAGTCCAGAACCAACAGGCAAGACCTTTCCTCCCCTCTTGCGTTGCAGTCTGGTGGAAAGACACCTTGGATAATTACTTTTAAGGGTGGCAGATGTTACCACAGCGAAGTACAAGGGTGGGAACTGTGGGATCATGTAGCGAAGATTGCTTGTCCATTCTCAAAGATCAGCTTCCCTAAGACAGTTACTGTTAAACCCATTTTTGAGGAATAAATAGTTGTAGTTGAACTAGTGTTCCAGGTGGGGAACCACTTGTGCAAAGGCCCCAAAATGTTGGAAAAACTCAAAGATGATAAATATTGGCGAAAATTTAAAAAAAAACTTATTTCCAGAGATTTCTGAGGGCAGTGAGAATCAGTTTTTAACATTGGTGTTGTGTGGTCAGAATTGCATTTAAAAAAAAAAAACAAACCCACCACCATGCTGTCCATACTATGTGAAGAATAATGAGGGGAAGGAAAGGAAGGAGTTCAGTACTCTCTAACATCGTATTCATCCTGTGTCAAGGAGTGTTCTAATTATTAACTTCACTTTACAGATGAAACTGGGACATGAGGAAGTTAAGCAACTTGTCCAAGTTTGTACAGTTAGGAAGGTATAGAGCCTGAGCTCAAAACCAGGCAGTCTGGCTCCAGAGTTCTTGTCCCTCATTACTGTGCATCCAGTCTCTCGGTTACTGCTGCACCTAGTAAGAGATAATGGGAACTCGGACAAAAAGGGCACACAGAGAAGTTGAATGAGGTAGAGTATCAGGACTTAAGCGGTTGAGTGGATGTTAGAGGTCACAGGAGTGCCCACTCTGCCCCTTATAAGCTGTCTGATGTTGTGTTGTGTAGGTTAATTAATCTCTTTGAGCCTCAGTTTCATTCTCTGTAAATGGGGATAATAATAAAATCTATCTCATAAGATAGTTTAGAGGTTTAAATGCAATGAAAGTGGTAGTGCTTTGCATTCAGTCTGTCATATAGTAATGTTCAGCAAATACTATTAAATGTAAGAACTGGTTTACTCGTCTCTCCTTCTTTTTCAAAACTTTGATTAGGACTATGCCTTCTTCATCTCTGTATTTGCACAGATTGCCCTTTCCTGGCTGGTAGCTGCCATTTCTTCAAGATTCACCTCAAATATTCATCTCTTTTCTAGAAACAGTTGATCTTTCACCTATTAGCCATATTATTTATGCATATTACTGTTGTAGTCATTTATACTTAATTTACTTAAATGACATATTCCAGAAAATAGTTAAGACAGCTCACGATAATGTGGAAACAAAAAATAAATGCATGAAAAAACAGGGCAAAAAGAGCATTGAGAGGAAGGAAAACAAGGAAGTCAGAAGTGGGGTGATCCTCAAAATGCAATGGATAAAATCTGGTGCATTAATTAAGACAGCTAGAGTGACTTGTTTCTCTACTAGCTCATGCCAAGGGACAGGACCTGGTCAACTCTGTGCTTAGGAGAGAAGGCAACATTAGATACACGGTACAAGCAATTCTTTCTGATTAAAACACTAGAGATAAAGTTGATCTTTAGGGTCCTCATAAAGAAAAGCTAGTGTCATATCCTTAACCTCTTATCAGCACCCATGATCATAGGACTGACTTCCCTGACTAAGTCAGAGAAGGCTAAATCACAATTTAGAAAGGCATCCTAAAGCCAGTAGGTCATGTAGTTTAGCTGAATACTTCTGCTGCTCTGCCTTGATTCAGAGCAAGACTTTTTTTTGCTAATTTGTCTTAAGAATACTTAGGTCACAGAAGAATGGATGAAGTACAACTTTTCAGGCAATCCTCTGTTAACATGGTTTTCCTCAACTGGGCTTTTGGTAAAAATCAAGCAGAAGTGAGTAGTGGGTATGATAGGTCAACAATGTATTGCACACCTTCTGGGCCCAATTCAGGGTGCTGTCTACAGCAGTAAACTACTGAGGAAGACCCAACTTCTGCTTGGGGGACAGAAGCAATAGTGTGCAATCAAATAAGTAATAAGATAATTTCTGAGAAAGAACATAATTAAGTTCTGAAATTACTTAAGTTCTGAGAATGAACTGGATGGGATATGAAAGACCGTAATGGGGGAGGACTGCCAACAGTCAGATATGACTTCTCTGAAAAGTGACCCTTACAGTAAGGCCTGAAGGCGTCAACCCCGGTCAACCCCGCGTAGACTCCAGGAAAGGATTCAGGACAGGTTGCAACTAGTGCAAAAGCCTGAGGCAAAAATAAGCTCTGCCCTTCAGAGAAGATAAGGAATAAATTCAAGGAATAAGATAAGGGTTGGTATCCAGGTAGGTCAGGAGGGGTGTGATACAAAAGGAGGTCAGAGAAGTAAACAGGAGCTTGCCCAGAGCCACCTAAGCCATGGAAAGGAGACTGGATGTCTTCTGTGGGTACTTAGATATGATTGGAGGATTTTTAAACAGAAAAGTCAGTACTTTTTGATCATTCTGGGTTGCTACGTAGAGAATGAATTCTAGGAAAGCAAGAATGGAAATAGGCCAGCGAGAAGTATTCCAAGAGTCAGGGTTGGTTTGGATTAGGATGATGGCAGCAAAGAAGACAGGAGTGGCCTGAATAGTTCAGTCATCCTGAAAAGCCCTTGGAGGAGTACCAGTACCTTTCTCTGGAACTTAAAGGACAGCTAATGCCCTTTTACAAATTTGAGGTGCCTGGCAAGGTGCTGTAGTCTCACGTAATCCTTCCACATAGGTTTGCCTATGCATTCAGACGGGGAGCTCTTAGTTGAGACGCTCTTTATTCCCTGCACGCTGTACAAGGACACTTTGGTTCATTTGAGGAGCTACCCTTCTCGGAGGGAAGGACAGAGACATGATATAGTAATTTATGCATACTGAACTATAGATAGATATCACCAGCACTACCATTTTATAGATGGCAAAATAGAGATCCTGGGAAGTGAGTGACTTACTGTCACATAGCTAGTTCTCAGCAAAGCCAGGTTTTCTCCTCCCCTCTTGCTACCCCAGCATTTTGGCTAACTGAAAACAGTTTTGTTGTTGTTGTGTTTGTTTGTTTTTTAAGATTTTACTTATTCATTTGAGAGAGAGAGAGAGAGCACAAGCAGGGGGAGGGGCAGAGGCAGACTTTCTGCTGAGCTGGGAGCCTGATCTGGGGCTCAATCCCAGGACCTGGAGATCATGACCTGAGCCCAAGGAAGATGCTTAACCATCTGAGCCACCCAGGCGCCCCTGAAAAACAGTTTAGATGTTGTCACTGTTAATTTAAACTATGTTCACAGTTTGTATTTTGCATGTGTTAATTTAAAGGGTGTTAAACAGTGTTAGTACCCTGATAGAAATCATTTCAGAAGCACTTTTTTTTGAGAGAGAAAGAGAATCTTAAGCAGGCTCCATGCCCAACAGCGAGCCAACACAGGGCTTAATCTCATGACCCTGAGATCATGACCTGAGCCGAAATCAAGAGTCAGATGTTTAACCAGCTGAGCCACCCAGAAGCACTTTACAGTGCAGAGAACATTAGGTACGTACATTGATGTGCCAGACCACAGATGGGAAGTGAGAAGGAGGTGGCAGGAAGCAGGGTGTGGCCATACATTCCATTGACTAGAGTTTGTTGGTTTTGATGGTATTTTTTTAATTGAGGTAAAATTAGTATATATCATTAGTTTCAGATATACAACATAATTTGATATTTGTATGCACTGCAAAGTGATTGTCATGAGAAGCCTAGTTATCCATTACCATACAATTGACCCACTTTCCTCATTTCGCCTACCCTACAATAACCCTGTCCCTTTAATAACCATTAATCTGTTCTCTGTATGGGGTGTTTTTTGGTTTTGGTTTTTTTGGGGGGTATTGATTATTCATTTGTTTTTTAGATGCCACATATAAATGAAATCATACAGTATTTGTTTTTCCCTGTCTGACTTATTTAGCATAATACTCTCAGGGTCCATCCATGGTTTTGCAAATGACAAGATTTCCTTTTTTATGGCTGAGTAATATTCTACTGTATATATATATTTTTTTTACTTAGAAATATAATGCTTGGGTATATGCCATTAAAACTTAAAATAATGGGTTTTAATATGCCTATGAACAATATGACAGAATAATGGAACTGTGCTATGACTTTTTAATAATGTGATTGTGGATATTTTCCTATGGCAGAGGACACTATTCATATGTAAAAAGAAGATAACAGTACACACTTCATAGGGTTTCTTCAAGGGTGAAGTGTGATAATATAGGTAAAGCACTTCAAAATTTACTATTTGATCTCTTGTCCAAACCAGGACACTCTCCAGAGTGAAAGGAACACACAAGATGTATGGTCCTCAAATAGGAGTAGATAAACCCTGTATTAGTGCCTGCTGCTGCTGGTATTCCTTTTTCAATTGCTGATCCAATGTTAATTGGATGGTTGTGGTCACGGAAGTTTGTTTGACTTCCCCCACCCCCCATTAATGCCAATGGATTTATGTGTTCCCGCAGCTCTGATCCCAGCACAAGGGTTACTGATTCAGTGCACCTATTAAATCCTGCTTCTTTAGCCAAAATAAGTGGTTTTTCAAAGCAAGATTGAAGTTTCAACCTTGACTTTATTAGCACCACACCCTAAACACTTAAGTAAATCTAGAGAAAAACAAAAGGACCTCAACACTTTTTTTTTTTGCTTTAAAAAAAGTTTTGATTTAATTTTGGTTTAAGTAATTGACTTTGACATAGCAATGTATTTAGACTAGCCCTAAGTATCTCACGAGAGATCAATATTTACATGGAGAAAGCAAACCATCTTATTTACTGATCTTTCTACTGCTGCTTTGTAATTTCTTAATGTTGTTGGCCTTCAAAATTGTTTCAGTGATTTTAAGCTTCTTGAAAGGAGGGACTGCGTGTTATTTTACCATAAGTAACCTAAAACAATGAGACACAAGTAATTCAGCTTAATAACCCATGGCCAGTGGCGACCCAGTGATAAATCTAAAAGGAATCTGCATGCTCACTGTTTTTACATGGCCCTGGTCTCCTCTTGTTGTAGGGCAAGTCCAGCCAGTTTTGTGTCTTGTTAACACAACATAGATTCATTAAAGGACATTGAATAGAACTTAAATGCTGAAGAAATGAAGAAAAATACCTCAAAATGACCAATAAGTTCACTCTCCAGATAACCACTATTAGTATTTTTAAAAAGAAAAGTAATGCATGTCAGACAGTTCAAGAAAAAAACACACCAAGTGACAGTGTAAAAACCCTCCCCTCTTCACCTTCCATTGCTAGTCACTCTTCCCAGAGGTAATCACTGTAAACTGGTTTTTGGTGTACCTTTTCAGAATTATTTTTAAGGGCCTATAATGGATAAAAAGCACCTTCTCTGGTGCCAAACTTGTGAGTTTGAGTCTAAGCTCTACTCCATATTTCCAGAGACATTTAATTTGAGCAACTAACTTTCAGTTCCTTCACTGGTAAAATAGAGGTAGTATTATCTACTTTATAGGGCTATTGTGCAGATTAAGTATATTTATATGTAAAAAACGCATCCTTAGGATATTACAAGGATGTATATGTTAGTTGGTTGGCCACTATCCATATATACTTTAAAATTTTATGTAAACATTTACACACTTTTCTGTTATACTTCTATAATCATTATATCTTGGAGCTCTTTCTACTTCATTCTTTTGTATCACTGTGTAGTATTATATTTTTAAAATTAATTCTTGGGGTACCTGGGTGGCTCAGTTAAGTGTCTGCCTTTGGCTCAGGTCATGATCTTAGGGTCCTGGGATTGAGTCCCACATTAGGCTCCCTGTTCAGCAGGGAATCTGCTTCTCCCCCTCCTTATGCCCCTACCCCCTTGTGTGCGCACGCTGGCTCCCGCTCTCTAACAGACAAAATCTTTAAAAAAAATAATTCTCTAGTAAACATCTAAACATTTCATTATTTTCAGTTTCTTACTCTTACAAGTAGTATTCCAATGGAGATATTTATATAGATGTCTTCACACACCTGTGGGAACAATTTCTAGAAGACAGGTCAAAGAATACATGCATTTTTAATTTTGGTACGTATGGCTACATTGCTGTAGTAGCCAGCTGTTTCAAATTCACCCTGTCTCAAAGTGTTAAATAAATTGTCCCTTCTCATGGTTTTCAGTTTGGATCTAGAGTGTTTAGGATCTCCAAGAAGAAACCAGTGGTGCATTAATGTGCTAACAGAATTTCTTGCTAAAGTGCTTTTAGAAAGGAAATGCTAATCTTCACTGGTAGGTCACAGGATTGCTCTTTCCTAAAAGCAGGTTAGATTGCTGTGCTGTGAGGTCTAGCATTTTAGAGAGGCAAACCTGAGGGTAGATTAGCCCTAGGAGGAAGTGATATTAACAGTGACACTCTTGCTACTGGTTGTTAAGCCTTGACCTATCCCTAAAGAATTAAGTTTCTATTTGTTGGGCCACCATTATCTTCCAAATTGTTTTCCTTTTTCTATTTTGAATATTTGCTCCAAGATATTCTGAAAACTTGTTTGTTTTTTTTAAAGATTTTATTTATTTATTTGACAGAGAGAGATCACAAGTAGGTAGAGAGACAGGCGGGGGGGGGGGGGGGGCGGCGAGGAAGCAGGCTCTCCACCTATCATAGAGCCCGCCCAGGACCCTGACATCATGACCTGAGCCACAGGCAGAGGCTTTAACCCACTGAGCCACCCAGGCGCCCCTGAAAACTTGTTTTGTAATCAAGGTTTTAAGAGCTACTGTGAGGGAATAACAATGATGGGTTTTGGAAGTCTGGGTTTATGAGAGATTGTCCTTTCAGCGATAAAATGAGAACACAGCTAAAATGACATTGTCCTGTGTCTAGAGGCTTGGAGAAGGAAAATTGGTTTAGTGACTGTAAAACAGTCATTTCTTCCTGCCTCTCTGTTTATGGAAAATGAGGTATTAAAAATTAACCCCTTAAAAGGACTTTTTGAGGCTTATTCAGTGTCTTAAGTAATTACATATTTTTTCTAGGTATAGGTATAGGTCAGCATATAAGACAAAGAGGGGTCAAAAATGACAAGTAAATGTTTGCTTATCAGCATGTATGTGTCATAACTGATTTTAAAGTGATTCTGAATGGCAGACATTTTGTAGATATAATTACAGCACAACATATAACTGAATCAAGTAGGAAATCTTCTGCAAGTACCAGTCTTAGGACAGATGTTGGGTATTTGGTGTTAAAAGCTTTTCCAGGGATGCCTGGGTGGCTCAGTTGGTTAAGCATCTGTCTTCGGCTCAGGTCATGATCCAGGGTTCTGAGATAAGTCCTGCATCAGGCTCCTTGCTCAGCGGGGAGTCTGCTTCTCCCTGTGCCTGCTGCTCCCCATGCTTGTACTCTTGTGTGCTCTTTCGCTCGCTCGCTCTCTCGCTCTCTGACAAATAAATATATAAAATCTTTAAAAGCTTTTCCAGATGCCATTGATCTCATAGTAAAGAAAGCAATCATGACAACTAAGAAATGATATTGATAACATCATTAAAATAGTTTCTAACCCATCTTACTGTTTTTATAAAGAGTGGGCCAAGATCTGCCAGAATTAGTAATATTAGCATTTAAGTTGCTTATAGAAAGCTTCAAGCATGATGATAATTTATGAAGTCAATGTATATAGTAAACAAAGCATGTTTTAGATGTGTTCAGTCTAGCACTAATTGATGAGGTACCATTAAAAATAATAATACTCATGTCATCTGTGTTAGGAACCATCAGCAGCTCGTCTACATTTAGAAAGAATAAGCTGTTTTCAAACTAGCATCTTTCCTTTTTGTTTTACTTTGTTGCTGTTGGAGCAGTGCTGTGTATTTTTATTTATGTTACCTTGGGGATTTTTATTCCCAGAGTATTTTCTAGGCAACAACTGTCTATGCAGTTTAAGCTAGAGATACTATGACCTTACAATATGAAGCTTAAGACAGAGCAAATTTGGGAGAGATCATAACTAGGTAAAACTCTGAATGCATAATATTCACCTACATGGTTATACAGGTGTGTCCATAGATACAGACATATCTATATATATATCTATAGATACACCTTTCATAGTGGTCACTCACTTTTTAAAACTTTTTAGGATGATACGAGTTGTGGATTAAATTTAACATAAAGATATGGGTAACTATTTTTTTCTTTCCCACCATGAAAAGGCATTGTGCTCCTTTGTATAATTTCATTTCCATAAAGTTTCAAAGCATTCCTTCCAAGTGGATATGTTATTCCCATTTTACAAATGAAGCTTTATTCCCATTTTACAGATGAAGTGAAACTTGGTCCCACACACACACAAAGTAAAGCCTCTGTGAACTAACCAGAATGTTGTGGCCCCAGTTTTTGACTTTGGCCAGGGGTTTGGCTGTGAAGAAATGCCCGTAGAGGGAGGAGGGATAGGGCTGAACTGGGAGAAGGACCTGGGACAGGGAATCCATGGTGCTATCAAAATTGGACCTGCCACACTCCTACATGTAGCCCCTTGGTTTTGGCCCCTGCCAAGTCTCTGCTCAGTCCTAAATTGCCCCAGTACCTGTGATTCTAATCTCTAATTTTCATGCCATTCTAGCACCTACTGCATGTTTTTTGGTAACCTCCTAAGAGCTTCCCTGCCTTTGGGCTTTTCCTAGTTAAAATCCATTATGTAACACTGCCCTCAGCTTAATCCTCCTAGAAAGTCTTGGTCCCGAAACATGAGCAACTCCTAGTTGCCTACCAGCAAAATCCAAGTCCACTAGTATGACATTCACTAGTGCAGACTCCCACATTCTGGCCTCTAACTTTCTGTCCTTGGGTCTCAGTATTTGTCCAGACTTTAACTTGCTTTTTAATTTTTTGCCCTTTTTAAATATTTAAAGTTTTTTTTTTTTAAGATTTATTTATTTGGCTGGAGGCGGCAAAGGGAGAGAGTCTTAAGTAGAGTCCATGATATGAGTACAGAGCCCCATGTAGGGCTTAATCTCACGACCCTGAGATCACAACCCGAGCCAAAATCAAGATTCAGATGCTCAACTGACTGTGCCAGCCAGGTGCCCCAAAGATTTTACTTTTTAAAGTAATCTTTACACCCAACGTGGGGCTCTAACTCACAGCCCCAAGATTAAGAGTTGCATGGCTCTACTGAGCTAGCTAGGCATGCCTCTTTTTTTTTTTTTTAGATAGCTTTATTGAGGGATAATTTTATACAAAGAACTGAATATTTAATGTGTACAATTTGATACATCTGAACATATGCAAACACCTGTGATACTATCACCATAATCATAGCTTTCTTTTTCAAACAACTAACAGATTTTGAGTGCTCATATGGTTTAAAAATCAAATAATGTAAAAAGATATTTCCCCATCTTCCAGCCTATTCTCTATCCCACTTACATTGCTCCTCTCCCTTGGTAACCCCTTTTATTAATTTCTTGTATATCATTCCAGGGTATTTGTATGAATATAAGCATATATTTTCATTTCTCCCACATTTATGTGTGAAAGGAAACATGCTATATATTAGTGTTCCTCACCTTGATCTTTTATCAAGTTATCTTAAGTGATCTCTGTATCAGCACATAGACATTTCCTCATTCTTTGTTTTTTTAATGGCTTCCTAGTATTCCATCATATTCTTGTACCAAAATTTATCTAACTCCCTGTTAATGGACATAGTCATATTGCATACATACAAGTTTATCTAGGATTGTTGGGGCGAAGGGTATATGTTATTTGAAGTTTAGGTAGATATTGTTAAAATACCTTTTAGATTTTCTTGACTGTGATTTTTTGGGATTTTATTTATTTTGTTTTTATTTATTTGAGAGTGAGCAAGAGAACAAGAGAGAAAGAGCATAAGAAGGAGAAGCAGACTCCCCACTGAGCAGGGAGCCTGATGCAGGGATCAATCCCAGGATCCTGAAATCATGACCTGAGCCGAAGGTAGATGCTTAATCCACTACACCACCCAGGAACCCCAAAGATGTTATTTATTCATTTATTTGAGAGTGAGAGAGAGAACGCAGGCAGGGTAGGGAGCAGAGAGAGAAGGACAAGCAGACTCTGTGCTGAGTGTGAAGCCCGACGTGGGGCTTTATCACAGGACCCTGAGATCATGACCTGAGCAGAAAACCAAGAGTTCACTTAACTGACTTAGCCACCCAGCATCCCATTGACTGATGATTTCTAAGTATGAAAAGAGCAACCCAAATTCCACTGCCCCCGAATCCCCCAAGCCAAAGGAAGCTGTCCTCCTAATCTCTTCTGGCGCATGTCCGTGTCATTCACTTAACAATCCCAGCCTCAGCACATGTATTCATATTCGTGTTAGTTCTCCAGCTGAGTGAAAGAGCTCAGGTCTGTATCTCACATCCTCAGAACTCTCTGGTACCCTATGGACACATCTGCTCATTGATCAAGTATTTATGTCTTTTGTACAAGAAGAGAAGTCTCTGCTTTGGACCTGAAAATAAGATGATTGCCTGCTGGTCCTTGTTAGTATTTTATTGAGACAAAACTCTTCAGAGGGCAGATGGTCCCAGGCAGGTACCACAATCCAATTTAAAACTATTTATTGCAAAAAAAAATAAAAAATAAAAAAATAAAACTATTTATTGCAGATTACAAGTATAAAGACACAGTGTGAGAGGTTAGGGAGGAAACAAAATGAATAAGATATAGGACTGGCCCTCATGAACCTTTTCCCCAAGTTTATTTGGCCTGTACAGTATTCTAAACATTTCAAAAACTTCTATAATTGGGATATTGCATATATGAAAGTACACGGATCTTAACTCTACTGCTGGAATGATCACAAAACGTGCTTGAAACATTTTTAGTCACCAAACTTTAAAAACCTCTTGAAAAACCAGCTGTGGTAATAGTTTCCCCCTTAGGGTACACATTTCCCAGTTTTCTATTCCCTATTATCCCTGGTCCTCAGTAAAGTAGGATGACCAGGTATCTGGGAGGAAGATGGAGTTTGTTGGGGGGCTGGGAGAGCAGAGATTAGAAAACGAGAAACTGAACAAAAGAAAGGAATTGAGCAGCATCAAACATCAGACTGCTCACCCACTGGGTGTTTACTTTTAACAAAGTTAAAGCATGATTGTAATAAATAAAAATTCATTTTCTGCATTTTAATCTCTTTGAGGTTTGTTTTGTCTCAGGCTCTTCAAATGACAGCGTTGGTGGTCAAAAACTGAAAGTGTTAGTTTGTATTTTAAAGTGCAAAAGTAAAATACCTGGTGAACTGATAACTTGAGCTTCCTGTCAAAGCCATGACTCTGAAAACAAAACCCAATTCTAAAAATGTTCATCTGATGTTGTCACAGAACAGATTTTAAAACTTCAGCCACCTGCCTTCCAAAGTTGATCTCCGCTGCACCTGCGCTCAGAAATACTTCTGCCTACACACAGGAACTATTGTTTAAAGATTTCACTGTTGGTTCATTGTGCAGGCTCTCCAGGAATCAACCACACTTTAAAAATTATTTTTAAAAAATAATGCGCGCGGGGCGCCTGGGTGGCGCAGTTGGTTAAGCGACTGCCTTCGGCTCAGGTCATGATCCCGGAGTCCCGGGATTGAGTGCCGCATCGGGCTCTCGGCTCCATGGGGAGTCCGCGTCTCACTCTGACCTTCTCCCTTCTCATACTCTCTCTCTCTCTTTCCTAATAAATAAATAAATAAAATCTTAAAAAAAAAAAATAATGCGCGCACATGGTGAAAAACACAATTCTGCAAAACGAATATAGAAAATTAAATTTTTTCTCATCTCTGTAGACTCTCTCACCAGAAGAAACCAGTATAACCAGTTTCTTGTGTTCTTTCCAAAGACACTCTCTGAATACACACGTACATGTGTGATGTGCGCACAGGCACGCACACACAAACGCAAAGCCTCCCCCTTTTCTACACAAATGACAGCAAACTGTGCTTTGCACCTGTTTTGTTTTCATTTCACTTCCTGGACCAAAGGAGATTCCTTGCCATTGGTATTGTATATGCAGCCACACTATTGGCTGCATCATATTACATCATATGAAGGTTTGATAATCTAACCGGTCTCTTACTGGTTCATGTTTAGGTTTGCAATCTTTCTACTACAAACAGCACTAAGAACATCTCTTTGCATTTATCTTTGTGGATGGATGCACATGGTTATCTATGGGATGAATTCCTAGAATTGGAGTTCTGGGGTCGAAAAGATATGTGCATTTGAAATCTTGTTTGTGATAGCCCATTTGCCACAGAAAGGGCCTACCAGTCTACGTTCCATTGGTGTACCTAAGTGCAGTTTCTCAGTATCCTTGCCGACACTTTTTATCAGGTATTTTGATCTTTGCCAATCTGAGAGATGAAAATTATGTTTGGGGTACCTGGGAGGCTCAGTTGGTTAAGCCTCCAACTCTTGCTTTTGGCTCAGGTCATGATCTCATGGATCATGGGATCCAACCCTTACTTGGGCTCGCTGCTCAGTGGAGAGTTGCTTAGGGATTCTCTCCTTTCCCTCCCACACACGAGCTCTCTCCCTCTCAAATAAATAAATCTTTTTTAAAAAACTATGTTTTATTGGGTTTCAATCTGTCTTTCTCTTGTCACGATTCAAGATTATTTTGTCCAGCAAGAATACTGCCAGGCAGGCCTACTGGAGCCCCACTTAGCACTCATCATTATCATCTGCCATGCTCTTCAATCCCATTTTCTTTTTCTTTCCCTTGAAACAAAGTGAGACAGACTTGTTAAAAAAGAAAAAAAAAAAGTCTTCGTGGGGAAAGAAACATTACAGATGTAATAACTAAATTACACTTTTTTTGGACAAATCCATTCCCATTTCTCTGACCCATCTCTCATTCTTGTCACCCGATCTGCCACTACATCTTTGGAATCTTTTCTTTCTGTGCCTTTCACCACTACCTCACACTAGTCGGAGATAGGAACACTTCAGCCTGCCTTCTGTGTGAATAGGTTTTTCCAAAACAAAGTTCTCCAAGAGCAATGGGCTTATGTCCTTGGTGATACCTGAAAACTATTTCTATTTAGCACCCGAGCATTAGAATCCCAGTTGCGTGGGTGCATTGATAACCCCGACCTCTAGCACACTGCCTGCACACAGTAGACATTCCGTAACTCTCTTTATATTGACATAAAAATGTATGCATAAATTGTAGTAAAGCTTACGAAACATAAAATTCGCCATCCTAACCATTTTAAGTATATGGTTTAGTGGCTTGAAGTATATTCACGTCCCAATGGTTTTCTTTTGGATGAATGAGTAAGGTTGTGATATTGGTTTTTTGTCCCTGAAAGTCAACAAGAGCCAGACCATCGTTTTAATTCATGTTGTTCTTCTTCCCTCCAGACGAAGTCATACGGAAGCGTCTCCTAATTGATGGAGATGGCGCTGGAGATGACCGGAGAATCAATCTGCTCGTGAAAAGTTTCATTAAGTGGTGCAACTCCGGGTCCCAGGAAGAGGGGTATTTCATCTGACTGTCATTTCTGCACCAGTGTCTCGATCAGAGTTTAGACCGTGTGTACAGCCTTGTCAATAGTTCAGATTTTCACTCTCCTTCCGTTGTCCAATAGAGGCAACTCTGGGTTATTCAAGTGTAGATTTTTCTGGCCCTTATTTCTGTTCAGAAGCCTGCTTTGTGTTTATGAAAATGTGCAAAAGGTGTAGTTGTAAGAAATAAGGATTAAATTCTGACTCATTAATTTGGTCACTTTTGGCATTTAGTTAGAGAAAATATCTAAATGAAATTTTCTCTTTTGCTTTTTACTTCTTTTTTTACATAAAATATTTCAGTCACTATAGCACTACTTTTTCTCTTTTTTTAATTTAAATTCAATTAATTAACATAAGCTATATTATTTGTTTCAAGGGTACAGGTCTGTGATTCATCAGTCTTATGTAACACCCAGTTCTCATTACAACACATACCCTCCCGAATGTCCATCACCCAGTTACCCCATCCCCTATCCCTCTCCTCTCCAGCAGCCCTTTTTTTCAGTAAGCTCTGGGTCCAATGTGGGGCTCGAAGTCAGGACCCTGAGATCAAGGGTCACCTGTGCTACTGACTGAGTCAGTCAGCCAGGTGCCCCAATTTTCTCTTTAATAAGCTAGTAAAAAGTTTTTATATACTGCAGAGTTTTATATATATTTAATAACTTTTTTGTCTTAGAAAAATTTCCCTCATTTGAATTAGCTTTTCATATAAGTCATTGTAAAAAGTGAAAAAATTGTGAAAATAAAGTTGTGAGGATAAAAAAAAATCTTGATTAAAACATTTTTTTTAAGATTTTACTTATTTGAGAGAGGGAGGGAGGGAGAGCAAACTTCCCAGTGAGCAGAGAGCCCCACATGGGGCTGGATCCTAGGACCCTGAGATCATGACCTGAGCTGAACGCACACGCTTACCCTACTGAGCCGCCCAGGCACCCCTTGATTAAAACATTTTTAAAAAGTATTTTAAACAAATTTAAACAAGTAGTTGCTGAATTAAGCTTATATTGATAAGAACAGCAGTCCCATCTTTGCACTTGTAACTAAAGCAGTTTATAAATTGAAGTACATCCCATTAAGAAAAATTAAACATAAGTGAAAGATATTCTAAATTATTTTAAATAAAACAAATGATTCTCTCAGAAATAGTTCTGCCTGCACTGTAATATATAATAGTTTGACTTTGGTGTTTCACAAAAATTTTTAGTCTGTTTCTCTCTTTTCCACCAGATACAGCCAGTACCAACGTATGCTGAGCACACTGTCCCAATGTGAATTTTCAATGGGCAAAACTTTGCTGGTATATGATATGAATCTCAGAGAAATGGAAAATTATGAAAAAATTTACAAAGAAATAGGTAAGCTTAAAGCAATTAATGTTTCCATGTATAATTTTAATTTTTATGGTGTAAAGAAGATAATATCTACTAGTATTTTTCTTCGATTAGTGGTAAAATAATAACAACAATATTAATAGAAAGAATACAGTAAACATTAGGTACAAAAATGTATTCTAATATGATGATAGTACTTTGAATTAGAGCTGTTTTTTAAACAGCATCTATTAGCAATGGAACTTAATTTAAAAACACATTTTAAAATTGAAAATGGATGAAGATGATGCATGTTGTTGCAACTGTATTTAAAAAAACCTTTTCACATAGAATGTAGCATTGCTGGAGCACATGAAAAAATTGCTGAGTGCAAAAAGCAAATTCTTCAAGCAAAGCGAATACGAAAAAATCGCCAAGGTAAGGGTTTCGTGGGATTTAGTGTGCAAGTACTTTATTACTGAGTACTATTTTCATACAGTTTTTAATGTTGTGTGGTAAAATCTTCAGCAAGAATCAATCTGAATTATTAAAAAGAATTAGGAGCTAAACTTAATTCTTTAAAACTATATTATTCTTTAAAATAGTGGAGAAGGGGGCACCTGGGTGGCTCAGTCGTTAAGCGTCTGCCTTTGGCTCGGGTCATGGTCCCAGGGTCCTGGGATCGAGCCCCGCGTCGGGCTCCCTGCTGGACGGCAAGCCTGCTTCTCCCTCTCCCACTCCCCTTGCTTGTGTTCCCTCTTTCACTGTGTCTCTCTCTCTGTCTAATAAATGAATAGAATCTTGAAAAAAAAAAGAAACACGATCTCTACAATTTGTTTAAAAATAAAATAAAATAAAATAAAAAATAAAAAAATAGTGGAGAAGGAAGGCTATACTGAAAAACTTTTTTTTTTTTTTTTGCAGGATTATATTGACTATCCAAATATTTCTCTTTTTTTTAAGGTTTTATTTATTTGACAGAGAGAGAGAGATCACAAGTAGGCAGAGAGGCAGGCAAGAGGGGGGGGGGGGGAAGCAGGCTCCCCACCCAGTAGAGAGCCTGATGCGGGGCTCGATCCCAGGACTCTGAGATCATGACCTGAGCCGAAGGCCGAGGCTTTAACCCTCTGAGCCACCCAGGCGCCCTATTATCCAAATATTTCTTCAAGTACTCATTTTTTTTTACTGTCTTCAGACCCCTTTGCCTAAGTAATGTTATGGTAATCAGCAAAGGCAATTCACACAAGTACACTAGACCTAGGGTTTTGTTTGTTACTTGTTTGTTTCATGGAGGAGTTATTTTCCAGGAAAAAGAAAAGAATTTAAGCCCAGTGAGTTTTTAAGTACAAAGCAAGCTAACATTTTTTTTTTTAAGATTTCATCTATTTATTTGACAGAGAGAGAGGACACAAGTAGGCAGAGAGGCAGGCAGAGAGAGAGGGGGGAAGCAGGCTCCCTGCTGAGCAGAGAGCCCAATACGGGGCTCGATCCCAGGACCCTGGGACCATGACCTGAGTCGAAGGCAGAGGCTTTAACCCACTGAGCCACCCAGGTGCCCCAAAGCAAGCTAACATTTAAAGTTTAGCTTTGTCCTGATCTCTTTGGGGTTTTGTTTGTTCATTTTTAAGATTTTATTCATTTATTTGACAGCGAGAACAAGAGCAAAAGCAGAGGGAGCAGTAGAGGGAGGAGAGGGAGAAGCAGGCTCCCTGCTGTTCAGGGACCCTGATGTGGGGCTCCATCCCAGGGTCCTGGGATCATGACCTGAGATGAAGGCAGATGTTTAACCAACTGAGCCACCCAGGCGCCCCTCTTTTGTTTTTAAATTGGGGAATGTCCTCATTGCAGTCCCCAAAAACTATTTCAAAATAATTTTAATAGCCAGGGCATTGTTCCTCCTATAATATAAACTGAAAGAAAGGAAGATAAAAAATATAATGCATAATCACAACTGTGACCTATATATGAAAAACTAGAAGGAAATAGAAAATGTTAATGGTTATTTTGGGACTGTTTATGGCTTAGGGTCTTTTTTTTTTCTTGCACTGGTCATGTATTATTTTGTAATCCAAAAAATTTTTATTAGAAGTCACATTTTTATTGAATCAAAATGCTGATTTTCAAAACAATGAATTTTACTTTTTAATGAGCCAATTAAGATGTTTAATTCCTTATTTTAAAAATTGGTTTTGAACTCGTTCAAAAATACATGTGGTCAAGTTCAATGGCCACTTTGCAGAAGGATATACCAACTTATTTAATAATTATTATCAACTCTAAAATCATTAAAAAAAGGGTTTCACAGTGTTTTTCTCGATTAGTTGAGGCTTTTAAATAAATACTGCCATTCATCATTTCAAGGTTAACAGGAAATAACAGGGAAACTTGGAGGCCTCAGTGGAACAGAAAGAAGGAATTTTATCATTTCTGAATTTTAAATTGTTTCTAAATTTCTGAGATCTTTACCTTCAGAATGAGAATGAGAAGTGTAATTTGCCATTGTTCAGATCTGCAATGAATGGTAGGATGTATTGACTTTGCTGATCTTCTCTTTGCTGGGCAAATAGTGAATAAGATCCTTTTCAGAATCAGTCTATTTAATGATCAATAAATGGCTTAAGTTCACTTCTACTATGCTGGCCTCTTATATCCTGCCCAGGGATAGGTAAATAGAAAAACAGAGTGGGAGAAAAGATCTTATTTGGAACAGTTTTGAAATCATGTATCATTATAGTTATTGTTGAATCAAGTGACATTGGCAGTACTCTTTCCATCCTTCAGTGTTTTCATTTCTTTACGCACTGAGAAAGTGATTAGGAGAGACCTGTGATAATATACCTTTTTCTTCATATCCATATTCAAAAAAAACCCTTAATTTGGTAAACATTTTTGTATCTTTCAGAATATGATGCTTTGGCGAAAGTGATCCAGCACCATCCAGACCGGCATGAGACATTAAAGTAAGTTTAGAGTTTACTTTGAAAGGAATTAATCTTTATATATAAACGTTTACATACTGGCCTATGTACTCCATTTTTATGGGAGTACATAATATGTTTCAGAAGGAGGGAGTCAGATCTTCCAAATTACATATTCTACTACCGCTTGATTTTTTCCTTCCTCTGATCCTACTGTCCTTCGTTCGAAAATAAATGCTGTAATACATATATGTATCAAATAAAAATGGACAAAATATGGTATACAATATATATAGTAGAATACTAAATGAGCAGTTTAAAAGGACAAACTAGATATATACTTTTTTTTTTAGATATACACTTGTTAAACTCAGATCTCAGGGGCACCTGGGTGGCTCAGTCTGTTAAGAGTCTGCCTTCGACTCAGGTCATGATCCCAGGGTCCTGGAATCGAGTGCCGCATTGGGCTCCCTGCTCAGGGGGGAGTCTGTTTCTCTGTCTGCCTCCCCCAGCTTGTGCTAGTGCTCTCTCTCTGTCTCTTAAATAAATAAATAAAAATCTTAAAAAATAAAATAAAAAAATAAAAACTCAGATCTCAAAAACATAATCATGGAAAAGAAAAATAGAAGACATAATGAATTTTAAGTTATTCCTAAGTTTCTGTAACACATGCAGAATAATAACCATTTATAAAATTTAACCCCCCATTATTTACTAATATTGTGTATTATTTAGAGAGACAAATATGTGTATGAAAAAGGATTGGAGTGGTAGAGTGCCTGAGTGGGGAGTAAAGGATGAAGAAAGGATGAAGGTCTGGGATAGAGGATAGCCTATAAGGTTCTAAGAGGATTTCAAATTAATCTGCAATGTTTCATTTCTTTTACCAAGGGAAAAAAAAAAAGAGGAAAGACCTTTTTTTGTCAAATAAGTATGCCAAAGTGTTAAAAATTATTAATTCTTTTGGTGTGATATTCTATTATCGGTATTTTCTTGGGTTTTAAAAATTATCTAGAAATTTGATTTTAATAAAAAAAGTGCATACTTAGAATTTAAGAAGAGATCATCCCTAGCTTCAAAGTTGCATCATAATGGAATGAAATAACTTATTAACCTTTTTTTAAATTTTAAAATCCTAATTAGTAACTAAAAAGTTAGGTATTAATTGTGACTTCTGTTCTTCTAATTAGCAAACTATAACACTGTTTTATTATTTTCAGGGAACTAGAGTCTCTGGGAAAGGAACTAGAGCATCTTTCACATATTAAAGAAAGTGTTGAAGATAAGGTATCTGCATACATATATTGATCTCTATGATATGTATATGTGTATAGATCAATGTGTATTAATTTTTTTCTCGTTAACACAGCTGGAATTGAGGCGGAAACAGTTTCACGTTCTACTTAGTACCATCCATGAACTTCAGCAAACACTAGAAAGTAAGTAGAAATAGTCACAGAATGAATGGTTATAAAGACTTTTAAGTGATCCAGGCACGCGCCTTCTAAAATATACATCTTATTGAGAGAGTACACCTTCAGCTTCAGAACAGAGTATAGTCGGATGATGTTAGAAGTACTCAAGCTGTTCAACTTTCTGCATGTATGGTTTAAAATACATGTCCAGTGGTTCGCATTAAGAGAAATTCAAGGATGATAGATTTGGAATTCTTCTTGGTTTATTGTAGTTATTGTTATAAAGTAACAATTCAGGACCCAACCAGGCAACGGTGAGTGAATGAGTAATAGTGCATTAGCATATTTGCATAGTCAGTGAATAGAAGGTGCTTTAACTGGAGACTTGCTTTTTGTATTAACGGTCGCCAGTTGGAAATTTCTATGTTATCTGACCTCCTTACTGTTTTTAAGAAAAACCTAAAACCTAGATTTTTTTTTATGTATTCTATCACATAAATTTTACATTTCGACTTAACTAATAAACACCAAACCAAAACAGCACTTTTAAAACCAAATCTTGTGTGGGCTGAATACAATCATAGGCTGCCATTTTGCCATCTTTGTCTTAGACATATTGGCTCATAAAGGATAAAAGTATTATGTATTCATTAAACATATAATTTAAGCAAATTAGACTAAAGTTTTATGGTACTTTCTCAATTGCAGATGATGAAAAGCTCTCAGAGGTAGAAGAAGCTCAAGAAAGCACCATGGAAACAGATCCTAAGCCATAGACAGGCTAGTGGTTCACCCTTCCCAAGAATGCGGAAGTAACAACATGCTCCTAGTGCATTTAGAATTTGTTGTGCTCTTGAGATATTTAAAGTTTTGGCAGTAAACTACTTGCTTTAAGTATTAATGCACAGTTCATTCCTATTTCTTTACACAAAGGAAAAAACTTCAGTATAGATGTTTGTATTGAAATGTCTTTTTTATTCATAAAAGGTAGGAAGCAATATCCAAAAATGTTTAATAAAATGTTTTCAAGCCAGATATGTTTGTTCTCATTAGTATTCTAGGTAGGTTTTAACTGGTAAGACTGGTTCGTTTATAAAATAAGTTGAAGATTTTGAGAAAGTGGTGTTTCTAGGATGTATGTGAAAAAAATGAGTTAATCTGGAAATTGTTACTGTCTTTGAAAATGGATTTCATGAATAGCCTTCATGAGGGCTTTGAACTTGTGAAATT
>CM052799.1:27099460-27138206 GCA_028533885.1 Nasua narica | reverse complement strand
CAGATATGTTTGTTCTCATTAGTATTCTAGGTAGGTTTTAACTGGTAAGACTGGTTCGTTTATAAAATAAGTTGAAGATTTTGAGAAAGTGGTGTTTCTAGGATGTATGTGAAAAAAATGAGTTAATCTGGAAATTGTTACTGTCTTTGAAAATGGATTTCATGAATAGCCTTCATGAGGGCTTTGAACTTGTGAAATTGCATACAAAGTGTTCATGGTGTGTACTCATTTGGCGAGAGGTTGCCTTATCTAGCAATCAGTGGCATAAGAGGTAATTACAAGGTGCAAAGTAAATCAATCATGCATTGCCTTCTAGATCTCTCTCCATAATGCTTAAGCAATGTAGTTGTTAAACATTTTGTTGATAGGTCTTTTTCTACTGTTTCATTATCTAGGAGTCATTTTTAGTAGAAAAAACATATTGACAAAGAAGGAGTTGTCTCAGAAAAATAGTCTATTAAGATGGTCAGTCTTGCATAAACGATTTCATGATCTTAAAAATTAAGCTAAGGCTGAATCATTTGTAATTTTCTTAAGTAGTGAATTTAATGTTCAATACTTGTTAGCTTCCATCCATATCCATTTATTTTAGTTCGGAAACATGACACTTTGCCTGAATCACACCTTAAACAATGTTACCTTTTTTAAATTTTAGTAAGAATTTTTATCTTTAAATATGAAAGTTTAAATTTAACTCAGTAGTAGTCATATTAAAAGTGTCATAATACCTTTAAATGCTTCCTCTAATTTCATCTGGCAAATCCTGGGAGAAGTTTCTTTGCGGAATTGCTATGCCCTGATAAATGTCTCTGTTTTCTAATATTAGTAAGAATTATTAAGCAAAAATTTGCTATAACATGGACTCAGAATTAAAATCAATTTTTCAAAAAAGGATTTTTTTAAGGACCATTGGGCAGAATATTCTAAGAAATGTCCATCTCCCCAACTGATTAATTCACTAGAGAGGCTTATTCAGGATTATGTACCAAAAGATAAGAATTCCTATAGAAGTAACTCTTACGCAGTCACGAACAGAATCAGAAGCAGCAGCAAGTACATGGGAAACATACATTTTTCAATTTATACTTCCTCATGGTTCTCTTGGACATCCTCTGGAACTGCTTCGAAGACTGAAGAATTTCATCCCCTAGAAATTCACACTGTTGAAGCTCAGCGTGTCTTTGGGCCAGTAACTTCATGGATTTATCCGTCACTGTTTCTATGAGGTCATCCACCTATGACAGACAGATATGAAGAAATATAGCCCTATACTGGAAAGCCTTGTCAAAACCAAAGGGATGGTGGTTCTTCCTGAGAGACGACTTCAGGAATTGGTGGACATTTTGCAAATCCCAAAGTATTATGCTAATTCAAATCCTAGCAAACAAGGCTTGAAAAGATGCATTTACCACCCAGTGGTAAAGACGATCTCATTTCTTCTCAAAAGAAGCCTCTGTGCATGTCTTCGTTTTAGTTGAATTCAATTAATATTTATTAGGCACACAGCATCATCCTAGGTGCCCTTAGCCATCCTTTAGCCACTCTCAGGATGCCCCCTACTAACATTATTTCTTCGTGCTAATCATTAATTTCATCCCACAACCCTGCTGGATAGCAGGGCTGTGTATTCAGTTAAATCCGGCCCTCTATGATGCTTCTGAAACATAAAGTAAAAACCTTTGTCCACTACCTGCATTTGAAGTTTTCCTACTGTCAAATCTGATTTTCGGAGGATGTTTTCCATGCTGTGTTTCTTTTTTTTAAGTGCTGGAAAGTGCGATCTCTTTTTTGATGAATATGGAACCTATCATAAAAATGCAAAAACACATCAGATTAAGAAGTGCCAACATTATTTCTGTGACAGTGCTTAAATAAGAATTGTCACCCTTGGGACATTCTCGTAAAAACTGAACATTTGCCACATAACAACGTTGGGTTGGAGAGCATATTCATATTATTCTCCACGCCCCATGTATCTCCTTTGTGCCCAGAGCTCTCTTTGAAGAGATCTATAGGGTGCAGAAAAATGAGATTGTCTGGTTCTGAAAGAATATACAGTGTCAGGAAAAAAGCAGGTCACTCACAAGGGGAAAAGAAGAAATTGCCTCTGCAGCCACTGAGCACAGTGAGAGTGTGGGGCTGCTGTGGACCAGTGTCCCAGAAAGCTCATTATCACCGGATCTAGTTGTTAATTTGGTCTCTTTTCTGCAGGCTTCCTTATTTTCGTGGCAGACATGTCTCCAAACATAAAAAGAAGTCTCTGGGTTCCTTTCGTCCCATACCTGATACTTTCCCTATCGTCCCTGGCTTACTGCTTCTAAGTACCTGTCTTAATAGTGTTACTATTGGAAATCATTCCTAGGTCATGGCTCCTGGCTAATAGGCCCTTTTTAGACTTACTGGGTTCACTCTTCTTCCCCTTGTGCTTAGTAACTTGCATTGAGACTATTGTGAGACCGACACAAAGTGGGATGTGGGACCACATCTGGGACTTACCCTGTGTCTGAGTTTACAGATGAGTCTGCTGACCCACCTCTCTGCCCTGCCAACTTGGCCAGGCCCACATGTCAGACAGGACCCTTCCCAATCCATCTATGTATATAGTTGGGATTCTTCTTTTTTTCTCTGCCTTAAGGTCCAGATTTTTAAAACGTAGTCTCATTTTTAAATGTGACCAATAAATGCAAACATGTTGTTGAGATCATTCTGAGGGCTAAACAAAACCCTTCGCAGCCAGCTGACAACCTTTTAAAGTCTGAACAGCAATCCCACTGTAACCAGATGTGTCCTTTTTTTTTTCCTTTTACAGTCAGTGATATTTGTGTCCTAAGAATTATTTCTCTATACTGTAGTCATTTCTATCATCTTCCACAAGTTTTAAGGTTTTACTTTTCCACACAGATCTATAACCCAATAGGAATTAACTTTTGTACATGGTGTGAGATAGATAGGGATCAAATTTCTTCTTTCCTATATGAACACCTACTTGTCCCAGTGCCATTTATTCAAAAGGTTATCTCAGTGCTCTGCAGAGCTGTGGTTTAATATCTAACCCCCTTACTAGATCATAAATTTCACAGGCCAGGAAAATGTCCATTGGATCACTTTTAGAGTTCCCAAATCTAGAAATTGCCCAGTACATAATAGGAATACAATAAATGTGAACCTGTCAAAAGGCAAAATTCAAAACTAATATTGGTGGCTTCTGACAATGATACTCTACTCTGGAGCAGTTCTGTTCAGTAGAACTTTCTGCAAAAACAGAAATTTTCCTTTTTGCTAATAAAACAGCCACAAGCCACATGTTATTATCGAGCAACTTGAAATGTAGTTAGTGCAACTGAGGAAGTGAACTTTCATTTAATTTTAGTTAAATAGTCACATATACTTCGCGGCTACCATTTTGAACAGTACAATTAGTATTTAGCATAGTAATTAAGAGTAAGGACTCTAGGGCGCCTGGTTGGCTCACTGGGTTAAAGCCTCTGCCTTCGGCTCAGGTCATGATCTCAGGGTCTCAGGATCTAGCCCCACATCAGGCTCTCTGCTCAGAGGGAGTCTGCTTCCCCCTCTCTCTCTGCCTGCTTGTGATCTCTCTCTCTCTCCATCAAATAAATAAGTAAAATCTTAAAAAAAAAAAAAAAAAGGGGGCACCTGGGTGGCTCAGTGGGTTAAAGCCTCTGCCTTCGGCTCAGGTCATGATCTCAGGGTCCTGGGATGGAGCCCGCATCTCAGGCTCTCTGCTCAGCGGGGAACCTGCTTCCCCCTCTCTCTCTGCCTGCCTCTCTGCCTACTTGTGACCTCTCTCTCCCTCTGTCAAATAAACAAAATCTTTAAAAAAAAAAAAAAAAGTAAGGACACTAGAGCCAGATCTGCCTGGGCTTGAAACCTGTCTCTGCCACTTATCTAAGCAAATTACTTAACTTTTCAGTACCATCTCTAAAATAAGGATAGTATTGCTACAAACCTTTTTTTTTTTCTTTTTTAAAAAAGATTTCATTTTGATTTTTATTTATTTATATATTTTTAAAAGATTTTATTTTTAAATAATCTCTACCCCAACCTGGGGCTCGAATTCATAAACCCAAGATCAAGAGTCCCACACTCTTCCGACTGAGTCAGCAACCTTATTGCTATCTACTTTATAGGACTGTGGTAATTATTATCTGAGTTGATATTTCCAAAGTACTTAAAATTGGAACAAAGTCAGCTCTAAGTAAATGTTTGTTGTATTCAAGAATAAAAATAGTTCAGGCGATTTTTTTAAAAATGGGCAATTTAGGCTGAAGTTTACATATGCACAGATAAGAACAGGGTTTGGTTTGGATGCTCTTGGATTTTCTACTGTCACACTGTCTGTACACGTGATTATCTTTTAATTTCAATTACAATGAAATAAAAATTCAACTTTTTAATTGCACTGGCCACATTTCAGGTTCAAAAGTCACATTTGAGGTTCCTGGGTACCAGTCAGTTAAGCATCTAACAGTTTCAGCTCAGATCGTGATCTCAGGGTCATGAGGTCGAGCCCCACAAGGGGCCTTGTGCACAGCACAGAGTCTGCTTGAGATTTTTCTCTCCTTCTCACTCTGCCCTTCCCACTTGTGCTCTCCCAAATAAATAAAGCTTTAAAAAAAAAAAGTAACATGTGGTTAACAGCTACTATATTGGACAGCCTACACTTGCATCCTTGAACAAAGTTCTACTGGGCAGTGCTGGTCTGGTGAATTTCTCTCCACTCAGCATGCATGATTGACCTGATGCTAATATACTAACTCATTAGTTGAATAGTTGAGAAGGCGGTGTAAAGCTCAGAACTCCACTGTTGCCCCAATGATAGTAGAAGCTGAACCATTTGAGCTCAGAAGTAGAGGAATCAGACCTGGAAACCCTGCTTGCTGTGTCCTCAGGTCTTGGATAGGAGGATACAAGCAGCAGAGAGGAAGGCTTTTGCCTTCATAAACTTGGTCTTTACCATACCCCTAAACATCAACTTGTATGCAAGTCTTTAGAAGCGAGTTTGTTTTAGCGTTGTACCTTTTGCAGTCCTGAAGGAAGGGACGTCACAGATAACCGCTTGGTGGTCCTCCTGGCCCGGAGCAGTGTATTTCCTCGGGTTATCTCCTCTGTCTCTGCTTCTACAACATCAAGTTGTATAGCTGCTTAGAGAGAAGGGAGGGGGGAAAGAACCTGTAAGGATCTCAACGATAAACTTTTTCTTTTTTTTTTTTTTTAAAGATTTTATTTATTTATTTGAGGGGGATCAAGAAAGAGAGCATGGGGGAGGAGGGGCAAAGGGAGAGGAAGAAACAGGGAGCCAAAGGCAGACACATAACAGACTGAGCCATCCAGGCGCCCCACAACAATAAACTTTCTTATTAGACAGTATTCAGAAGAGACTGCATCCATTGCTGCCTCCATAGCTTTTCCCCTTGGGGTTAAAAATAAAAAATGGCTTTGCTTTTTCTAATCTTATACTTTTGCCTATAAACATTTGCATTTTCTTGTGGTCATGACCTCAGTGGTCACCAACCCGTTTTGGCAAGGTGGTTGCGTCTCTTTGAGGCTTAAGTTTTGCCCTTTGTTACTTTTTCCTTTAACTATTGTGGAATTAGAAAAGGTAACCCTCTCTTGTGTAAGATGATCCTTTGAGTACTTGTTATTGGTTGAATGAAAGTTTAAAGTGACTCATTCTCCAGTGATGTGGCTCAAGGCTCTGTCATCACATTACCACATTCATCATTTTTCTCATTTTCCAGGAGCTGTGTGAACCCTGGGATCCTAAATATTTATCTTTAATATCAGTTCAGTTCTTAACACAGTAAGTGCTTTTATAAAGGTAACCTTAAGACACTAGCACAAATCAGAAACCGGTGTCATAAATAGGCATTAAAATTAATATGGTAAAGACAAAACTATGTTATAGCCTGCTGAAGGCACTACATTTGAGGTTATTCTCCTTTTCATTAAAAAAAGAAGGCAGCAAATGAGGCTCTTATTTCATGTTGTCAAAAGGATTGACAGGAACATTGGGGAAAAGGTGTTTGCTATTCACTCTGTGTTTCAGTGCCTTCCCACTGTGCTCACACCTCTAACTATCTTGTCTTGCTTGGGGTCCATTGATAAAGACCTCACTAGAAGTAGTGGTTCCTAATCAGTGAATGGGACACTGCAGAGCAGGTGCACAACCCAGGGACTCTTCCCTCTCCCTGCCCTCTGCTATCCAGCTCTTCCCCATATCTTACAACTTCTGCCTATGAATGCTTCTCCCTTTACCTCCCCATCCCCACTGCTGCAACTAACTGAACTACGATCCTTCCTTGCCTGAATCAATGTAGGAGGCTTTTTACTGTTCTTGCTGCCTCAGCTATGGCCCTCCTCCCATCGAGTCTCTGCTCTGCAGCCTGAGCTATCTTTCAAAAATGCAAATCAGCTTATATAAATCCCCAGCTTGAAAGTATTTGATGCTTTCTTAACAAAAAGTTAAAAATTCTTAGGAGAAAGTTAGAAGTTGTTAACGTGACTTACAACATCCTGACCACCTTATTCCCCAGCCTTTCCTTGGCTGAATTACTTCCATTTCCTTATTATACTGTGTTCTCTTTACATTGAGATGTGAATGTGCTCTCCCTTCCTCTTGGAAAACTCTTCCCACATCTGACTCTAGTTGTCCTTCAAATCTCAACTGAGTTGTCCCTTCCTCGGGAAGGCCTCTGAGATGTAATTATCTGCCTAATGTTGGAACGTCCCTCCATGAGGGCAGGGACCATGTCTACTCTATCTGCTACCCTATCCCTAATAGTGTGGCAAACACATAATAAGTATTCAGCAAATATTTGTTAAAAATGTTGCGAGGATCAATGGGGAAGAACCACTATCTTTGGGCTGCAGGTGACAGCATCATAATGTTAGAGCTGTGTCCCGAAAGACAGGTTTTCCGAAGAAATCTTAGTATAGAGATTGGTCATTCCAACTAAGATGAAAATAAGTCAATGCACATGGAGGAGGAGGAGGAACTGATCCTGTTTCCTGCTAGACTCTTCAACTTCAGATCCATCAGTATAGAAATATGCCATTTTTGTTATTGTTAATGAAAATAGGTGAACTATACCAGGTAATTGCTAGATGCTTGGATGCTAGTGTTAGTGACTGCTTTTTCCAGAAAGGGGGGTGGTTTGAAAGGGTCATCAGTCAACTGGTGTCAGTTGGGCGTCAGTTTTGGGGGAGGTTGTTTGTTTTCTGGAAAAATACTCACCAGGTATGCAGCCTTATCCCTGTGTGAAATGTGGGATCATGTGTGGATTCCCTACATGTACTGGAAGGGCCATATTGGTTTTCTGATGCTCTTCTATAAAGGACATTAAGAAGCTACACAGGATATTTAGGGCAGTGAATTTGTCCCATACAACACTGTAAGGTGGATACAGGACCTAACATGATGGGTTTGCCATATTAGGGCAAGATGTTAAGAATGGGTGTGGATGGGGTATGGAGAGAGGGTATATGGGAAGTTAATTTCTGTATCTTCTGTTCAATTTTTCTAGTAAACCTGAAACTGCTCAAAAAACAAATCAAGTCTATTAACGTAGAAAAGCTACAGAGAGGAATGTGAATATTAGTGGTATTGTTAGTCATAACTCATAGGACACCCCCAACAGCTTTACTACCTTGCAAAAAAGACGTCAAGTTAACAGTTCAAATGCTGATTCTTCCACAACATACATAGGAAGTAGGTACGATAAAATAAAAGGTCTGTTATGACTTACCAATCATAAATTTTATTCATAGAATTCTTCCCACACCCTCCACTGTTGGAAAGTAGCTATTTGAAAGGCTGTATTACTACTTTTTCCAGAAACAAAATAAAAGAAAAATCCAAGCTTAGTTTAATTTTTTAATATATATGCATAATATATATATACACACACACACATATATGTGTATATATGCCTGTATATGCATATTTAAATAAAAAGTGGCTTTAGAACAGTTACATCACCAATTGGACCGGGAGGGACCTCAAAGACAATGTAATTCAGAATTTTCTAAAATGTCTGTATAGGCTGGCACAAAAACAGACACACAGATCAATGGAACAGAATAGAGAACCCAGAAATGGACCCCCCAACTCTATGGTCAACTGATCTTCGACAAAGCAGGAAAGAATATTCAAGGGAAAAAAGACAGTCTCTTCAACAAATGGTGTTGGGAAAATTGGACACATGCAGAAGAATGAAACTGGACTATTTCCTTACACCACACACAAAAATAGACTCAAAATGGATCAAAGACCTCAATGTGAGATAGGAATCCATCAAAACCCTTGAGGAGAACACAGGCAGCAACCTCTTTGACCTCAGCCACAGCAACTTCTTCCTAGAAACATCACCAAAGGCAAGGGAAGCAAGGGCAAAAATGATCTATTGGGACTTCATCAAGATAAGCTTTTGCACAGCAAAGGAAACTGTCAACAAAACCAAAAGACAACTGACAGAATGGGAGAAGATATTCGCGAGTGGCATATCAGATAAAGGGCTAGTATCCAAAATCGATAAAGAACTTATCAAACCCAACACCCAAGGAACAAATAATCCAATCAAGAAATGGGCAGAAGACATGAACAGACATACCTGCAAAGAAGACATCCAAATGGCCAACAGACACATGAATAAGTGCTCAACATCACTCGGCCTCAGAGAAATAAAAATCGAAACCACAGTGAGATACCAGCTCACAGAATGGTCAGAATGGCTAAAATTAGCAAGTCAGGCAACGACAGATGTTGGCGAGGATGCGGAGAAAGGGGAACACTCCTACACTGTTGGTGGGAATGCAAGCTGGTACAACCACTCTGGAAAACTGTATGGAGGTTCCTCAAAATGTTGAAAATAGAGCTACCCTATGACCCAGCAATCGCACTACTGGGTATTTACTCTCAAGATACAAATGTAGTGATCCGAAGGGTCACATGCACCTGAATGTTTATAGCAGCAATGTCCACAATAGCCAAACTATGGAAAGAACCTAGATGTCCATCAGCAGATGAATGGATAAAGAAGATGTGATTATATATATATAATCAGAATACTATGCAGCCATCAAGAGAAACGAAATCTTGCCATTTGCAGCGAAGTGGATGTAACTAGAGGATATTATGCTAGGTGAAATAAGTCGATCAGAGAAAGACAATTATCACATGATCGCTCTGATTTGAAGAATTTGAGAGGCAGGGTAGGGGGTCATGGGGGGGGGGGGGGGAAATGAAACAAGATGGGATCAGGAGGGAGACAAACCATAAGAGACTCTTAAACTCACGAAACAAACTAAGGGTTGCTGGTGGGTAGAGGGTAGGGGGGTAGGGATAGGGTGGCTGGATGATAGAAATTGGGGAGGGCTTGTGCTATGGTGAATGCTGTGAAATGTGTAAGCCTGATGATTCACAGACAGGTACCCTTGCGGCAAATAATACATTATATGTTAATTTAAAAAAAGTCTGTACAGGCAAGTCACCTGGGGCTCTTTCTATAATGCAGATTCTGACTCAGTAGACTCAGGCAGGGCCTGAGAGTCTGTATTTCAGACAAGCTCCCAGGAGAAGCCTCACTTTGGGGTAGCAAGGAAAGCCGTCCTAACTTCACTATTCCTCTTGGCTTTGACATTTAACCATAAGTTGCCTTTGATTACCATTCTGCGACAGCTTTCTTGTTCTTGGTTTGGCAAATAACCTGGGGGCTGGAAGCTCCTTGACAATTCTAGGAAGAAGGCTCTGTGTGTTGGAAAGGAAGGTTTCCTTATGGTTAGGGGAGGCCCTTCCGCCAACACTTGCCCACTTGCTTCTCCATTTGTAAGACAGCACCCTTCCCAAGACCGTCTTCACTTTCTTCATCACATTTCTTTTTTGGTTCTGCTGGCTTTCATGAAATTCCACATCACTGTCAGCGGATGATTCCTCTTTGGGGACCAATACGTTTTGTTTTACTAAGTTGGTGGACACGGCTCTGTGCCACCTAAACAAAATAAAAAAGAATTCATGTTAAGGAAATTGAAAAGTCAAAAACAAGCAATCTAAATCACCAAAACCCAAACCTGAATTGTGAAAAAATGATCCAATTCCAAACAATAAAACTGAACACCAAGAACCAAATCACAGGCAAACAAAGCGAAAGCAACTCCTCCATGTTATGGTCCAACTGTGGTCATGTGCTTTCTGACCACTGCTTCATTCTATGCTCAGAGCTCTGTAAGAAGTAGGCTGTACTCTCATCTTCATTGCACCAATGAGTAAACTGAAACAGAGAGAGGTTAGCTGACCAAGCATAGAAGGCAGATCTTAATCCAGGTCTCTGACTGCTAGAACATATATTGGCAAATTGGTAACCTCCTTTCAGTGATGGCTGGATGTTGTTTTTGCTGGATTTGGTGGCTTCCAGTCTACAGTGATGAAAGGTGAGCAATGGCTAGGGTAGTCAATAAGGTCTGTAGTCTCCAAGGCCCCGTAAATGATGCATGTATGTGAAACACCCATTCAGATAGAATAACTCTAAAGTCTTATCTCTAAGATTCCAAAGAGTCATACACCATCTTCATCATTTCGGCCTAGTTTAGTAATACAGATAGGTAATGGGGGTCTGGGCAACTCAGTCCGGTGAGCATCCGACTCTTGATTTCATCCTAGATCATGATCTCAGGGGCCTGGGATCAAGCCCTGTGTCAGGCTCCCTGCTCAGCAGGGAGTCTGCTTGAGATTCTCTCTCTCCCTCTCCTTCTGCCCCTCCCCCCATTTACACTCTCTAAACAAACAAATAAACAATCTTAAAAAAATACAAACAGATAATGTTTCTTAATAGCATTCCGTGCACTAAACACTTCAAAGTTCTTTTTTTTTTTTTTTTTTTTGAGAGAGACATTTTATTTTTATTTATTTATTAGGAAAGAGAGAGAGAGAGCATGAGAGCATGAGAAGGGAGAAGGTCAGAGCGAGAAGCGGACTCCCCATGGAGCCGGGAGCCCGATGTGGGACGCGATCCTGGGACTCCGGGATCATGACCTGAGCCGAAGGCAGTTGCTCAACCAACTGCGCCACCCAGGCGCCCTCTTCAAAGTTCTTTTATGTGTTTTATGTAATTTACCCCTTATCCTATCATCTCTGTTTTACAAATGAAGAGATTAAAGCTTTGAAAGAGGGGCGCCTGGGTGGCTCAGTTGTTAAGGGTCTGCCTTCGGCTCAGGTCATAATCCTGGGGTCCTAGGATCGAGCTCTGCATCAGGCTCCCTGCTCAACGAGAAGCCTGCTTCTCCCTCTCCCACTCTCCCTGCTTGTCTTCCTTCTCTCACTGTGTCTCTCTCTGTCAAATAAGTAAGTAAAATCTTAAAAAAAAAAAAAAAAAAGCTTTGGAAGATTAAATAACTTTTAATCTGATCCCAACATTTGTGTCACTCACTATTCTAAAATAAACATCATCTACACCATGACACCATTATTTAGCTAATATTCTTCCTCAATTAGCTTTTGTTTTTAGTGCCATCCAAAGCAATAATGTCCAAAAAATCCCAGGGATTTAAAAAAAAATTAAACCTTTTATTTTGAAGTAATTGTAGTTGCACAGGCAGTTGTAAGAAATAATACAGGGAGATCTTCCCAGTTTCCTCCAATGGTAACCTCTTGCAGAAGTGTAATTATCACAGTATTGATACTTTCAAGATACAGAACATTTCCATCCCCACCAGTCTCTTTCATGTGTTATGGCTGCACTCACTTACCCCCACCACCTCCTGAAGCTGGCCTCCATTTGTATTATTTTGTCCTTTCAAAAATGTTATTTAAATGAAATCATATGGTATATAACTTTTTGGGATTTACTTTTTTTTTTTTCACGCAGCATGAATCTCTGGAAATTAATCTAGATTGTTGTAAGTATCAATTTTTCCTTTTTGGTTGCTGAGTAATACTGCATGATATGGATTAGCACATTGTCTAATCATTCACTCATTGAAAGACATTTGGATTTTTTCCAGTTTGGGGCTAATATGAATACACACATACACACTTGTGTATAGGTTTTTGTGGGAACATGGATCTTCATTTCTTTGGATGAAATCCCAAGTTTTCTATTATGTTATGTTATATTATGCTTGCAGTAAATCCAATAGGGATTAAAATAAACTCATAACTACTAAAAAATGTTTTTCGTATACTACCACAATATCTCAAGGACTACCAGTAGCGCATAGAAAATACTGTTCTAAACTGGAGCTAAATCATTCAACTTCTCTGTATTTACACGCGGGAGGTAGTTCAGAAGACCTCAGTCACTGGAGTTAAATGGTCTTGGTCGACCCAGCACCACACTTCCCAGCTGTGTGATCCTGGCCATGTTATCCAACCTCTAAAAGCTTACGTTTTCTCATTTGAAAATGGGTATACTAGTTTCAGAAATGTAAGCATAAAAAGAAATAATTTGTGGGCTTAGAATCTAATAAATAATAGCTTTCATTAATACGTGGATCAGAGAAGTGAAGGAAAAAAGTAAAAGGTAAGGAGGGAGCTCAAGCAGGAGGTCGAAAGAAGGGGAGAGCCTGTTGGCTAGCCAGCCCTCCCTTTTGGGACTGAACATAGACCATCTGCCAGTTACACACACACATACACACACACACACACACACACACACACACACAAACGCTAGGGGTGCTATTCATTTAGTCATCGAAGTGTCTAAGTTAACTACAACTTTCTAGATGATGGCAGTAAAGTGTCTTGAGGATGGAATGCCATTTTCTAAACTGCCCAAAGACCATTTATGGGTTAGGATTAATCTTCCCTAGAGCCCTGTGAGAATCATTTAATAAAGCCATCAATTCCTACTACGATAAATACACACACGTGCACATCCCCAGAACAATGAAAATACAACTTCAGGAGGCTCAGGAACCCCAAAGGCCATCCAGGTACTCCCCCACTCCCCCAGGTTAAAAATTTAGCTCTAAGTAGTCTGAATCTCTAGACCGTATCTCCTACTACATTCCCTTCTCCCTCATTCCTGATCTATTTATAACATAACTAACGAAGGTGATTTTGCTCCAGGGCCTTGGAATAGAACTGTAGCAATTTCTGTTTTGAAAAGAACCCCTCCCTTCTTAAGTTTTCGAGTTTCTTGACTGGTAATGAATGTAATTTGTAGTATTGCTTCCCCCTTTAAACTCTTTTTCTTATTGAAAGTGGAACTCTCGGCAATTATTTCATTTTGTCCATGAAAGTTCAGAAGTTTGGTGTTGGAGGATTCGGGCCTCATCAAAACACCTCATTTCTATATGTCTGAGGTATTGGTCATGAGCCTGATAAGAAAGAAGCCAAAAAAAATTGGAAAATAAATCATCTCGTTGATTTTCCAAATTAAAATATACAATGTTTGGAGTATTTCACTGCCTGTCTTTATGGTTTTTCCAATGACAGGAAATACCAGGTATAAGACAGTTTCAACATTACAATAAAGAGCGTGCACAGCGTGAACTACAATTAGTAGATATTTCAGTGCGTATTGCTGGGCAAGAGAACAGAAAGCATTGAACATGGACTCATCTCAAGGAATATGCTACGGAATTTTTGAAATTATAATACTTGCATGGGACACCTGATGTCTATAATTCTGAGACTGTGCTTATTTTCGTATCATATGCCACATTAAAACTCAAACTCAGGTGGAAAGGAAAGTTTTTTCCCATTACTATTACACTCTTAAAATGAGGCTTCCATCATGACACTAGGTTTCCTGACCGATATGGACATGCATCGGTCTCCCCCTATGCCTTGTGCCTACCCCACCCCCCAATCCACTCAGAGTCTTCATTTCTAAAGGCAATGCTGAGCAAAAGGTGCTACCTTTTCCAGTCATCACAGTGACTATCGTGTAATGCAAAATCCAAAGAATCTCGCTCAGCAGAAAAGAAAAGGAATCCCATCGTCCTACCTTTCAATTCCCTTCCTTTTGAACGGGCCATTTTTCTTTCTGGGTTGCTGGAGTCTTCGGTACTGGCCGACTCTTCCGCAGGCACCCTTAAAAGACTCGGGAAGGTACAGCTGAGGGTGCTCCATCGCTGGGAAGTCCAGCTGTAGCAGCTGTTTGGGATTTCTTCAGCTCTCAGGCTCCCAAACTACAAAACAAAATCATCAGGTACCAGAGGCCCTTTTAACTTCTGGGCTGTTTTGGGGAAAGTAGGTAGGAAATTTTTGGAATCTCCTTCTTATTCCCTTCTAGGTGTGAGAGACATCATTTGTGGGACCGACCCTGTTTACTAACTTCACAAGGTTGGGAATGATGCATTTGACAGAGTGGTGGGAAATTCCAGTTGGCTTTGCGGAACACGTGTTCTAGATTCCTGGGCAAGGCAAATGCAGACAAGGTGACCTGATCTAACCACTATCACTTGGGTTGGTAATAAGATAATCACACACCAACTGATTATGACATTCAGATGTTCATGTTTGAATCCCAAAGAAGAAAGGTTCGGTGGGAATACCAGTGATCCCCGCTTTTGTTAGATCTCTCAACTAGAACTGATGAATACTCTCTTGGTCTGTGGGGGATGCACATTAAAAAAGCCAGTTGTTATTTGGCTATCTCATAGTACACCCCAAGGCTATTTTATTATATCACAGAATTTTGTAGTGGTCTCTCAAGGCTGAAAAAGTTGAGTGCCTGGTTCGTCCTTCTCTTCCAACATGACCCCATTTCCCAAAGAAGAGCAAATTCTGCCTGCAAATTCTTCTCACCACAAGGTGGCAGCAGACACTAGGATTTAGTCCCATCATGCTCAATGGCGTTTTGAGTTTTTCAGACAAAAGTAACTGGGATACCTAGAAAATTCTAGAAAAGCGTGGGAGAGCGATGCAAGGATTACCCCGCTTTTTGCGTTTGTACTCACCAATAATCTGAAGCATACCTCTCAAACTTTCATGTGGACGTGAACTACCTGAGGGTTTTATTAAAATGCTGATTTTGATATAGGACGCTGGGCATGGGATCCAAGAATTTGCATTTCTAATAAACTGCCAGGTGATGCTGATGAAGCTGGCCCACAGACCACACCTGGAGTAGTGAGGGTCTTGTATGTTCCAACACTGTAAGAAAGCTTACAATGATCAAGAATGAAGTTTATTACTTTGAGGGATTAAAACGGTTCTTGTTCTAGTCCCACAATCAATTCGCTTACCCTATCTGTGCTTGCTTTCTCACCTGTAAACTAGGGTTACTAATACCCAAGTCATTGGAGAGTAGGTGCAGGTGGTCTTTTGAGAAGCAAGGAAACACAGCATACCTGATGTGTGTTAGCCAAAAGGGCTTGAGGTTTACCTGGTCTGTTTTTTTCTCAGCTTTTGGCATTCCCGGAGTGCAATAAATAACAAGTGCTTGAAAGAACAAACGAATGAGCATTTTCTTTAACCACGAGCCATTTATTTTCCATTGGTAGCTGGAATAGTGGTCTTAATTCTGTTGTATTTTGTCAAATATCTGCATGAATGAGATTAATTCTATATTAGGAAAAGAGCGGATTTTTATTTGTGTTCGTATATCTGGTGTGTGTTCATGTCCCTGAGGGTGCAGATGTATGCGTGTGTGTAACAGGCAGAACCATTTGCTGCTTTGGCTTCTGTCACAAATGGCACAGTTTCTCCAAGGCAACCTGGAGCGGATGACAGAGATAGAGAGTAGCATAGAGAAGACTAGTTAGGGCCCAGAGAAGCAATTTGAGCCAAATCTGTTTTTAAGTTCTAGCTCTGCCCCTTACAGGATGTGGGTCCTTGGGCAGGTGACAAAACCTCTCCAGACCTCCATTTTTTCATCTGTAAAATGGGGATAGTCACCACTGCCTCCCAAGAATGCTTTATTCATTCAGCTCTCAGACAATTACCTGAATGCCTACGGGTGCCGGTGCTTTTCTGGACGCCTGCGGCGCTGGGCAACCACAGACCCAGAATCTCTGAATGGATATAATTGACAGGGCCGTGCGTGAGGCTAGCAACAGATAAGAAACCAAATCAGCTAACTTCAGCTAGTGGTAAGGGCTAGGAGGACAACAGAAAAGGGTGGTAAGTGTGTGAGTCTCCACATCAGATGCGGAGTCAGGGAAGGCAGACCTGCTGATGAGTCACTGAGCCTTAGAATTGAAGGAGGAAAGGATAGAGTCCTGGGAAGATCTGACCGTCCCAGGTAGATGAATCAGCGGACAGCAAAGCCCTGAGGAGGAGGAAGTCTGATGTCTTTGAAAATATATAAGGTATAGTGGTTACAGCAAAGATAGGCAGGGCCAAGCCTGCTGGATTCTACAGAACAAAGTAAAAATTTTGGTCTTGATCTGTAGAGCAACAAAGAGGTGTTAAGGGTTTTTAAAAAAGCATTTGAACATAAATTTCATTGTGGGAAAATATACATAATATAAAATTCACCATCTTAACTGGTTTTAGGGGGCCAGCTCAGTGGTGTGACCTAAATTCACATGGCTGTGCAAAATTGCCACCGAACTTTTTCGTCTTTCAACACAGAAACTCTGATCCCGTTCAACAATAGCTCCCCATTCCCGCCTCCCTGCCTTCCCCCACCCTGCCCCCAGCCTCTGGAAATCACCATTCTGCCTTTATGTCTCTATGACATTGATAAGGGCTTTTAAGGAGCTAGTCAATACATATGTATTCTGTGCAATGGAGATTCAGCCTTGAACTAGAAACCTCTGAAAACAGCTAGAATGTCTGCCCAGAATGACATCCTGGTGAAGGAGATAGACCCCGAACCTGTGAACAAATAGATAAAGCGTGGCCAGCACTGAAAAAGAATGCTGTGAACAATCTAGGAAAAGACGGTAGAACGTGAGAGCGTAAGTGGGCGTTTCTGCCACAGCGATCAAGAAGACGTCTTAAAGAGGTGACATTGAGGTGAGACATTTCAGACATTGAGAAGGAGGCAAACTAGGGTAAATTCTGGGAGGAAAAGTATTCCAAAGGTGGAAAACTGCCAGAGCAAAGGTTCTCAGAGAGGTGGGAACCGGGCCCTGTTTGAGGCCAGAAAGGGGACCAATGTGGTGGGACTAGAGGTGACAAGGGGAGGCAACATTATGTCTGTGTTTTATTAATTTATTTTTAAGATTTTATTTCTTCATTTGAGGGAGAGAGAAAGAGGGAGACAGAGAGTACAAGCAGGAGGAGTGGCAGAGGGAGAGGGAGAAGCAGGGTCCCCGCTGAGCTGGGAGCCTGACTACCTGGGGTTGATCCCGGGACCCTGGGATCATGACCTGAGCCGAAGGCAGATGCTTAACCATCTGAGCCACCCAGGCATCCCTGTACTTATGTTTTAAAGAGATTGCTCTGTTGGCTTGGGAGATGCATCAGAGAGGACAAGGTATAGTTGTCAAGAAGTCATCGTGCAGGCAACTGGTCCAGGCTGGCGATGGTGGTGCATCGGGGCCGACTGAGATAGGAGGGTGTGGGTTCAGGAAAGAGCTGGGAGGTACGAGGCTTCAATGAACAGAGTCTGGGGCTGGGTAAGGAGAGAGCAGGACATAGAGCCTGGGCAGTCAGGCTGTGGCAGTGGTTCAAGTGTGAGATTGTGGTGATGTAATGGCGTAGGGGTTACTGGAAGCCAGAGAGAAAGGCACCAATGCAAGAGTCCCTAATACATCTTCTTTTCAACTGTGCTGCCTGGGGAATGGCTTGGAGTCACATCCTTGCGGTCATTCCTTGGACATTTGTAAATGTTCCTCTGAAAAGCCGAAAAGACAGAGCAGGGCAAAATCCAGTCAAAATATCGTCTTTATTGTTCCCAACATTATCCTTCTGTTGAAGCGTCTGAGATTGCATAATCCTATTTAGGGAACCATAACAATAGTCCACTCCTCTGGAGGTAGCAATGGACTGAAACCACTAAGTCCGAGACTGCCAACATGAATGCCTGCAGGCACCAGGCAGGTGAATGTGAGGCCGTGAGATGCAGCAGGAAGGATGTGGGAGTTGTGGCAAACTGTAGGGTGCTGGGCCGATCAAATGCTCCTGAAGTTCAAATTTCTAAGAATCTTCCTGCATTTGACAATGTAATCTGCAGGTTAGCCTATGGGTCACCTATTTGCTGTCCCCAGAGATTTTTTTTTTTTATGTCAATTCTCCATTCAGTCAGCTAGGTCCTTCCCATCAGTGGCCCTAAAGCTGATTTCCACCCCAATTGTAATTTAAATGTATTGACTTGCATTCTATTGGCTTTTGGCCAATATTAAAGTGTATTTGCATCTTATCTCTATCCAGCTGCATACTTATCTCACCTAGCAATTTGTAAGCCCTCTGCAAACTTGGTAAGCAGAGATTCTGGGTCTTATTCCAAGTATGGGAGGGATCAACACATAGAACAGGGCACGACAATATACCTTGGTGACCTGTGGTCATTTTTAAACTGAATGCTTTTGAAAATGAATGAGTGTCGCAAGCTGACCCTTTTTTGAAGAGTTTCCATGAATTCTCGCCACCCCAGACTTACCAGGGTTTGAGAGGCCTTTGCATGTAGGAGAAGATGAAATGGGGACTCTTCGTCCTTGCTCAAGCAAATCTCCTTAGTGGAGCTTCTGTCTTTTTGAAAGAAGGTATCACTTTACTGATGGGTTCACAAGAATTATGTCTTGAGGAAGTGTACACAGGGTGCCTAGAGACAGAGTGTGTCCACAGAGAGGACTGCTTATCCAGAAGGTTCCACTCCCTAGAAGTCAGAGAAGACAGAGGCTGGAACAAAGTGTCTCTGAAGAGGCAACAGACTCAAGTATATGATCCCCTTTTTTCATTTGCTTTTCATGTTGGCTATTGCCCCAGCCTGGTATCTCTTATCATATAGCTTTGAAATAATCATTTGGTTTGCTTTTACTCTCCTTCATAACTTCTCAGGATTGGTCTTAGAAGTTGTCAAGTGCTCTGGGCTGTGCCATATTGGAAAGACTACATTTTAACTAAAATGTCCTCTCAAATGCAGTTAATATGAGTATAAATCAGTGCAGGTCTCTGGAGGGCGATTTGGCAATATTCACCAGCATTTGGTTTGAAATTGCGATGTCAGAACCAGCAGTCTACCTCTGGGAACATACTTTATTGAAATACCCACATAATAATGTAGGTTTATTTGTAGTAGCAAAAACTAGTGGCAACCTACATGTTCATCAATGGAAGATTGACGGACCTCGTACAGACATTGGAGCCATTAAAGAAGAAGGGCAGATCTATGTGTTCTGATGTGTAGGTAAAAATGTCATCTAGGGTAGACTGTGGAGTGGATATAGATGTCCTAAAACTGTGAATTCAAAACAGTCCCTAAAAACTTTCTCTATATTCACATGCAAACAGGCATAGAAGGTTCTGGAAGAATATGTACCAAAGATTTAACAGTGGTTATTTTTGGAGATTGAGAGGGGAAGCAGTGGTAGAGTAGCAGAGATAGGATTAGAGGAGATTAAAAATTTATTACTTTATTAACTTTGTATTGTCTGATTTTCAAAAAATAATGAGTATGTCTTACATTTATACTAAAAAATCAAATCCCGAAATTTAAAAATCAGTTACTCAAATATTGAATGCATAATACCAAGACATTAAGTGATTTTTTTTCTGATTATTTCATGGATAGATTTCATAAAATAACTCAACTGATGAACTTAGCCATTTGTTTAGAATCAGTCACTTTGAGCATTAAGTAAAAGCTAAACTGTCATTATTATCACCCAAAAGTCATGTAAATATGCTTAATATTCTAAGAATATTAAAGAATCATTACTTTAATCCTTTCTATTTTGATTTATTGATTTAATTGCAGAAAGTAGAGAGTTTATTATGGAACTATTCTGATTGGAAATGCACAATAAAATGCCAACTCTACTAATTTAAATAACAACTTGGTGGATGGGTTGATAACATTCTGAAAATTATTCTCTTCTTTTCTAGAGATTATAATATGTTCAAAGTATTGGGCTGTCTTTCAGAAAAATACCTTCAGTGAAAAGCTAAGTATTCCTAAGTTTCTTAGCATACAATATACATTAAAGAAAGTTTAGAATCAATTCATTCTTTTTTTTTTTAAGATTTTTTTTATTTATTTTATTAGAGAGAGAGAGACTGAGAATGAGAGGGGAGAAGGTCAGAGGGAGAAGCAGACTTCCCACAGAGCTGGGAGTCCGACATGGGACTCGATCCCGGGACTCCGGGATCATGACCCGAGCCGAAGGCAGTCGCCCAACCAACTGAGCCACCCAGGCGCCCCTAGAATCAATTCATTCTTTAATGTGATAATAGTAAGGCATCATCAAATGCAGAAAACATTGGTGACTTGGCTCAACCTGTAGAACTGAATAGAAAATCTGAACTAATAAAATGACATCTATTTAGTTGAAAGTTTTCAAAAGCATATGGTATCACAAAATAATAAAGTCCTGATGAATAGCTCAGTAGGACCTAACCAATCTTCAATTAGCAAAAAAAGAATCATCTTGCTCATTCATTTATTCACTTATTCATTCCACAAATATTTATCACATGCCCACTATGGTCGGACACTGTTCTTGTTACTGGGGATACAGCAGGGCACAAACAGATAAAAGTCCCCAATGTCATAAGGCTTGTATTTGAGGTAGGAGCAAGGAGGCAGAAAATAAATAAATAAATAAATAAATAATATATGACGTTTCCTGAGGAAGTACGTGCAGCAGTGGCAGACGTTGCTATTTTGCTAAGGGTGATCTGGGAAGACCTCTCTCCTACAGGGACATTGTATCAGAGTCTTGAGAAAGCAAGCAAATGGGACATGCGGATATCCAGGGAAAGCGCTGTTTGGACAGAGTATAGTAAGGGTAAAGGCCCTGAGGCAGGACCTGCTTGCTCTGTTTAAGGAGCATAAAGGCTCGTATGGCTGGAGCAGAGGGAGTTAGCACAAGAATGGTAGAGGGGCGCCTGGGTGGCTCAGTGGGTTAAGCCTCTGCCGTCGGCTCAAGTCATGATCTCAGGGTCCTGGGATCGAGCCCTGTATCAAGTTCTCTGCTCAGTGGGGAACCTGCTTCCTCCTCTCCCTCTGCCTGCCTCTCTGCCTACTTGTGATCTCTCTGTCAAATAAATAAAAAATAAAATCTTTAAAAAAAAAAAGTGAAGAGTGGTAGAATATGAACCAGGTAGATCCCGGGGGGGGGCTTCCCTGTCATGTGGAGCCTGAAGGCCAGCCTATGAATGTGGCTTTCACTCGGTGTAAGATGAAAAACTGTTAGAAGACTTTAAGACCTGTACCCCTGAAACAAATAATACATTGTATGTTAACAAAAAAAGAAAAGAAAAGAAAAGAAAAGAAAAAAAGAAATGAAATGAAAAAGACTAAGCAAAGCAGTGATGTCGCTTGATTTCAGTTTTAGCACATCGTTACCCCCAGAAGCTCAATCGTGTCAAATGTGCTAATTAATACATTCTTCCATAATTACCTGAAACAAATTACCACAAACTTGGTAGTGCTTTAAGACAGCAGAAATAGTTCTTACAGTTCTGCGGTTAGGAGTCTGACATTGTCTCATTGGGCTAAAACCAAAGCGTTGGCCTGGCTGCCTTTTCTTCTGAGTCTGTAGGGTAAATCCATTTCCTTGTCTTTCCCAGCCTCTAAGGCAATGCACATTCTTTGGCTCATGATTGATTCCCTTCCTCCATCTAAAAAGCTAGCATATCGCCTCTGACTCTCTTCTTCCACCTCCATCTTCCATGTTTAAGGACCCTTGTGATTACCTTGGGCTCATCCAGATGACCCAGGATGATCTCCCCTCTCAAGACTCTTAATCACACTTGCAAAGAAAGTCCCGTGTACCATGTAAGGTAACATATTCAGACTCTCTGGAGAATAGGAAGTGGCCATCCTTGGAGTGGGGGTGTTATTCTATCTAGTGTCATACTTCGCTAAATAACTACAACTCCTTACCCCAATGCATGTGCCTAAAGCCTAACAGGATGCAAATTTCAACTATGGAGAACAAATTCTGAATAAGACTTTAAAATGCTGTTCCAACAAGATGGGATGGAGAAGGAGACAAACCATAAGAGACTCCTAAACTCACAAAGCAAACTAAGGGTTGCTGGGAGGTGGGGGGGGTAGGGATATGGGGAGGGTATGTGCTATGGCAAATGCTGTGAAATGTGTAAGCCTCATGATTCACAGACATGTACCCTGGGGCAAATAATACATTATATGTTAATAAAAAATTAAAAGTAAAAAAAAAAATAATAAAATAAAATAAAATGCTGTTCCATAGGGAAATCGATAAGCAGAAATTTACAAATTTCATGGTTCAGAAATTACCGGATCACTTCTTTTTTCTTTTCTTTTCTTTTTTTTTTTAAGATTATTTATTTGGGAGAGAGAGAATGGGTTTCTATGAGTGGGGGGAGGGGCAGAGGAGAAGCAGACTCAGCTCTGAGCTCCGAGTCTGACATAGGACTCCACACTGGGCTTGATCCCCTGACCCTGAGATCACAACCTGAGCCCAAATCAAGAGTGGGATGCTTAGCTATCTGAGCCACCCAGGTGCCCATCAGATCACTTCTGACATGGAAGGGCTACATGGTGACCTAAAGCACACATTTGAAGCAAAAGGGTCTTTGCTGGCACAGGAAAGAGGATGGCGAAAGTATCTACTGCCAGAAAGAGGCTTACAACCATCTTTAGAGACAGGTTCATGAAATAATGGAGAGTCAAAAAGAAGCAGCAGCAGCAAGAGCATCATTAATTCTCCAGCACTTCAGGCCATCAGGCAAAAAAATGCAGATGCTGGCAGACGGAAGCTGAGCTTGTGTACATAGGGTGGTAAGAGCTGGAGGGATATGGCAGGGCATGGACGGCTTTGTTGCTCTCTGGATACATCACACCTCCTGTTAGACAGGGAGTGCCTAGGCTGCGGGAGAAGAAGGAGGCACCGGGCCCCGTTCATCACTGTGTCAGAGCTTATATACCTTCTCTTACTGTGAATGGCCATTGCCATATTTGTTACATTTTGTTGTACATTGTAAAAAATGATTACCTAACAGTATCTGGCCAATCTCATAAGCACTCAATATTTGCTTGACCAACTAAATCAGAACAGAGTTTTAACTGGGGAATGGAGAAGCAACAGGACCTGAATTCAGGGCACTATCTAAATCTTTGATTTTCCAAAGAGGTTTTTGGAGTCTAATCTTACTCCACCTTCCCTAAACCATCACTTTTACTATCAGGGAAAGGCCCAGCTGAAATTGAGGGGAGGGGGAAAACAAATAAAAAAGAGAGGAATCTAGAAAAAGAGAGTCAATGTAGGCCAGCTCAGTGGGGCATATAATGACTTTCGTCTCAGAAGATGTTGTGACTTGAGACCTGAGTCGTTTCCTGGCACTGCAGAGTGAGACACACATTGGATGGAACACTGTCACCTAGAAAGCCATTTTCACCCAGAATTTTAGGCATTGTGTCTAGTAAAACTGATAATGACTTTATGTGAAAAGAAATCTTATATTTCTTATGACAGTGGATGGCAAATCTTTATTAAAATAATTGTCCATAATCCAGATCACTTATCTCTTAAATTAAACTTGCCCCAGAAGGGCTTCTTATCAAGCCATAGTTGACGTCTAGCTTCCGAGAAGATGAGTTATTTGCCCAGGCAGTCATGTGGTCAGTAAGACGAAGAACTGGTATCTAAGTCAGCTTGATTCAAAAGTTCATTCCTGATATGTCCCTCTCATTTCTTCCCAGAGTTATTGCTACCAGTTTGGGGAGGGCTTTCTCAAAATTTGAAATTCTGAGGCTTTTTCCAGTCTTTACCCCAAAGAACTTTACTCTGAATCATTAGCTTATCTTCATCATTTAAAAATATCTAGCAAGTGTGGGATTCAAATGCTGCTGTCATTTATTAGCTGTGTAATTTAAGGCCATTTGGGTTTTCTGTGTCTTAGTTTGGTTTTGTGCACCAGTCAGATGATAATAGTAGTCTCCCTCACCCTAAAGTTGTAAGGATTAAATAGAAAGATTCATGGGAGGGACACCTGGCTGGCTCAGTGGGAAGAGTGTGCAACTGTTTTTCTTGGGGCCATGAGTTCCAGCCCCATGTTGGGTGTAGAGATTACTTAAATATATTTTTTTTAAATTCATGTGAAAGAATATTCTATAGTCATTAATATTACTTATTTTTCATTCAACAAATATGTATTAGGTCCTTTTTTAGGGTTCAGGATAAACACATTTCTTGGAGTTGGAGTTTATGGTTCCCAAGGCAGTCACACAAGAGAAAGGCAATAATATAATGTGTCACATGTCATAATAGGGTAGCGTGCAAATATTGAGAAGGGTATCTAAACCAACATGGGCAGGGCAGGGCAGGCTTTTGAAGGGAGTGATGTTTTATTTTATTTTATATTTTTTAAGGATTTTATTTATTTATTTATTTAGAGAGTGAGCAAGTAGGAGAGGGTCAAAGGGAGAGGAAGAGTGAGAGAGAGAGAGATAGACAGAGAGAGAGAGAAGCAGACTTTCTGCTGAGCACAGAGCCTACCGGGGGGCTCAATCTCATGACCCTGAGATCATGACCTGAGCCAAAACCAAGGGTCAGACGTTCAACTGACTGAGTCACCCAGGTGCCCCCAAAATTTTATTTTTAAGTGATCTCTACACCCAACATGGGGCTTGAACTCACAACCTTGAGATCAAGAGTTGCACGCTCTACTGACTGAGCTAGCCAAGCACCCCTGAAGTGAGTGATATTTTGTTTATTTGTTTGTTTATTTATAAGATTTATTTATTTTTTTTTTAGAGAGCACAAGTAGGCAGAGTGGCAGGCAGAGGGAGAAGGGGAAGCAGGCTCTCTGTTAAACAGAGCCTGATACGGGACTCGATCACAGGACCCTGGGATTATGACCTGAGCTGAAGGCAGTCACTTAACCAACTGAGCCACCCAGGCACCCCAGTGAGTGATATTTTAAAGGCAACTGAAGGACGGATAGAATTTTGGAAAGCAAAACAAATTTTAGAAACAGTATATATAACTGTCTAGAGGTGGCATAGAGAAGTGGAAAGGAGTTCAAGATAATCTGAACAGAGAGTACGAAATAGGGAATGGGGGGAGAGACTGAAGCCAGAAAAGTGAGCAAGAATCCAAGGCCAACCAGAAGACCTTTCCAAAGTTCAGTGCGAACCAAAGATGGATGCCTGATTTCCCTGATGCTTTTCTCTTACCGTGAGTGGCCACTGAAATCTTCTTTATGTTTTGTTATATCTTGCAAAAAACCCAAAATGATTCTATCACGTCACCTTAGTTTGCATTCTCCTGGAACTAGAACCAAAAGAGAAGTGTTCACATGCAAATCACTTATTTGGGATGGTGATCCTGGGAAACACCAGTAGGGGGATGAGGAAGTGAGAGGGGTGGGAGGCAGATGGTAAGAGTATGTTACCAAGCTTGTTAGCACCTAGGGCACCTGGAGCTCAGTCCTGCTGGGGAACACAGGAATCCCAGGTAGAAGCACCTCTCCAGTTCCTGAGTTACCAACAGTGAAATAGAGGAAGCCTAGGTATTTAACCACCAGGTAGGTCCCTGCTAGTCATTGGTTGAGAGATGCCTCCAGGGGCATGAACTCTCTAGCACTCTGGCTTGCCCTGTGTGCAGGCCACGCTGCCACCCAGGATCAGCTGTAGATGCTCTCAGTGGCCTTCCACACGTAGTTGAGCTGAGTATGGATGGAATGGAGGCAGAATACTGAGCATCTGCTATTGTCTTTTTTTTAAAATATTTTATTTATTTGTTTAAGAGAGAGAGAATGAGAGAACACAAGCAGGTGGGTGGGGTAGAGAGGGAGGGAGAAGTAGACTCTTTGCTTAGCAGGGAGCCCAATGTGGGACTCTGTCCCGGGACTCTGGGATCATGACCTGAGCCGAAGGCAGACGTTTAACCGATTGAACCACCCATCCAGATGCCCCTCTGACAAATATTTCTAAACATGTTTGGTTTTTTTTTTTTTTTTAAGATTTTTATTTATTGATTTGAGATAGAATGAGAGAGAGAGAGCACACAAACACAGGGAGCAGCAGGCAGAGGAAGAAGCAGACTCCCTGTCCAGCAGGGAGCTGGATGCAGGGCTTGATCCCAGGATTCTGGGATCATGACCTGAGCTGAAGGCAGCTGCTCAACCAACTGAGCCCTCCAGGTGCCCCCATTTCTAAACATGTTAAAAAGAAAAGTAAGGCCCTATTCTTGTAACTTCATTTAACCTTTACTTACCTCTTAAAGATCCTAGTTCCAGATATTGTCACATTGGAGGTTTATTTCAACATATGAAATTGGGGGAACACAATTCAGTCCATAGCATTCTGTCTTAATTCAAGGGCCCTAATTTAAATGTTAATCTTGGGGATCCCTGGGTGGCTCAGTTGGTTAAACGGCTGCTTTGGGCTCCGGTTATGATCTCAGCGTCCTGGGATCGAGTCCCGCATCCGGCTCCTTGCTCGGCAGGGAGGCTGCTTCTCCCTCTCCCTCTCCCTCTCCCTCTGCCTGCCACTTTGCCTGCTTGTGCTCTCTCTCTCTCTGACAAATAAATAAATAAAATCTTAAAAAAAAAAAGACACACACACACACACACACACACACACACACAAAATAAAAAGATAAATGTTAGTCTTGTTCAGGTACACCTTCACAGACACATCCAGAATGTTTGGGCAAATGTCTGTGGCCTAGTCATGGACACATAAAATTAATCACCACAGTCTCTGACCCAGCAGCCTTGTGTCTCTGCCAGCATCAATGAAATTCTAGCAGGTTAACCTAATAGCTTGTAGGTAGAGTAAGTTGTCAGATCCTTCAGAGTTCTTGATTCTACCAAGTGAATTTAACTGATTTTAAGACTTTTCATAAAAAAAGAAGCTGTAAGCATTTTGTGTGCTTTTACTTTGTGCTTGGCAAATACATTGCAGAAATCCTTAAAAAAAAGTAAAATGTTGTGTTTCCTCTAAGATGTTTTAGCCTTCCCCAATTCTGCCATTGAAAATGCCAGCCCTCTTCTGGAAAATGCCTCTGAACATACATGGGTTGCCCTAATCACTGTGCCTGTCTCATCTCATGCTTCTCTGTTATCATTACTGCAAATCCTATAATCCATCCCCTTGTGCTGTCTCGTAAATCTCCACATCAGTGGGAAGTATGTAGACAACCAGTGTTGTTACTTGGTACCACAAAGATTTTAAGATGAAACTATCACCCTCTCCCTTCTTATCTTCTACCATATGTTATTTTTTTAAATTTTATTAATTTGAAAGAGAGAGCGAGAGTGCACAAACAGGGGGAAGGGCAGAGGGAGAGGGAGAAGATGGCTCCCTGCTGGGCACCGAGCCCAACTCAGGGCTCCACCCCAGGACCCTGAGATCATGACCTGAGCTGAAAGCAGAAACTTAACCAACTGAGCCACCCAGACGCCGCTCATTATATGTCATTAATTTAGCACCCTCTCACTGGGATATTATGTGCCAGACACTCTAAAAATCTGGGGACATCAGGATCCATTTATTTTATAGATATCTCTTGGGGTACAGGGAAAGACACTGCAACTCTTGTGGCGGAACATGGTCCTTGCCCTCATGGTATTTACTGGTTCATAGGTAGTTATATTAATCTAGTGAAAACACACAAATATAAAATTGTAAATGGAGTAAATGCCATGAAAGAAAGGTCCATGGATGTCTGAGAACACCTAAAGAAGACATTTGACTTAGTAAGTCGTTCCCTGAGGAAAAGCTACATGAGAAGCAACCTTCAAAATTAATAGAAATTAAACAGATGAAGGGAAAGAGAGAGCTCAAGGTAGAGGGAATAACAAGTGCAAAGGCCCTGTGGCAAGAGGGAGTGTGGTGAGGAGAAGGGAGCCACTAAGACAAATCCAAAGTGGCAGGAGCTGAGATTTGAGTAGTGAGAGATTTGACTGTGACAGAGGTGGGGTACAGAGCCTGCAAGGCCTATGAGACATATCAGGAAGTTTTATTTAGCCCCTTGTATAATAAAGCTATTGTGTCCTTCTCGGGCAGTGTTCAGGTAGACTAACTGCTCATTTTAGAAGATTTGGTCTTCTTAGGGTCAGGGTTTCTCAAATACGATGCAAACCCGCTACATGCACAGCATTTGCCTGGGCCCCTCTGCATGACCCTCATGGGACTTGAGAGCCATGGGAACCAATGTGAATGTGAAGCTCATGCTGCTTGCTATGTTAGTTAAAGAAGTCCTTAAAAGCACTGTGTGATTCCCACTGGAGGGTATTATGTAGGTGAACCTGAATTGGCTCCCAGCTTTAAGAGATTTCCGAACTGATAGGATGAACAGATATCTCAATAAGCAGTCATGGTGAATCATGACAGCCAGTATGAAATTGTGGCTAAGAGCATGAACTCTGGAACCGAACTACCTGGGTTCAGATCCTGGTTTTGTATGTATTATTTTCAGAAGATGGCTTAACCTCTCTGTTTTAATCTTTGTCACTTGTAAAATGGGATAGAAAGTACTAAGTACATAAAGTGCTTGAAAGAGTCCCTGGTAGCCAATCAGTACTAAATCAGTGGTAGTTATGTCGGTCTAATGGTGATTCGGGCTAGAGGGAGGTTGTTGGCTCAAAGGGCAGTTGTAACCTAGAGAAGGAATCAAATTCAGAAAGCTTGGGAGAGGCTCTGCCAATGAGCTACCATTCTTTCAAGAAGACTCAAGGACAAAGACAATACGTCAAAAGAAACACATTCAGCAAAAGCCTAGAAATCTGAAAATTAGCATGTCATAAACACCAAGTACCAGTGTGACTGGGAGAATGTGAGGCAGGGAGCAGCCAGAGGGGAGTGGAGGAGAGCGGCCTGTGCATGTCAAACTCTACCTTCCAGAGAGCAGTTTCCCTGATACCCTGTCTCCTTGGCTTGAATTGTCTGGTCTTTGCCTCCCATAACTTAGATTCAGTTAAATGTTTGCACCAGTTTGTATGTGGAGATATAGTGCATCCCCTCCGTAATTTTTTAAACCTATCATTTAGAATATAATTGTTTACATACTTTAAAAATAGCCTACTAGGAAAATAGATAAAACCCTATCAATAAACCTTATAGATAAAACTTATAGGTGAACCCACAGCGAATATCATTCTCAATGGGGAAAAACTGAGAGCTTTTCCCCTAAGGTCAGGAACATGGCAGGGATGCCCACTATCACCAATGCTGTTCAATGTAGTACTAGAAGTCTTAGCCTCAGCAATCAGACAACAGAAAAAAATAAAAGGCCTCCAAATTGGCAAAGAAGAAATTAAATTCTCACTGTTTGCAGATGATATGTTACTTTATGTGGAAAACCCAAAAGACTCATCCCAAAACTGCTAGAACTCATACAGGAATTCAATAAAGTATCAGAATATAAAATCAATGCACAGAAATCAGTTGCATTCCTATACACCAACAGCAAAACAGAAGAAAGAGAAATTAAGGAGTTGATCCCATTTACAATTGCACCCTAAACCAAAAGCTACCTAGGAATAAACCTAACCAAAGAGGCAAAGAATCTACTCAGAAAACAATAAAGTACTTATGAAAGACATTGCGGAAGACACAAAGAAATGGAAAAATGTTGCATGCTGATGGATTGGAAGAACAAATATTGGGAAAATGTCTATGCTACATAGAATACTCTACACATTTAATGCAATCCTTATCAAAATACCATCAACTTTTTTCACAGAAGTGGAACAAATAATCCTAAAATTTGTATGGAACTAGAAAATTTCCCAGAGGAATATTGAAAAAGAAAACAAAAGCTGGTGGCATCACAATTCTGGACTTCAAGCTCTATTACAAAGCTGTAATCATCGAGACAGTATAGTACTGGCACAAAAACAGACACATAGACCAATGGAATAGAATAGAGAGCCCAGAAATGGATTCTCTATAGTCAACTTATCTTCAACAAAGCAGGAAAGACTATCCAATGGAAAAAAAGACAGTCTCTTCGACAAACGGTGTTGGGAAAATTGGACAGCCACATGCAGAAGAACAAAACTAGACCATTTCCCTACACCATACACAAAAACAGACTCAAATGGATGAAAGATCTAAATGTGAGATAGGAATCCATCAAAAGCCTTGAGGAGAACACAGGCAGCAACCTCTTCGGCCTCGGCCACAGCAACTTCTTCCTAGACACATAGCCAAAAGCAAGGGAAGTAAGGGCAAAAATGAACTATCGGGACTTCATCAAGATAAAAAGCTTTTGCACATCAAAGGAAACAGTCAACAAAACCAAAAGACAACTGATAGAATGGGAGGAGATATTTGCAAATGACATATCAGATAAAAGGCTAGTATCCAAAATCGATAAAGAACTTATCAAACCCAACACCCAAGGAACAAATAATCCAATCAAGAAATGGGCAGAAGACATGAACAGACATTTCTGCAAAGAAGACATCCAAAAGACACATGAAAAAGTGCTCAACATCATTTGGCATCAGGGAAATACAAATCAAAACCACAGTGAGATACCACCTCACACCAGTCAGAATGGCTAAAATTAACAAATCAGGAAACAACAGATGTTAGTGAGGATGCGGAGAAAGGGGAACCCTCCTACACTGTTGGTGGGAATGCAAGCTGGTGCAGCCACTCTGGAAAACAGTATGGAGGTTCCTCAAGAAGTTGAAAACAGAGCTACCCTAAAACCCAGCAATCGCACTACTGGGTATTTACCCTAAAGATACAAATGTAGTGATCTGAAGGGGCATGTGCACCTGAATGTTTATAGCAGCAATGTCTACAATAGCCAAACTATGGAAAGAACCTAGATGTCCATTAACAGATAAATGGATAAAGAAGATATGGTATATACACAGTAGAATACTATGCAGCCATAAAAAAATCTTGCCATTTGCAGCAAAGTGGAAGGAACTAGAAGGTATTATGCTAAGCAAAATAAGTCAGTCAGAGAAAGACAATTATGATCTCACTGATATGTGGAATTTGAGAAACAAGGCAGAGGATCATAGGGGAAGAGAGGAAAAAATGAAACAAGAAGAAACCAGAGAGGGAGATAAACCATAAGAGACTCTTAATCTCAAGAAACAAACTGAGGGTTGCTGGAGTGGAGGGGGCTGAGAGGGATGGGGTGGCTGGGTGATGGACATTTGGGAGGGTATGTGCTATGGTGAGCACTGTGAATTGTGTAAGACTGATGAATCACAAACCTGTACCCCTGAAATAAATAATACATGATATGTTAAGAACTCACAAAAAGAAGAAGAAGAAGAAGAAGAAGAAGAAGAAGAAGAAGAAGAAGAAGAAGAAGAAGAAGAAGAAGAAGAAGAAGGAGAACAACAACAACAACAACAACAACAACAACAACAGAATACCTAGGAATAAATTTAATCAAGGAGACAAAAGATCTGCTAGTATCGTACACTAAGAACTATAAGATCCTGATGAAAGAAATGGAAAAAGGCACGAAATAAATGGAAAGATATTTAATGCACGTGGATTGGCAGAAATAATATTGTTAAAATGTCCATACTACTCGAAGCAATCTACAGATTCAAAGTAAACTCTATCAAAATTCCACTGGCATTTTTTTCACAGAAATAGAAAAAAACAGTTCTAAACTTTGTATGGAATCACAGAAGACTCCAAAAGCCAAAGCAATCTTGAAAAAGAAAAACAAAGCTGGGGATATCATGCTTCCTGATTTCAAACCATACTGCAAACCTATAATAGTCAAAACAGTGTGGCTTTGGCATCAAAAGAGACACACAGATCAACAGAAAAGAACAGAGAGCCCAGAAATAAACCCACACATATATTGCCAATTAATTTATGACAAAAGAGCCAAGGATATACAATGGGGAAAGGATAATCTTCTTAATAAATGGTAATGAGAAAATTGGACAGTCACATGCAAATTAATGAAACTGAATTACTATCTTATATCATAAAGAAAAAACCAACTCAAAATGGATTAATGACTTGAACATAAAGCTTGAAACTATAAATCTTAAGTGATAACATAGGGAATAAGCTTCTTCACACTGGTCTTGATAATGCCCAAAGCAAAAGCAACAAAGGCAAAAATAAACAAGTGGGACTATATCAAAATAAAAAGTTTCTTCATAGAAAGCCATCAAAAGATTATAGACAACACACGGAATGGAAGAAAATATTTACAAATAACATATCCAATAAGGGGTTAATACGCAAAATATATAAAGAACTCCTACAACTTAACAGCAAAATAACAATGTGATTTAAAAATGGGCTGAGAGGGATGCCTGGGTGGCTCAGTTGGTTAAGCAACTGCCTGTGGCTCGGGTCATGATCCCAGAGTCTTGGGATTGAGTCCCGCATCCGGCTCCTTGCTCCGCATCCGGCTCCTTGCTCCGCAGGGAGCCTGCTCCTCTCTCTGCCTCTGCCTGCCTCTCTGCCTGCTTGTGTTCTCTCTCTGTTAAATGAATAAGTAAAATCTAAATAAATAAATAAATAAATAAATAAATAAATAAATAAATAAATAAAAATGGTCTGAGGAACTAAATAAACATTTTTTCAAACAAGACAGCCAAATGACCAATAGGTACATGAAAAGGTGGTCAAAATCACTAATGACCAGGGAAATGCTAATCAAAAGCATAACGAGATATTTCACACCTGTTACAATGCCTAACTTCAAAGAGACAATGGGTAGCAAATGCTGGCTAAGATGGGGGAAAATGGAACCCTTGTGCACCACTGGTGGGAATGTAAACTGGTAAAGTTGGTTTAAAAACAGGATGGAGATTCCTCAAAAAATTAAGAATAGAACTACCATATGATTGAGCAATTCTACTTCTGGGTATATATCTGAAGAAAATTAAATAACTATCTCAAAAGGATTTCTGCACTCCATGTTCACTGCAGTATTATTTATAATAGCCAAAACATGCAAACAACCTAAGTGTTCATCAGTGGATGAGTGGAAAAAGAAACACACACACGCACACACACACACACTGGACTATTATCCAGCCACAAAAAAAAAGAAGAAAATCCTGTCATTTGCGACAACACAGATAAACCTTGAGGGCAAGTGAAATAAGTCAGAAGAGAGAAAAATACTCTATGATGTCACTTATATGTGGAATTTACAAAATTTGAACTCATAGATACAGAGAACAGATCAGTCATTGCTAGAGGTGGGGATTGGGGTGGTGAAGGAAATGTGTGAAGGTGCTTTCCAGTTATGAGATAAGTAAGTCCTGGGAGGTAGGGTACAGCATGGTGACAGTGAACAATAATGTATTGTAGGCTTGAAAATTGCTAAAGGAGAAGATCTTCAAAGTTCTTATTAGAAGAAAAAAAATGTGTAACTATGTAAGGTGACTAATGTTAACTAAACTTATTGTGGTAGTCATTTTGCAAGATGTATATGTATCACATCTTATGTTGTGCTAATACCTTGGACCAATATCCTATCATATATCAATTTTATCTCAGTAAAACTGGAAAAAGAAAAGTAGAAAAAAGGGTGCCTGGGTGTATCAATCATTAGGCGTCTGCCTTCGGCTCACGTCATGATCCCAGGGTCCTAGGAGCCCCTCTTTGGGCTCCCTGCTAGATGGGAGGCCTGCTTCTCCCTCTCCTACTCCCTCTGCTTGTGTTCCCTCTCTTGCTATCTCTCTGTCAAATCATTAAATAAACTCTTAAAAATAGAAGAAAAGTAAAAATAAAAAACCTTACAGATGACACTAACTGAATAGATGATGGAAAATGAGAACAGATAGGAGTTAAGTCATTCGCCCAAAGAAAAACATACACACAAACAGGATCTGGAATTTCAGAAAGGTTAGTGAACAGATGGCTGGCCCTAATACTATCATGAAATAGTTGTAGCTTCTTTTGCAAGGTTTGGATCTGCAGTGTTTACATCCGCAAAATGGGATCATAATTTCCTATTCTCTAAGCCACTCACCCAGTTATTAAGGGCATCAAATGATATCAAATACTTTGTGAAACACATTAAGATGCTTTGCAAAAACAGCAAGAGGTTTCTGTGGCTGAGAGGAGTAAGTAAGAAAGAATGGCAAGGGAAGTGGTTCTAGAGGGAGGCCTTATAAAGCCCAAGGGGAAATGGCTAGAATTTTAAATGTATTCTGAGGAAGGTAAGGCATTATTTACCATTAGCTGCAACAGAGCTGTATAACAAGACTCAGAAGCATTTTTTTCTTGCTCACATATCTGCGGATTGGCTGGTGATTAGCTAATATAGCTTTATTTGGCTCTAGGCTTTGGGTGGGGTTCCAGTCTGTTTCTCCTACTTCTCATCCTCCTTTAACACTGAGGACGTGTGCAAAACTCCACAGGCACACTTCAAGAACTCTGCTCACATCTCATTGCTAAAATCAAGTCCCACGTCCTTGTCACAGGGTGGAGATATCGACACTGCTTTTAGGGGAAGCAACTGCAAACCCACACTGCAAAGGGTACGAATAAAGGGAAGAGTAAGGAATTGGGGACATTAAATCCACCTCCCATATCTAAGAAACTACTGGAGGTTTCGTGGAAGTGGGACATGATTTACCTACATTTTAAAAGACACGCTCTAAGTGCTCTGGGGAGAACAGATTCTAGGGGGACAAAGGATATTTGTTAGGAGGCTATTATTAAACTTTGCTATTGTCAGATTTTAAATTTGCTTCTAGCCTCAGTTAGGTGCAAAATGCTCTCATGCTCATTCTTAATTTGACTTTTGTTATAAGCTTAAACAGCAAAAGGCAGCAAAGATCATTCAAGTTATACTTATTGGGTTTTGTGTTTGCTTTGGTTTTGGTGAGGTCATGAATCAGGGCTGTTTTAAGCACAGGTTCTGAGGTCTGACATATGTAGGCTGTGAAACACAGCTCTCCAGTTAGTAGCAGCGTGACCATGGGTAAATTACTTGACTGTAGTGCACTTTGGTTTTCTTTTCTGTACAAAGAGATTAATAATAATAATACCCCTCACTCAGGGGTTGGTAAGAAGATCCGATGAGATAATGTGTGCAAAGTACCATCTCAGGGCTTGGCCCATAACAAGCAATTAACACATGGTAGTTGTTACTATAATAAATATATTTATACTTCAATATTCAGCATTATTTTAGTCAAATTACAGACAATGAAGAACTATAGCAAAGATGGTCACATTATCATAACTGTATCACAGACCAGTTCTAGATAGCTTTAGAAATAGTTCAATTATGAAATTGTTTCAGAGCATAAATAAATCTGTAGATAAAGGGAAAACTAAGTGAATTAATATCTGTCTCTACAACATTATGGTATAAAAGAATATACTTTTCCACTTGAGGTTGAGACTATCATTATTCTTTGTTGAAGCTCCTTCCTTGCAAGATATATCCTTGTTTGGTTTGCAAAAGAATGAGCTTTAGAGGGGTGACTGGGCAAGTGTCAAACTGGGGGAGGGGGTAGGAAGGAAAGGAAGGAAGGAAGGAGGGGGGAAGGAAGGAAGGAAGAAAAAAAAAAGGAAAGACAGAAAGACCCAGCCAAAACCAAACCAGTTTCCTGAAGAAATAATATCAAAGCTTGAAATGATCTGATTATACAGATAAATCAATGGAAATGAGACAAGGTATACTCAGGTTATGTTATCTTCAAATTGCTACCTGTCATTGAGTAATATAAGTGGGGTGTATACCCATTGTGTATGCACTTTCTGTTCCCTGGTTGGGAATTATCAGCCAAAGGGGGATTTCAACCATCTTCCTGTCTTCTTCCATTGTAAAGTGTAAAGAATAAGTATTTGCATTTTTTTCAAAAGATGTACCCATTTATTTTAGAGACAGAGAGAGCAAGAACAAGCAGGAAAAAGGGCAAAGGAGGAAAGAGAATTGGAAGCAGACTCCCCACTGAGCAGGGAGTCCAACATGGGGCCCAATCCCAGGACCCTGAGATCATGACCTGAGCCGAAGGCAGACACTCAACTGACTGAGCCACCCAGGCACTCCAAGCATTTGTGTTTTTAAAAGTTTAATAAATATTTGTTGAAAAGCCTGATACTATGTGAGGAACCCCCGTGGGGTTCCCGGGGTAGAGGGAACCACAAACAGGAGGGTCAGCCTGAGTCCAAGATTATGCTTTTTGGGCAGGGGAGAGTCTATGAGAACACTTTATCTAATCATAGCTTGAATATCCCATATATTTTCAAATCAATTTATAGTATTAAATTAACTTACCAGGAAGCTTCAGGGTGTGATGAAAGGAAAACAAGTTTTAGAATCGAAAAGACTTGGCTTTAAAGCTCCTCCATCACTTACTAGCTGTGTTACTTGGGCATCTAACTTCTGAGGGTATGTGCTATGGCAAATGTGCTATGGCATCTAACTTCTGAGCCTCAGTTTCCTCATTGCTAGCATGAAGACCATAACAGTATTGCTCTATGGGATAACTATGAGAATCAAAGAGATAAATTATCCAGACTACAGGAAGTGTTCAGTAGAGGAGAGCTGTCAAATACGAATGTGTTAGTGACTTAGAGCAGTGGAGAACACTAGGTGTTACTGCCAGCCAGTGTTGATCTGTGCAACATTAATGTATTAACTGTGTGACCCTGAGTCAGTACTTAATATTTCTTTTTTTTAAGAATTATTTGATAATACTTATTCTCCTGAAGTTGTTTCAAAAAATAGAAACAGAAGGCAAACTTCCAAAGTCATTCTGTGAGGCCAGCATTACCTTGATCCCCAAACAAGGCAAGGACCCCATCAAAAAAGAGGATTACAGACCAATATCTCTGAAGAATATGAACACCAAAATTCTCGACAAAATCCTAGCTAATAGGAACCAACAATACATTAGAAGGATTATCCATCATGACCAGGTGGGATTTATCCCGGGGATGCAAGGGTGGGTCAACATTCATAAATCAATCAATGTGATAGAACACATAAATAAGAGAAGAGACATGGTCCTCTCAATTGATGCAGAAAAAGCATTTGATAAAATACAGCATCCTTTCCTGATTAAAACTCTTCAGAGTATAGGGATAGAGGGAACATTCCTCAATTTCATAAAAACCATCTATGAAAAGCCCACAGCGAATATCATTCTCAATGTGGAAAAACTGAGAGCCTTTCCTTTAAGATCAGGAACACGACAAGGATGAATATTCTCGCCACTGTTGTTCAACATAGTACTGGAAGTCCTAGCAGCAGCAATCAGACAACAAAAAGAAGTAAAACATATTCAAATTGACAAAGAAGAAGTCAAACTCTCTCTCTTCACAGATGACATGATACTTTATGTGGAAAACCCGAAAGACTCTACCTCCAAATTACTGGAACTCATACAGCAATTCAGAAATGTGGCAGGATACAAAATCAATGCACAGAAATCAGTTGCTTTCTTATACACTAACAATGTAACTGTAGAAAGAGAAATTAGAGAATTGATTCCATTTATAATAGCACCAAAAACCTTAAGATACCTTAGAATAAACCTAACCAAAGAGGTAAAGTATCTTTACTCTAGAAACTACAGAACACTTTTGAAGGAAATTGAAGAAGACACAAAAAGATGGGAAAATATTCTATGCTCATGGATTGGAAGAATAAACATTGTTAAAATGTCTATGCTGCCCAGAGCAATCTATACTTTGAATGCCATCCCTATTAAAATACCAATGGCATTTTTCAAAGTGCTGGAACAAACAATCCTAAAATTTGTATGGAACCAGAAAAGACCCGGAATTGCCAAGGAAATGTTGAAAAAGAAAAACAAAGCTGGGAGCAGCACGTTGCCTGATTTCAAGCTCTATTACAAAGCTGTGATCCCCAAGACAGCATGGTACTGGCAAAAAACAGACACATAGATCAACGGAACAAAATAGAGAGCCCAGATATGGACCCTCAACTCTATGGTCAAATCATCTTTGACAAAGCAGGAAAAAATATCTAGTGGAAAACAGTCTCTTCAATAAATGGTACTGGGAAAATTGGACAGCTATATACAGAAGAATGAAACTCGACCATTCTCTTTCACCATACACAAAGATAAACTCTAAATGGATGAAAGACCTCAATGTGAGACAGGAATCCATCAAAATCCTACAGGAGAACGTAGGCAGTAACATTTTGACATCAGCCACAGCAACTTCTTTCAAGACAGGTCTCAAAAGGCAAGGGAAACAAAAGCAAAAATGAACTTTTGAGACTTAATCAAGATAAAAAAGCTGCACAGCAAAGGAAACAGTCAACAAAACAAAGAGGCAACCCATGAAATGGGAGAAGATATTTGCAAATGACACTACAGATAAAGAGCTGGTACCCAAGATCTAGAAAGATCTTCTCAAACTCAACACCCAAAAAACAAAGAATCCAGTCAAAAAATGGGCAGAAGACATGAACAGACACTTTCTAAAGAAGACATACAAATGGCTAACAGACACATGAAAAAGTGTTCAACATCATCAGCCATCAGGGAAATTCAAATCAAAACCACAATGAGTGCAACAACGTGGATGGAACTAGAGGGTATTATGCTAAGCGAAATAAGTCAGTCAGAGAAAGACAATTATCACATGATTGCTCTGATATGAAGAATTTTAGAGGCAGGGCAGGGGGTTGTGGGGGGTGGGGAAGAGAAATGAAACAAGATGGGATAGGGAAGGAGACAAACCATAAGAGACTCCTAAACTCCCAAAACAAACTAAGGATGGGAGGT
>CM052799.1:26778128-27092896 GCA_028533885.1 Nasua narica | reverse complement strand
AAAAAAAAAAGAACAAGAGGCAGCACCAACAGCTAGGGACCTAATCAATACAGACATTAGTATGATGTCAGAACTAGAGTTCAGAATGACAATTACAAAGATGCTAGCTGGGCTTAAAAAAAACCATAGAAGATACTAGAGAATCTGTTTCTGGATAAATAAAATTGCTTTCTGGAGAAATAAAAGAACTAAGAAATTTAAAAAGCTATTAATGAGGGGCAATAAAAAATGGAGGCTCTTACTGCTAGGATAAACGAGGCAGAAGGGAGAATTAGTGATATAGAAGACCAAATGATGGAGAATAGAGAAGCTGAGAAAAAGAGAGACAAACAACTACTGGGCCATGAGAGGAGAATTCGAGAGATGAGTGATACCATAAGACAAAACAATATTAGAATAATTGGGATCCCAGAAGAAGGGGGGGGCAGAAGGTACATGGTAGCAATTTATACTCGAGAACTTCCCTAATTTGGAGAAGGAAACGGGCATCAAAATCCAGGAGCCACAGAGAAGCCCTCCCAAAATCAGTAAAAATAGGCCAACACTCCATCATCTAATGTAAAACTTACAAGTTTCAGTGACAAAGAGAAAATCCTGAAAGCAGCTGTGACAAGAGATTAATAACATACAAGGGTAGAAATATTAGATTGGCAACAGACCTATCCACAGAGACCTGGCAGGCGAGAAAGGACTGGCATGATATATTCAGAGTACTAAATGAGAAAAATATGCAGCCAAGAATACCATATCCAGCTAGGTTGTCATTGAAAATAGAAGGAGAGATAAAAACCTTCCAGGATAAACAAAAACTAAAAAAATTTGCAAACACCAAGCCAGCCCTACAGGAAATGTTGAAAGGGGTCCTCTAAGCAAAGAGAGAGCCTAAAAGTAACAGACCAGAAAGGAACAGAGACATTACACAGTAACAGTCACCTTACAGGCAATACAATGGCACTAAATTCATATCTTTCAATAGTTACCCTGAATGTAAATGGGCTAAACGCCCCAATCAAAAGACACAGGATATCAGAATGGATAAAAAAAAAAACAGGTTAACCTAAAAAATAGGTTAACATTAAAGGGATGGAGAAAGACACCCCCTGTTAACACTGACCCAAGGAAACCTGGGGCAGCTATATGAATTTCAATCTGAGTAGAGAGTGGGGCAGCAAGGAAATGTACAGAAAGGGCAAGTCAGCAATGGCAGAGGTTCATCCTGGGATGATTACAAATGACTGGAGAAAGAAAACCCACTGCCCTTCCCACACTGCAGTAATGAGATCCCTGGGTGACTTGAGGCTGACCCAACTCCTCCCCATGGAGGTCTTCCAGATGCTTCTGTGGGTTTCAGCTTTACCCCATGTCTCCACATCACAACCCATTCACATGACAAACACTGTCCATTGCCATCCATGTGACCTTTGTAACCTTCCTTGGTTAGTGGTGATGGGAGTGGTGGTGGGGAGGAGGTAGCATGTAACTCCATTATTTATTACCTTGAAAGTCAGGTTTGGATCTAACTGCTTCTAAATGAATGTCTCAATTCATCTCTTCTTTAAAAATCCTACTTCCTGGGGCAATACAGATGCCTTTGACAGTCATGAACAGGAACTAGGAGGAGTGAGAGTTTTCTTGCTCAACATGTATTGTCTCTTCCTTTCTTTCCTTTCTTTCTGTCAAAGAAGTGTGTTGCACCTTATTCTGTCTGTGGAAACAGTTAATTAGCACCTTGTGAAAATAAGCCCAGGCTTTGAGGACAAACAGCATGGTGGGACACTGGGGAGGGGGGAAAGTCGTGTGGAAGGTAGGAAAGATGGAATTGGGAGGGGATTGGGCTACTTTCATGAAAAAGGGTTTAATATCTCCATTTTAAGGTATAATATGTCTTTCAAGTTACCCCCAAATGAATGACAAACCTCAAAATAGAGATCTTAGTTATAAAAAGAGAGAGATCTTAGTTCTATATTGCCATTCCATTAATAAAATTTTAAAAATATTTTTTCTTTAAGATTTCTAAAAATTTATTTGACAGAAAGAGAGAAAACACAAATGGGGGGAAGGGACAGAGGGAGAAGCAGGCTCCCCCATGAGCAGGGAGTCCAATGTAGGACTTGATCCCAGGATCTTGGGATCAGGACCTGAGCCAAAGGCAGACACTTAACTGACTGACCCACCCAGGCACTTCCATAGCAAACTTCTATTTTCTTTTGGGAATTAGGAATTTTAGGAAGTTTTATAACAGGCCAAGGAAGTAATCAGCTCAATCGACATTTTGTTTTTTATTTATTTATTTTTAAAGATTTTATTTCTTTATTTGAGAGAGAGAGAGAAAGAGAGCAGAGAAGGTGAGGGAGAAGGAGACTCCCTGCTAAGCCAGGAACCCAATGTGGGGCTCAATCCCAGGACCCTGAGATCATGACCTGAGCCAAAGACAGATGCTTAACCCACTGCGTCACCCAGGTGCCCCTAAATCAACATTTTAATAACCTGTTGGAAAGATTTTTTTTTAAATTCCAATAAAAGATAATTTCTAAAATTTTCATACTAGCCCTTAGCGGAGTGGGGTGGGGAGAGGGAAGACATACCATTTTAATGACAAATCAAAATCTATTTCTATGCTTTTATTATCTTTCCCTCTTTGATTAAAATAAGTACACTGAATCAATGTAGGCCACAGATTATAGATGGAAATAAATGATATTTTCCAGTCAGTCAAGTATATTGACTGAAGACTGACAATGATCAGATTTTTATGGTGAAGTGGTATTTGGAAATCCTAAAAGGCACAGTTAGTGATGGAATCATCAAAAGGCTCAACAATTATACTGCAGTAGAGCTTATAATTATGGATCTGAGGATTTTAATTATACACTCCTATTTTTTAACTCAGCTGTAAAACAAACATTAAAGTGAAGAAAAAGACGAGTCTATCGAGTTAGAAACCAGAATATGTAAATCTTGCTTTATAATTTGAGACGGCAATTCTGGTATTAATGGATTGTTTTTAAGTATAATCACTTTGGGGAAAAGGCCTATGTTTATCTTTTGAATAGCAACTACATTTTCAGTTTTTTTAAGTTTCATATGTGGCAAGAAAATGCATCAAATAGGTAAAATGTATTCAGCTGTTAAAGTATCAGGTTTTTCATTTCTGTACCTATTTGACAGATAGAATTAATAAGTAGGAGTCCATTTCTTCCTTTTGTGAGCCTTTATCACACAGAAAGTATATTAAGATTCTTGTGGTTGCAGCCAGGAGAAATCTTGAGCTTAATGAGATTTGTGGCTACAATAATCCAGGACCTTCAGTCTTTTCTGTCTTCCATTGGGTAACAAGGTCAAGGTAGGAATTGGAGTCCATACAAGCTAATAGTTTTGGACATATCTGAAACCAGACTACTGTCCAAAGCCAAATGCTCATTGTAATGAGATTGTTTGTATTGAATCAGCCTATCAAAACTTGCCAAATCCTCCTTACCTTGACTCTATTCTAGACAGAGCTTATTTATAATTTCAAAATTTCAAAATCCTTTCTCATTTTGTCCATTTGGTCAATATTAAAACTGTCCATATTCTCCTGAAAATATTTATAGAAATAGAAATGGTTCAAAATAATTAGCTTTTAGTGTGGGTTATTGTTTGGTAAAGAGATTATTTTTTTCTTGCCTTTTTATAACAGTGATCACACTTAGTCATTTAAAAAGTGCCTCTCTCGTGGAACTAAAGCAGGGATTGGGTTTCCCTTGTTCACAACAGTAACCCCGTGTCTTTGAAGCATTTAATAAATTTAACTTCAAATCAATGAGAAAGGTCAAAAAATAAAATATTTTCCAGAAAAATAGCTAAAACTATTTTGTACTAAATTGAACTTCCAAACATTTTGAAAACCTATTTACTATAAAGCAGTTAGAACTGTTTTGAAAACTCTGTGTCCACTGCATGAATAGTTCTTGAGTGCCTATTCTGGGTCTATGGTTCTAGGTGCTAAGAACACAACATTGAATAAACATTGAATGAGTATGTTTACTCATGATGCTTCCAGTCGTGTGGGGAAAACTGACAACAACCCAAAGTATAAATAAATAAAATAATGTCAAATAGTAAGTGGTGTGGGGAAAAAAATAAAGTCGAGCAAAGGTGAAGAGAATGGTGTGGAGAAGGGATGATGGTGTGCATTATTTTGTACAGGGTGGTTAGTTAAGTTCTTTCTGAGCAGAGGATGTTTGCCCAGAGACCTGAATGAAATAAGGGAGGGAACCATGTATATATCTTGGGGTGGAATATTTCAGACCAAGGCAACAGCAAGAGCAAAGGCCCTGAGGCAGAAATAGGGTTAGCATATTTAAGGAACTACAAAATCCCAATTTGACTGAAAAGCAGAGTAAGGACAGTTAACAAAGATGATGTTGGAATGTCGCCAGTAACCAGATTGCTAGGGTCCTTTTAAACTTGGTAAGGTCTGAAGATCTTATGTTGATGAAAGTGGAATTTCCTTAGAACTTTTGGCGTAAGGGAATATATGGTGTTATTTACATTTAAGAGATTGCACTGGCTTTTGTGTGAAATAATTGACTACAAAGAGGCAAGTGTGGAAGCAGGGAGACCATTTAGAGATGATAACAAAGTCCAGGTGAAAGATGAGAATGGCTTGGTCTAGAATTCAGGTAGTGAGAAATTGGATTTTACAGGTTTTTTCTCTCTGACATTTTTAAAAAAATATTGAACATTCATTTATTAAATACTCAAAAATATTATTTCTATGTTTGTTCTTCTTGGAAAATTAAAGAAGTAGTAACTATAAATTACATCCTAGGAAAGAACTGATATAGTACATGAAAACTTTTTAAGAAAATAGTTTTAGAAATTTCAGGAAAATGGTGAGAAAAGATAAAATCCTACTCTCCAACATCTGTGAGTGAGATGGGAAAGACAGAACCAATCTGCCCAGGCAGAAAGGGATCAGTTTATCAATTCTTGACTACGTTCATATCATAGTCAATTGTGATTGTGATTTTGCCCGAGATTCATCTTTATTTAATGTCAGCAGGGCCCAGTTTAATATATTTGTATAAATATTGAAAAAATATGGACACGATTTTAATAAGAGACACAAGGGGAGATTTCTGTAAAAGCCTCTCAGACAGTGGACTTGATATGGCTGCAGGAGCAAAGTGTTTGGTCCCGGCACACAGCTGAGGGTGGCAGGTAAATTTTGTTTATATTCTACAATACAAGGTCGGGAAGGAAGGCAATGGAGGGTCTGTAGGGCTAGGTGCTGGTGCTGGCTCAGAATTCTAGAATTTTCCCACTTTGGTCTGAAATAGCAGTAGGATTTTTGGAGAGGTAGGTGACTCTGTCCCAGGCCTTGGGGGTAGTTGCTGCCTGAGCTAGCTTGGAGGACATTTATAAGGAGCTAAGTAGCTAGAGCAACCAGGGGTCCCTAAGAGGTGGAGATGTTATGTCCCTTTGGGATTTCTGTGTTGAAAGATTTAGAAAGAAAGTCGTGTATCTTCTTTCTTCTTTTTAGTTCTTTTTCCCCCCTAATTTTAATTAATTAATTGATTTTTTATTAACATATAATGTATTATTTGGCCCAGGGGTACAGGTTCTCTGACATTATGAAAAATTTCAAACATATAGGAGAGTTGAAAAGTGGGAAAATTGAAAGAGTAAACAGTCATATACCCATCACTAGGTTCTATCATTAACATCTTGCCATATCTGCATTGTCATACAGCTATCCATCCTTATATTTATCCATCAATTGATCCTCTTTTCTTTATCATTTCAAAGTAAGTTACAGACATAACACCCTTCGCTCCTAAACACTTTGACAGTTTACATATATTTTATTTTACTTATTTTCTTAAAGATTTATTTATATATTTTAGAGAGCATGAGAGAGAGAGAGCAGGAGGAGGGGCAGAGGGAGAAGGGGAGAGAATCTCAAGCAGACGCCCCACTGAGCACGGATTCCTAACGCAGGCTCAATCTCACAATCCTGAGATCATGACCTGAGCTGAAACCAAGGGCCAGGTGCTCAACCGGCTGCACTACTCAGGCACCCCTGCATATATTTTAATAGTGACCTATAGACCAATTGGATGTAGGGTGTAAAGGAAAAATAGGAATCTAGATGTTTCTAGGTTTTTAACTGGAACAAAACCCCATTGAAGAAGAATGGGATTGAGGAGGAAAACTAAGTGCTTTGTTGCACACCTGTCGAGATTGAGAAGTCAAATAAACATCCAGGAAGAGTAGGCAGCTAGATTAAAATATTTGACATGGGCTCTGGTGAATCAATTTGGAATCACTAGCTTGAATAACACCGGCACCGACCTCTGCAGAGTCAAAATTCCAAGTATAGCTTTGACTTCCCCAAAACTTAACTACTAATAGCTTACTATTGGCCGGAAGCCTTATTGATAAAATACACAGTCGATTAGCATAGTTTTTGTGTTCTATGTATTATATACTGTATTCTTACAATAAAATAAGCTAGAGAAAATCATTAGGAAGAGAAAATACATTTACAGTCCTGTGCCGTATTTATTGAAAACAATCTGCGTGTAAGTGGACCCATGCAGTTCAAGCTCATGTTGTTCCAGGGTCACTATGTTCACAGCTCGGGACTCAACGAGATCATCTAGGAAGCAAGTGTGGATACACGAGAGAAGAGAAAAGTTCTGAGCCTGGGGGTGCCCCGACATTTGGAAGGTGGAAAGAGGAAGTGGATTAAGAAAAGGAGACTGAGCAGGAGCAGTAAGGTAAAAGGAAAATCAGGAGAGTGGAGGGCATTCAGGGCGTATAAGAAGAAGGTGTATTTCAAGGAGCGATTGAGGCAGGGCTGCCAAACCATTGAGGTCATGATGGCTGATTACTGATCTCAGAAGCTGGCACCATGTCAATCTCGAGAACTCAGATGGCTAAGTGCTTGGCACACAGCAGGTATTCGATGAGTGAAGGTGTGGCGATCTTTGGTGATCTTGATAAGTGGAGTAGCTCAGTGCAGTAGTGGGAATGAAAGTCTGGTTGGAGGAGCTTCAAGAGAATCAGAGGTGAGGAAAGGGGGTACAGTGAGCAAAGACAATATTCAAAGAGTTTTCCTAAGAAGCAAAGTGGAGAACCTGGACAGTATCTAGAGGAGGTTGTAAAATCCAGAGAATTTTTTTTCTAATAATAAAAAATATTATAGCATGTTTATGCTGCTGATAATCCAAAAGAAAGAGGAGAAAATTAACAGTGCAGGAGGCGGTAGCAAAAATTGCAGTGATGTCTTGTGCAAGCAGTGGGTGAAGAGCTTGATGTTAGAAGCACAGTTTGGGGGGTGCCTGGGTGGCTCAGTCAGTTAAGCATCTGCCTTCAGCTCAGGTCGTGATCTCAGGGTCCTGGGATCGAGCCCTGCGTCGGGCCCCCTGCTCAGCAGGAAGTCTGTTTCTCACTTCCCTCGCTCCTCCCTCCCACTTGTGCTCTCTCTTACTTAGTTTCTCTTAAATAAATGAATACAATCTTAAAAAAAAACCCACAAAAACCAGAAGCACAGTTTGGGGGCACCTAGGTGCCTTGGTTGGTTAAGTGTCTGACTGTTGAACTTAGCTCAGGTCTTGATCTCAGGGTCATGAGTTCAAGCCCAGCATTGAGCATGGTTTGTTCTACAGAAACAAGGAGGAATACAAAGTATAAGGGGACATATGCAAATAGGTTAATAGAAATAGTGGTTGCATGTTCCCTCTCTTGCCCATCCAACAATGATTTATTGAGCATTTACTTGTGCCAAGCAGTAGTTTAGGAAGTGGGACTTCAGCAGTGAGGAAACAGACAAAAACCTCTGCCTTCATAGGGTTTAAATTCTAGTGGGAGGGAGATAGACTATGTAGTTGAGTATATCAGATGCTGCCAAGGTTATGGAGCAAAATAAAGCAGGGAAGGGGATAAGGAATTCTTTAAGAGAGTCATTTGTAATTTAAAAAATGATAATCAATGATTTTAAATAGACTGGCCAGTGGATATTTTCTTTTGATTGCTTCTACTTTTCTCGGTGAAATAGAAAATGAAGCAAGCCGCAGAGACTGGGGACAGGGAAGAGGCCACCGGGAGTGCTGGAAATTGGAGGAAAGAGAAGCTGTGCACAATGGTCCAGAAAAATGTGAAAGTTGAAGGGAACATTCAGAAAAGGGGTGGAGGATAGAAAGGGGTTTCTTGATGACAGACTGAATTCTTGAGAGTACACTGGGAGGTTTTGGGGTGTTGGATGGAACAAGCCATTGTCCCAGTGATAAAGACTGAATTCTCAGGGTGACTGGGGTATGTGAGCTGTGAGGGGAGGTGTCCTGATGCTCTCATAAAGGAGGCAGGATGTGGATAATGTGCACTGAACAAAACGAAGACCTGAGATTGGTCTCTGTAGCAGTTTCTATCATGGGCGCAGTCACTGTTGCTGAGGGGACTGTGGGGGTGGCCATCCCACTGGGAGCAGCAAGAGCTCTTTGTGGTTCTCTTAAAACTCCCTGTGATCAGCGTCACAGGGTTGGAGGGGGGCAACCATCCCAGGAACTACTACATAGGAATCCATTAATTTAAATCTATTTAAAGAAGCAAATCGAAGATTCAGCAATAATTATCCTGTTCAAAGTCAATAGTTTTATCGAAAGGGCAACAAAGTGAAACAAAACACAAACGAAAACTTTCTACTATTCACATTTGAAAAGTTAATCAGAAATTAACATCACTGGCTCACTTGATGGAGCCTGCAACTCTTGATCCCAGGGTCGTGAGTTCAAGTCCCATGTTGGGCATAGAGATTACTTAAAAAAGGGGGTGGGGGGGTGAGGACTTGAACAGACATTTCTCAATGAAGACATACAAATGGCCAAAAGGTATATGAAAAAATGCTCTGTCACTAATTATCAGGGAAATGCAAATCAAAACCATAATAGATATCACCTCACATTTTCAGAATCGTCACTATCTAAAAAATAAAAGGGGGCCCCTGGGTGGCTGTGGATTAAGAGTCTGCCTTTGGCTCAAGTCATGATTCCAGGGTCCAGGATCAAGCCTCACATCAGGCTCCCTACTCAATGGGGAATCTGCTTCTCCTTCTGTCCCTTTCCCCCAACTTGTGTTCTCTCTCTCTCAGATAAATAAATAAAATCTTAAAAAAAACCCCAAAAGACAGCAAGTGTTGGAAGGATGTGGAAAAATTGCAAATCTTTTGCACTGTTAATGGAAATACACAATGGTGCAGTAAGTGGAAAACAGTATGGAGGTTCCTCAAAAAGTTAAAAATAACACTACCATATGACTCAGCAGTCTTACCTCTGGGTAGAGCTGAAAGATTCACTTCTGAGTTGCCCCCAGTGGCCTGGTCTTCTACCCTAGCCTCGCCTTAAAATCTCATCTCTTTGTAATGCCAGAAGAAAGAGAGGAGAGGTTTGAATCATCAAGATGACATTCTTAGAATATTCTAGTGTGTGATGAAATATTTAGCGTGGGCATCTACTGGCCAAATGAATATGAGAATTGAGGCAATTATCTGGGTTATTCAAGCTAAAGAACAATTTTGCTTCAAATAGTGTATAATTGGGGAAAAAGTGATTTTAAGAAAAGCTTTAATTACCTAGAAAAAAATCTTAAATTCTTCAGATGAAAGCTAGGTGTTTGGAGAAAACCACAGCTGTATTTTTAATATATATTTCAGGGGAGTATATACTTCATAACTGTACAACTTGCACCATCCTCCACAAGATGGCATGCGAGTTTCTAACATACTTTAGACAGTAGTCCTGCTGTTGGCTACATCATCTTGTAAAAAGCAGCAACACTGAATTATCACACAATAAATTATTTTTTTGGTCTTACAAATTGCAAATGTATACATCCTAACAATGTTTTCTATAGGCAAATGCAAAGATCTGCATAGTCAAGTGTACTTATTTGAAGGCTATGCTCATGGAAATCAATAATTGAAACCTATTTACAGGAGGCAAATTTGGCAATGAGCAGACTGTTCGAAGTCCACACTGTATTGAAGATCCGACAAGACAAGACAAAACAAACAAAAATGTTCTGCTGTTCATGCTGAAAAGACATTTTTAGGAGATTAAGACAGGAGTCGGAAAGAAAATACTTGTTTTTTTTGGGGGGGGAGGATTTATTTCATTATTTTAAAGGATTCCTGAAAGCATTTCTTGGGACAACTGGGAACTAGCATGGCAATTCATCTTGAATATGACTGGTTCCTTAACTTGGCTGCGACGATAGAATCACCTGGTTTGTTTTTCACAAAACGCAGCTGCCAGGACCCCTCCTCAGATTAATTAAATCAGAATTTCTGAAGGTGGAATCCAGCCATTGGTATTTTCAAAAAGCTCTCTAATGGCACTTTAGGCACCAACATTCTCTGACAGCACTGGGATTGCCTTCTCACTAGCTAGTGGCCGGTGTCTAATAGAAAGTAGCCCTTTACCCACCTGGGCTCACTGCCTTTACCAGTCAATTGAGAGTTGAAATGAAGCCTATTTGCTCTCGGAATTATCAAAGAATTTGGGACAGAATTAAATGCTACTCACACATAGGGACATAGGGTAGCTGGTTTCTTTTTTCTTCTCCTTCTTCTCCTTTTCCTTCTCCTCCTCCTCCTCCTCCTCCTCCTCCTCCTCCTCCTCCTCCTTCTCCTCCTCCTTCTCCTTCTCCTTCGGTAGCTGGTTTCTTAACACTGCTTTCTAGCATATCGGGCCAAGAACTGCTTCCGCTGTAACAATGAAGGGAGTTTTAGGGACCGGAGTGAATAATATCTTTGCTTTTCCTGGATACCTGGGTACCATTTCTGTGTGTTGTTCCGCTCTCCTGTGTGGTGCTCCTCACTTCCTTGTGCTTTTGGTTCCTTCAGCAAGAGGGGGAGGGCTGTCCTCAGACTTTTCTTTCACTTCCGAGGGCGGGAAGTACCTGGGAATTTACGTCGCTAGGGTGTTCTTAAACATTGACTTAGGGGTGAGGAGTAGGGAAGCCCCGCCTCATTTTCCTTGGGGTGTGAGGTCCACAGCTCCCTTGTGGAATCAAGCTGAAACTATTCTGAGGAACTCAGATGTTACGCTTTTGCTTGCCTTTCTCTCCTGCTCTGTACTGATTCCCCCACTTCGACCCCTAGTTTTCCTGGAGCATTTCATTAATAAGTTACTTGCCCACAGATTTTCATGTCAGGATTTGTTTGTAGGGGACAAATGCCAAATTCCTAAGACAGATGCCAAAACCTAAGGCCAGTGGGCTCCAGGAACACCTGCATAAACTGGGCTTAAAATTATGCGGAGTTAGCCCTTCTGGAGAGAACCTGTGAAAGAATGAACAACACTGGTCTGCTCTCCTCCAGGAAAAATGTGGGACCTAAATAGACTATGGGATTCATGTGTCAGAAAGGGTAGGATCTGCTGTGTCAGTAGACTTCAGACTTGGTGACACTGTGAAAATATCTGGAAAGTTTTAAAAGATACAGATGCCCAGGTTAGACCCCCAAGGATTCGGATTTCATAAATCTGGGATGTGGCCCCCCGAGTGAATCTAATATACAGTCAAGGTGGGGAATCATTTTAAATGAACCAACTTTAGAATACATAAAAATCTCTCTGGCTAGCTTGTTAAAAATTCATATTCCCAGGCCTCTGGGCTGCACATATTCTGAATCAAGTAGGTCTGCATATCAAATAAATATTTTTATTTTTATTTGTTTATTTTAAAAAAGATTTTATTTATTTATTTGACAGAGAGAGAGATCACAAGTAGGCAGAGAGGGAGGCAGAGAGAGAGGAGGAAGCAGGCTCCCTGCTGAGCAGAGAGCTCGATGTGGGGCTCCATCCCAGGACCTGAGATCATGATCTGAGCCGAAGGCAGATGCCCAACCGACTGAGCCACCCAGGCACCCTCAAATAAATATTTTTAGAAATTTTCATACACATATAAAAGTAGAGAGAGCAGTATAGTGAATTCCCATTGAATTATTAGCTTTAACAACTCATAAGATGAAGGTTTTGAATATGTATTTGGTCCATGAGCTATATGCTGAAAAACATCGCAAAACGGTTTGTGAAGTTAGCTTTTCAGATGCTGTAACGGCTACCAGGTGAATCTGAAGCACCTGGGTAAGTCTAATGTCTGGCTGATATTCAGGATGGTTCAGGATGGTGAATCAGTTTCAACTTGCATATTATCTCTGATGGAAGGAAAGATGCTCTAAGGAGAGCTGAGAAGGATTTTGAGGCTGAGTCTAGGTTCAGCTAACAAAGATGCAATAGTGAGTGCTTCCGTAGAGGTCCCTAACTTCAGTTAGCCATTAGGACAATGTATTACATGTGGTTATTAAGGCTTTGTTCTAGGAAGAATGACCTTTAATAGTCCAGTGTAAGTGTATAAGTAGCAAGCTATTCCTATTGCTTATGAAGTGAATGTAAGAAAGAGCTCTAATACTCTGGAGGAAAGTAAAAGTGATCTTGTGTGAAACTCCAAGGCTTTCAAGGGCAAAAATCAATCCCATGATGCTTTGGCTGAAGGTAATGCTCACAGTGAGGTATTATTACTTTCTGCATAGTTCCAGGACAAAAATGCGAGGTTACACTAACAAAATTAACGATTAGCCTAGAATCACATTTGTGCTTATAGTTTAAAAATATTTTCTTAAGGGGCGCCTGAGTGGCTCAGTGGGTTAAAGCCTCTGCCTTCAGCTCAGGTCATGATCTCAGGGTTCTGGGATCGAGCCCCACGTCGAGCTCTCTGCTCAGCGGGGAGCCTGCTTCCCCCTCTCTCTGCCTGCCTCTCTGCCTACTTGTGATCTCTCTCCCTCTGTCAAATAAATAAATAAAATCTTTAAAAAAATATTTTCTTGAAAATATCTCTGTAAAAGGTTTTATAGTTGATCACCAATTAGTTGATATCTGTGCTTTAAAAAAAACCAGAATATCTCGTTGTATAGGAAAAAATGAGCCTCAATCATATTTCTATGCTAATTTCCTTCAAGAAAGCATTGCCTTTGTTCAAACTATGAAAGTAGACACAGTGTGTCAGCACAGGAACTCAGATTCTGGTGTTAGGAAGTCTGGGTTAAAGTATTTAGGCTTTTCCTCTTTCTGGCTTTGTGACCTTGGGCAAGTCTTAACCTCTTAATCTTTGTAATGGAGCTAATAATAGCATTTACCTCAAGGCTATTGTGAAGTTTAAATGAGGAAATACATTGAAGGGCCTACAATAGTGCTTGGCAGGTAAGACTTAATAAATATTAGATCATGTCATTGGTATTATTCTGTGATAACAAACTGTCATTTTCCCCCCTACCTTTCTGACTGCTCTTTCTTATTTTCTTTTCTGGTTCATCCTTCTCTGCTGGACCTTCAAATGTTGAAAATTTCTCAGGGCTTCGTCTTCCTTTCCCCTCTTCCTCCCCCCTTTGTTTTCCTTTCTTCCCTTCCTTCTCCTTCCCTCCCCTCCCTTCTTTTCCTGGGCAAACTAATTGTTCTGTCACTATGTCCTCACCCTCCAAGATTCTTTAACCCCCCACCCAGAACATTTAAAAACAAGTATGTGTTGAAAATAGAAATCTATTTTCTAGAAATCTTTCTCCCGGGAAGAGAGTCTCCATGTGACAGGGAGTATAGCATAATATCTCTGGAGTCAGAAAGATCTGGGTTCGCGTGTCAGCTTAACCCATTCACTATTCTAAGACCATTTCCTTAACATCTGTAACCCCCAGTCTCCCCCCACTGTAAGATGGGCCTGAGGAGAGGACATATCTCATAACATCGGTTTAAGGATTAAATGAGATAATTCATGAAGAACGCTGAGCAGAGAATCTGGGTCATCACTGCTGTTATTTTATTAGCACTGATGCTAACAAGGCAGAAGAATCCAGCTGTGCTTCCTGTGTGGGAGTCCCGAGGCACCAAGACCTGAATTCTCCTCATTGGGTTTGGCCTGCAATTCGGGCTCTGACATTTCCAATTCCCTAGCTTCTCCAAGAACAAATAGTCACGAACAAGCCTTTCAGAGAAGGGAATAAAATGGATTTTGAAGATAAGTCCATCTAGAAGGGCAGAAGTCTCCCCCTGCTCTCCCCTCTCCCTGTAAGCTTTCATCATGTCTCTGAGCCTGGGAATGGGGCCACCATTGTTATTTGTGTGGCTGAGGTATTTCTTTACTGGTCCATGGTGTTATTGCAGATGAAACAGGGAACAAAAATCTAAGTTGCCTGGCCCCACAGAGAGTTAATTTCTCATCCCTTGGACCGCCTTCCTGTTCAGGGCATCGTTCATCTGGGTGGCTTTCCCAGGGATGGCCCTGGCTGCCTAGCAACCACCAGCTCCCACCTTCCCCAAACAACGGCAGAAATCGTTCCTATCAGCGCCTTTGGGTTTTTTTTCTTTTTAAGACTATCTCATTTTATGAAAAATTAAACCTCATAAAAATACAGCTTCTCAATATATGCTGATCCCAAACCATTGTTGACAACGGCGTGATACTGAAATGACAACGGCATGATACTGAAATTGAATTGGGAACTGCAAATTCTTGAGTGGCTACAAACAGAAATGTGAGTGTCTTTTATAAAGATCAAATATATTTGTGTCTAACCGGACCCGGAGCTTGCAAGCTCTCTTGTGGAGTGTGACCAGCAACCATCCTCTGACCTCCTGCCATGGAATGAGCATCATTATTCCTGGGTTTGCCTTGAAAGTAAAGATGTGATGGACTTTTCTACGGTTCTATGCTAATATTCTACAATACCATTGAACAGAAAAAGCAGAAATCAATTCCATCTTAGTTATACGTGTAGAAATGGATGGTATGAATCTAAATTAATCAGAACACGATGATTCATCAGAAAATTGATAGATTAAAAGGTCACTAATTTTTCCAAATGATTTTTAGGCTGCTTTGCAATGCTTCTGGGTTTAATCTTCTCGATTAAATTATCTCTGGGTCTACACAATTATTAAGTCAATAGGCTCAGTATAATTAACTCCTGATATTAATCCCCTCATGGATTTTTGCCCCAGCTTTTTCTAATCATCTGATTCTCACCTAGTCTAGAAACCTTGACCTCACCTGCCTTCATTGGAAAAAAAAAATAAACTGTCTTAGGGAGGCAGCACAGAGAGGCATTATATCGAGCTCAGCTCTCAGACTGGGAGCAAGCCACCTGAACTTTCTAAGCCTCAGTATTCCTATCTGTGAAATCGGGATCATATCAGTACCTATGACAGAGTTATGAGAATTAAAAAAAACAATGTATTTGAGGCATGTAACAGAATAACTAGGAGGTAGTATGAGTCAAAGTCAATAAGATGCTAAGAAAAACATCTTTTTTTTTTTTTTAAGATTTTGTGTATTTATTTGAAAGGGAAACACAGAGTGTAAGCTGGAGAAAGAGAGAGAATCCGAAGCTGACTCTGCACTGAATGCAGAGCCCGACGCGAGGCTGGATCCCATGACCATGAGGTCATGACCTGAGCTAAAACCAAGAGTCTGCTGCTCAGCTGACTGAGCCATCCAGACACCCTGCTAAACATCTTGATGAAGTTACTGCCCATACACATGCACATAAAATAAGATGAACAGATGCTCCGGTAGTTCAGTTTTTGTCTTCTACAGCTCTGCCCCCCATCCCCAAAACAAGCATGTCCAAACAAGCCACCAAATAAACAAACAAAATAATGTCTAAGTTCTCAGGAAACAGCATGTTTCTCCCACATAATTCCTTTTTATTTAATTGTAGCTTTGGCTGAAGTAAGAGAGAAATGTTCAGGTAACATACCAAATGTAAGAAAATCTATTTTTCATATGTGAGGGCAGGTTGTCTGCCTGAAGTCATGTGGATGGAGTATCAGTGCATCGCCATCATTATTAGTAAACATTTAATGAGCACTTACCCCATGAGGGAAGGGAAGGGTGTGGGTGGCCCAGAACACGAAGAGATTTCAGGCCTGCTTCTGGGGGGCGTGAATAATACTCTAGGGAACTAGTCGGTGTCTCTTCAGTATTTTACTTCTCCTTTCCCGTCTAATAAACAGTACTTCCTTTCTCTGGAGGGCTCTGGCTTCACACTCAACAGCACTGCAACAATTTCTACAGCAGCAATTTTTGACTTTGAGAGTGACACAGGAAGGTGAATGCTACTACTGGCTTTTCATTCACACAAAACACTTTCCTTGGTTCCTGTTTCCCTCTTGGAGAATATTTCCCCCACCTAGCTTTCATGTGCAGTGAGGATGCTTTTGGCATTGCCTCTGCTGGGAAATCATTACCTAAACTATGGTTGCCTGGTTGCTTGTTTGGGTGTGAGGTGTGGCTAGTTGGGCCCCTCTCTGCATCACCCTCTTCCTCCTGAGCCAAGCACCAAAATGATTTCAGTGGTGGTGTTTTCCACCTACTGCAGAAGGGGGTGGGGATTTTCATCTGGATAGCGGGGACGCAGAATTCATCCAGAGTATAATTCAGCCACTTTGAAAAGTTAACCTATTGACATTTTCTCTTATTTCCTCCACATCTGCCAAATGCGTAGCCATTGGGCTCATAATTATCATTCCTGTTTTGTTTTTTTTTAAAGATTTTATTTATTTATTTGACAGACAGAGAAAGTGAGAGAGAGCATGAGAGGAGAGAAGGTTAGAGGAAGAAGCAGACTCCCCGTGGAGCTGGGAGCCCGATGTGGGACTCGATCCTGGAACTCAAGGATCATGACCCGAGCCGAAGGCAGTTGCTCAACCAACTGACCCGCCCAGGCGCCCTCATTCCTGTTTTTATAGTGGTTTTTATGATCACTCTTTTCAGTCACCTGGTCTGCTCAAAGTACTTTGTAGGAAGAGGAAGTTTCCTACATGTTAACTTTTCAATAAAACAGATTCAGGATTCAAAATGGAACATGCTTTCCCTGCCCCCATCATAAAGTTAGCAGGAGAAGAGCACTCCTAAATTTGTATTATCTTTATGTATTTTGGGGTAGAAAAACTGAAGTCTTCATCCATTTTCCTTTACTCCCAAATTCCTCAGCCCGATGTTTATCTGATCTCATCAATATCACTAGGGATAATAATGCCCATCACAGTTTCCTTTTATTTTGGCCTGGTATACCTCTTGGGAAAATGATTATGCACATTCTAAGTGATTTACCAATCTTAGGAATTGCTAACAAATAGGAGTAAAGGTCATTAATGGAGTTTAAGAAATTAACATTTTCCCTGATAAGTGAAAACTAAAGCTTTTCCTTTTTTCGTATGTTTGGAATGAAAGCAACTGATGCTGAACAGAAGCTCTGTTTGCACAACTAGAATAAATAATGATTTGGCTGAAGTTTTTTTTTTTAAATGTTGGTTTTTTTTAAGATTTTTTTTTTATTTATTTGTCAGAGAGAGAGCATGCACAAGCAGGGAGAGCAAGGCACAAGGCACAAGGCACAAGGCAGGCAGAGGGAGAAGCAGGCTCCCAGCTGAGCAACAAGCCTGATATGGGGCTTGATCCCAGGACCCTGGGATCATGACCCGAGCTGAAGGCAGATGCTTAACCAATTGAGCCACCCAGGTGCCCCTGATCTGGCTGAAATTTTGCCTGGATTCTCACTGAAATTCTATGGAGAGAACTTCTTAACTCCAGAATTTCTTAATTTTCTTCTTAATTTTCTTCTTAACTCCAGAATTTTTAGGGTCACTAGTGAGAATAAAAGAAATTTTGGAATGCCTCACTGATTTTTATCAATTCCTTCTCTTCAAAGGAGGTCTCGGGGCTGTGGAAATGCTTGTCCAAACCTTGATGGAAGAGTTTTCAGAAAGGTTCATTCGTTTCTTCTTTACCTTCCTCCACCAACTCTCCAGCACTCAGCTAGACCAAACATAACTTGAAGTCTCTCTGGCTGTGGGATCTTGCTCACTCCTTCTTCTTTCCATTCTCTTATACTTGAGACTTCCCAGGATTATTACAGAAATAATAATACAGAAACCTTTATTCTTGAAAGTGTACTGCCTTTTTGATTTCTGTCAAAGGCTATCTCATAAATAATCACCTTCTTATAGGAAAAGTTTAGGAAATAAGAGGAAAATTGAAAACTGGTTTAATTTTTAGGCTAAATAGAAGAATAGTAATTTTGATCTCAATGATTGGTACATTTCAAGTTAAAGTAGAGTGTTTTTTTTTCCTGAAAGTGTCACCAATCGTCTCAGTTTGCCTGGGACTGGGAAGTTTCCGGAGATGTGTGTGGGACTTTTGGTGCTAAACCGGTCAGTCCGGGGCAGATTGGGACCGTTGGTGCCTCCAGGTCACAGTCTGCAGACATGAGCATTCATCTTTCCATTCGAGTGCATTTGCTTTCCCCAATTCGAGCACTATCCTTCCTCAAACTCACAAGTATCTCTGCTAGCAAAACCCTTCTAATCATCTAACCATCCCAATATTTCCACGTAGTCACTAAGTTGTTTGGAAGTGTTCTTACACCTCCTCCTTGGTATTTGTCAATCAGTTTTTAATACTAAAGAGTAGATGCTTGAATGTAGGAACCCACACCATTGCTTTGCTTGCTCCCCCAGGCTAAGGATTTCCTTTGCTTTTTTTTATTATTGATGGGGATTAACAGATTTTTCTGAGTTCCTTTCAACCGATTTGACTAATTTAGTTCCTAACAAAGTGTCAGCTATATCCAACTGTTAAAATAACGGGTTTGACTGACATTTTAACTAAATGAATCAATGGTTTTTCGCTGGTAGGTGAGCCCCATAGAGTGTTTCTGTGAGCGTGAGGTCCTAGCTCTCTGCAGCTGCCTTCCCAGCTGCTCCCTAGTTATTCAAGTGCTTGATCCTGGAGGACTGTTTACCCCTGGGAATCTAAAGATTTTCCTCATCGATGTCCCCAGTAAGGACCCTATTCACAGCTGCAGGTGAAGAAACAGAACAAATTCCTTTAACTTGACCTCAAACATGGAATATGAAAATGTAGTCTCTGACCTTCATTAGTGACATTTCCATTAGAATGAAATGGTTTTCTTTTCTTTCCTTTTCTTTTTTGCTGAAAAGGAAAATAAACAAGTAAGGTATACGCAGTCACTTAAGATATAAGATTCCAAAGAAAAGATTTTCTTACAAATGGAACAGAAATGCGTTTTTAATAGTTTCAGTAAAATGTATAGAGATTGCAATACAGCAAGATGTTATTAGTGCAAAACGTTCTTAGCCTCTGATGCGGCTGGATTAACTCTCATCGCCCGCAAGGAAAATTCTGGTTAAAATTATCACAAAGTAGTTTATGAAGTCATATTAGGGATTGGCAATTTTAAGAAGTTGGTTCTTAAAATAGGGGGATAAGAGCATAGTGCGTAAGCGTACAGGCTCCAGAGCTAGATAAGCTTGGGGTCAAATCCTCTCAGCCACCTCGATATCGACTTCTGAAAGTTACTTTCTTAAAAATCTCAGTATCCACATCTGGATGTTGGGGACAAAAATGGGTCCCTACTTCCGGGGGCTGCTATAAGGAATAAGTAAGAAAACACAGGACAAGTGCTTAGCATTGCATCTAAACTCTAAACTCTAAGCAAGTTCTCAATAAATGGGCTGGCTATTAACATCGTTATCTTAGTTTACCTTGCAAGGTTACTACTTCTAGCCCCTACCCTCTATCACCATGAGAGATAGAAAAATATATATATACACAAGGCAAATGGTACCCTAATAGTCTTTTCTTTTAACATAAGTTTATTCATGGGGTACCTGGATGGCTCCCTAGGTTAAGTGACTGCCTTCAGCTCAGGTCATGATCCTCAGAGTAGGGCTCCCTGCTCACTCAGTGGGGACCCGCTTCTCCCTCTCCCTCTGCCCCGCCCAACTCATGCTTGCTCTCTCTTTCTCAAATAAAATAAAAATTTTTAAAAACCCGAAGTTTATTCAGTTTTGAAAATCTGGTCTTGAGTATTACTTCTAAAAACTCAACTCTGCACAATAAAGCTGACATCACACTAGAGGAAGAAATTCCAATTGGGAAAACCATTGGAGCGTGCCAGGCAACGGATGAAGGTCCCTCTGGGGATTTAACTTTCGAACTAGATCCATGGAATGTTTACTTTGCAGTTGACAAAGGTGGAGGAGAACTGTTCTCCGCAAATTTTATCTCCTATTTTATGCTATTGTTATCATCTATTTATATGGTCTTCTTCGCAAGACTGAGTTTCTAGAGGGCAAAATAGCAGATTGTCTTCTTCTTAGAACCCCTCCAAGAAGCACACAGTGGTTTGATAACCATCTGTCGCCTAACTCTTTGCAAGACCGACACCGTTCACTCGTGGCTGCTACAGAATGACCCCCTCGGCTCTTTTGATGCAGAACAAATAGATATTTTAGAACCTCTAAAGATAGGAAATAGTTTTGTTCAAGCCCAAGTTAGGAAAGCTGCCCCGGGAAATATGCTCTTCCCAGGAAAGTAAGAGTTCCTGGGAATGAACAGTTTTCACAGGGCTATATACTTCGTTACATGTAGTCAAAGTTCAGAAAATAATAGATTCGTATGGAGGCAGGAATCACAAGTTTTAATGTTAAGGAGTGCAGGCAGTAGAAGCATTGATCCGATCGATATGTTAAGGATAAGATGGTTTTCCTTCAGACTTCTCATTTACAAAGCAGGCGCACGAGGTATGTTTGGTGGGCCATAAATCAGGCTTTGGGTTTAAACAAAGTTTATGTACAATCATGCTGATTTAGGAAGAAATCTAAAATGGCTTCCCGTGTATCCCAGGCCCTTCGGGTTTTTTCTTTCCTCAGCTCCCCATACTGCATGACCGTCAAGCTCATCTTCTCAGATCTAAAGCGCTCTTCCTTCAGGCTTCAGGTCCGTATTTTTGTGAGAGAATCTGATTGGACTTTTTGGGGTCAGTCATTCACTTCTTGTCCAATCAGCTGAGTCGGAGGCTTGGGTTGGCTCAGATTATGTAGCGAGTGAGGCTTCTTCCGTGGTCATCCTCAGCATATCTGCAGACTTAAACCATAATGATAGAGGATGTCAATGTCCCACCCCTCAGGTTTTAAGATTTCAGTGGCCTGATTTCCAACTGCTGGTATACATTTCTTTGCTTGAGGAACTATTTGGGGTCTGACATCTGCCTCGCACCACTCCCTTCCCAGCGTTAGAAGTGTTGGAAAAATACTGCCCTTCCCCACGAGCTCCCAACCAGTGATTGAAGAGAATTGGTGTATGACTACTCCAGCTACTTACCCTGCTGTGGGAAAATTTTGATGCACGTTATGCCCTGGTTTCTGGAGTTCTCTAGTGATACTAAGCTCTAGTTGCGTCCGGCGGTAACCAACTGCATAAGGGCTTTTTACCATCGGAGTTCTCCTCCCTTGCCTGTGTCCCATCCCCCACACCACATTGCTCTGGATTACTTCCCAAATAAACCACTTGCACTCAAATCCTCATCTAGACTTCTGGTTCTGGGGGAGCCCCAGCCAAGATAGCCACCATCCTCTCATATGTGAATTACTGCCCAGACCTTGTAACTGGGCTTGCTTTCGCTCTTACTCCTCCAATAGTGAGCAGAGTGGCTAGAATGAATTAAAAAAAAAAAAAAAAAAAAAAAAGAATGTCAGATTGGGTCATATTTTTTCCCCAGGTAACATCTTCCTGTGATTTTCCTTTGTATTTGGAATGTAATCCAGACTTCTTACCTCACCCCCAAGGCTCTGTTTTCTGTGGCCCTTTTCTCTTTCTCTCTCCAACCTCATCTTGTTCCTTAGCTCCAATTGTCTATGACGCTACAGCTGAAGGACGAAGCTGCCTGCCTCAGGACCTCTGTCCTTGCCTGTTTCAGGACCTGACCATTAGACATTATTTTTATCACATCAGTTTTCATTTTCTTTATAATATGTCTATTCTAATTTTTTTTTCTTTTCCACTTGTTTGATGTTTGTGTCCCCGCTCCTATGGTAAATTCCATTAAGGCGGGACTTCACTGTGGTATACACAGTACCCAGCTCAGTTTCTGGCACATAGTTGGCGCTCGATAAATGTTTTTTGAATGAAAGGATGGATGGATTATATAGAAGGAAGTACAGTGAGTCATGACCTCATTACAATGTTTTTATTTATGGTGTTCTCCCTTTTGAGGATGACCTCCCACTCCCCACCATTTTCTTATCCTATATATCCGTGGGGGCCCCGAATAAGGACTCTTCTTCTAGAAAATGTTCTCTGTTCCCCTAAGCTAGAAACAGTTTTGTTTTTGCTACTAGCTAACATAATATGGTTAATGAAGGTATTTTGGTGGTAAACAATTATACACTGTGCCTACATTTTGAATCAGGTTCTAAATTCTAATGCATGGGGCATAATTCACACTTTATCTTTTCCATCCCTATGTAATAAAGTAATCTGAAAATGACAGCATGAGCCGGTTTGCAAGGAGAGGCGCTGTTTTGTTACAGAGCACGGGACGGTGGTTCCGGCTGCAGCCATGGGGAGACAGCTGCGTTTGCACGTGTTTGGTCCTTCTCCATGAAGGCTTGTGACCGTGACCAGCAGCGTGCAGCAATTCCAGTGACTGCCCGTATCCGTGGCATTCATAACAACTCTCCTTTCTGTGATCAGTATCTTATTAGGTGGGCTGCAATGGGGTGGGGGTGGAATTCAAGAATTCAAGGGAGTAGACAGCAGAGGTATTGTTACATTTATTGGCTCAGCCGGGGTGGTCATGCGGCTGATCGCCATCCTGACACTTGTTCAGTCTCCTGGTCTGGTCCTCAGAAATGACCTATTGAAAGCAGGTTTTCCAGATCTGACAGGAAGTTGTTAAGAGTCTGTGTTTTAAAGGGACACCTGGGTGGCTAATTCTATTAAGCATGTGACTCGATCTCAGCTCGGGTCTTGATCTCAGGATCATGAGTTCAAGCCCCGAATTGGGCTCCACACTGGGCATGGAGTCTACTTAAAAAAAGAAAAATAGAGGGGTGCCTGGGTGGCTCAGTGGGTTAAAGCCTCTGCCTTGGGCCCAGGTCATGATCTCAGGGTCCTGGGATGGAGCCCCGCATCAGGCTCTCTGCTCCGTGGGAAGCCTGCTTCCCCCTCTCTCTGCCTGCTTCTCTGCCTACTTGTGATCTCTCTCTCTGTCAAATAAATAAATAAAATCTCAAAAAAAAAAAATAAGGTCTGTGCTTGGGAGTCACAGACGTGGCTTAGAATCCGGGTTCTATCACTTATTAACTATGTCATCTAGGGTAATTTACTTAAGCCCTTCAATCTTCAGTTTCTTTCTTTATAAAATGGGATGACAATAATCCTTAGGGTAGTTGTGAAGAATAAATAGGATAATTTCTGTAACATCCTGAGCACAGTGTGAAACATTTGGTATGAGTTTCATAAATGCTATTGATCACAGTATTATTATAATCCCTTATCTGAAACCCTTTGTACTGGATATGTTGCAGGATAAAGATTTTTTTTTAATTTTAGAAAGGTAGGAAAGTGATGCGTATATGGTATATATACCACTTACTACGCACATATCCCAAATTCAATCCCTGTGTATCTCTGCAGTGAAACATGAATACTCACATCAAATGGGACAAAGAAAGATCTGACCCTTGAACATCAAAAATTTGAACATCAAAATTTAAGCTCAGATCAGGGTTTGATGCCAAATATGTTACAAGGAAATTCTGAGTTTCAGAGATTTTGTATTTTGGAATTTGGATAAGGGATTATGGGATTGTGTTTCTGTCAGTATGTTTGTTTGTTTGTTTGTTCTTAAGATTTATTTATTTATTTTAAAGAGAAATGGTGAGCCCGAGTGGGAGGGGCAGAGTAAGAGAGAGAGAATGCAAAGCAGACTCCAGGCTGAGGGCAGAGCACGACATGGGGCCTCATCCTACAACCCTGAGACCACAGCCTGAGCTGGAACCTGAGCCCGAACCACCCAGGCACCACCACTATGGTTATTTTTATTATTTGAAGCTCAGTGTCCCAACCTAACATCTCTGCCACTCTTCTGTCTCCTCTCCCCCTCCAATCTCTCAGCTACACGTAGAACAGCTGCCTGCTGCCCTCCCATCCCATGTTTCCTAAGCTTTATTCTTTTTTACTTAATGAAAAATAAAACCTAGCCTCTGCTAATTACTACCCATGGAGTCTTGTTTGGGCCCCAGTTACTCTACCTTTCACATGGAGATGACAATGGAACCTACCTTTTAAAAAAAATTTTGTTTATTTATTTATTTATTCATTTATTTATTTCAATGGAACCTACCTTGTGACACTGTTATAAGGATCAAATACAACAATGCGGGGAATGTGCTCTGTATAGGGGTTGGCATAAGCTCAATAAATATGATCCTTTCTTCTTTTCCACTTCTCTCTCCTTTTTCTTCTCCCAGGAGGGTCCCAGTTAATGAACCAAGCACCTACCACATGTTCCACCCAGTTCTATAGCCCCTGGAGGCGGCAGGAGTGTTGGTTATGCCCATTTGCTGTAAGGAGGTTGTATGTTGTCAGGGTGATAAGACAAATGCATATAAAACAACAGTAAAAAATATAAGATAATTAGAAATTAAGTTATATGGGTGTGCTTTAGTTGTTAAGAGAAAAATGTGGGATTGAAGTACTCGGGGAAGCTTCCCGAAGGAATTTTTTCTATGCTCGTCTTTGAAGAATGAGTAGGACTTAAAAGGTTGAAGAATTACAAGTGAGCGTTGTCGGCAGAGAGATTCTAGTGAAGAAATGCATGAATACACAGAGTAAGTCCACTGTGACTATAGAATGGTAAAGATTGTCCCTCTTGACGACACCACAGATTGGGCCACACCATGCTTTACATTGGAACAATCTCAGAGAATTATCTGACTCCCTCTCAGTATTTCTCCACTGAGGTGATGTATTTGGTAGACTTCCAGGTAAGTACCCAGCTAGGTGCAGAAAAGAAGTATTTCCAGACAATGAGGAAATAGCAAATTCATAGCAACTTTGGGGAAATGGCTTCCCAGATGGTGTTCCAAAGCTAAGCTGTCTGCCCTAGGATAGAGCAGCCACACATGCATTATCCAAACTACCGGATATTTATATTTATGGGGAAAGCATTACACTTTAAACGACTGTTCACCTAAAGTGCTTTTCTTTTTAAAAGATAAAACAGGTATACCGGGATAGAGATGATTGCAAAAGATACAGAAGTTGCAAAACTTTTGTGCCATGATCTTGATGAGCCTCCTGACACAATCAATCCATTGTGCTTTGAGCTTGGGGCTAGTCAGTTTTGGATAACTCTTTGAACAAGTGCCAAATGTTGAAAATGTCACGCAGGTGAGCACCACTTGCTGTATCTCCAAGGAGTTTTGCCACCAAGATGGGCCCATCACATGAGCACAGTTGGAACAGTGTTGATAGATTCAGCAATAGGAGCTCTGACACCACAGACAGGAGTCTGGCCTTCTCTGCAGTCTTGCTGGAAGGCATTTGGGCAGGTCCTTCATTATCTTGCTGCCAGCTGTCATTTTCCTCATTCTTGTAATGGGCACAAAATAACTTACTTCCTATTTAGCTGGAAAAATGAATCGGAGGCTAAAAATCTTGCTGATTTCTTCAGAGATAAGTCTGCGTGACTACGTGTAGGACAGACAATGGCTCATCTCCTGGCATTGGGGGTGGGAGATCAGCCTCTCTCTCTGTCCTCTTGGAATTGTAAACTTTCCATTAGCCAAAGATGGACAGAGTACGCTTTTTTTTCTCCTTCCCAAGGTGGGATTCTGCCTTGGGAGAAATGCCTCCTCTAACTCCTAATTTCCATTAAGTCTTTATTTCACGGTAACGATTCCTGTTAGTTTGGCATCATTGTTCCTTAACTGAAACATCACCAAACACTCCCCCTTTGCCAGAAGGTATGGCTAAGAAAGCCATTGATGACCTCTCTCTTTCTTTGACCCCAATCGTAAATTTTCTCGACAAACTCGACAAGCTACAGGCTGAGCTTTTGCATATGTTCTGAGTTTTGGAAGGTTAGGCACTGAGCCAACAGGTTTCCTGGGTTGACATTAATTTTAAATGCTATGCCAAACTGCCATTTACAAAAAAATAGAGTTTAGATAAAGATGGAAGTTTTGTAAACATGAGGCTAAGTAACATTTAGGCTGTCACATATGCTAGTTTTATTTCTGAATAAATCCCTCCACCCATCGCCCTCACCTCTAATAAATGTCTATATTTTCATAATTATCCTTTAGGTTTTAAATGTCACTTATTCCTAGCTCTCTTTTGCAACCTACCATAACTGGGCAAGTTCTCCCTGCTACAAGTTCACATTATAAATTCTACTTCCCCTATAAAAATGCTTACTACACTCTGTTACAACTGCCTATTTAGTTGTTGGTCTTTTCTCATTAGATTATAGCTTTACATATATTTTTGAGTAGTCCATTTTGTGTACCCCCTATAGTGCTCAGTGCGCAGTGGGTACTCAATATACTTTAATGAATAAATAAAGCGAATGAATGAGATATTAAATTTAAGAAAATACAGTTGTTCCCAAACACCTGGTACCTGGTGCCATACTGAACCATTCCAATTAATGCCAACTGAGATTCTTGCCAATACAATTCTTTTTTTTTTTTTTTTTTGCCAATATAATTCTATTAAGAGCGTCTGCAATTCCTGCAGTGGGATCATATATTTTCATTGTTATATCCCTCGTGCCTACAACAGTATCTGCACTTGATCTTAGTCAAAAGGCTGAGAAGCAATTACTACAACTGTATCTGGCACTTAATTAGTACTCAATAAATATTTTTAAATGGCGAGTGACTTGTCATAATCAGAATCACTGCATTTATTATGGTGACTTATCACTTACAAAATCCTTTCAAAATATTTCCTCTTTTTAGATATTTTGCCTAAGGTCATACAATTAGCGTGCAACGAAGACAGGATATGACCCATGCTCTTCTCCTACTAGACCAGGATGCTGTGTCCAAGAAAAAGCTGCTCTAGAAGAAGATCCAAGTGTCCCTTTCTTGCACCAAATTACTTACTTTCCTGTGTCAGTCTTTCACCAGTCTTGGGTATGTTTTGATGCCATCTTTTTAAAAAGAAAATGAGCATACACTTGCCTTTTCCAGAAAAATTACTTAAACAATGTACATTTTCTTAAAAAGTCAGTCCTTTTTTTTGACATATTCTTGTTCTACAGAGTTGCCAAAAGAATTGGATTATGAAAACCCAGAGGTGGTTGCAGCTGGATATATCTATGAATTGACAGTTTCAGTATGTGATGACCTATATCTTGACAATACAGGTAGTAAGTGCTTTCATAGGAGTAGTAAGTGCTTTTTCCTTAGACTCTTCACTTTAGATTTTAAAATGTAAAGATTCATTATATTTGGGACAGTTTGGTTAAGTTAGGCAAAGGAGGAAGAGAGGAAGTAGATAGACTTATGTTGGAAGCTGTCATTTGATCTGGGAAGTCTTTTTCACCTTAAGCAATACACAGGTTTTTTTCCCCTTATTTTTTAAAAAAAAGATTTTACTTATTTATATATTTGAGAGCGAGAGAGAAAGAAAGAGAGGACATGAGTGTGAGGGGCAGAGGGAGAGGGAGAGAGAGAGAGAATCTCGAGCAGATTCCATACTGAGTGTGGAGCCTGACATGGGGCTCAATCTTATGATCCTGAAATCATGACTTGAGCTTCAACCAAGAGTCAAATACTTAACCAACTGTATCACCCAGGCACCCCAGCAATACACAATTCTTTATTTATTTGACAGAGACAGAGAGAGAGAGAGAGAGCACAAGCAGGGGGAGCTCCAGAGAGAGAGGGAGAAGCAGGCTCCCCACTGAGCATGGGGCCCAACGTGGGGCTCAATTCCAGGACCCTGAGATCATGACCTGAGCCAAAGGCAGATGCTTAACTGACTGAGCCACCCAGGTGCCCCAACAATACACAATTCTTTTTTTTTTTTTAAAGATTTTATTTGTTTATTGACACACAGAGAGAGATCACAAGTAGGCAGAGAGGCAGGCAGAGAGAGAGGAGGAAGCAGGCTCCCTGCCAAGCAGAGAGCCTGACCCCGAGATGATGACCTGAGCCGAAGATAGAGGCTTTAACCTACTGAGCCACCCAGGCGCCCCAACAATACACAATTCTTGAACACAGCTTTGCCTAGAGCTCCTTGGAGCTGGGAGTGGGAAGGACATGTAGAGCACAGGCTTATATGTGACATCTAAATGACTTCATGTCTAGTGTCTGAGTCCATTCAGGCTGCTATAATAAAATAGACTGGGCATCTTCCAAATGGAAGAAATTTCTTTCTCACAGTTTTGGAGGCTGGAAAGTCCAAGATCAAGGCACTGACAGATTTGGTTTCTGTTGAGGGCCTGTTTCCTGGTCCTTAGATGTTTGTCTTCTTACTATAACCTCAAATGGCAGAAGGGGCAAGGGGCTCTCTGTGTTCTCTTTTATAAAGACTCTAAACCCAATCATGAGGGTTTCACCCTTATAACCTAATTACCTCCCAAAGGCCCTCATCTCCTAACATCATCACATTGGGGAATAGGTTTCAACATATACATTTTGAAAGGACACAAATATTCAGTCCATTGCATTTAGTAATGCCAAACATTTCCTATCTGGAAAGAGCCAGATTTTGGGTAATATATAGTTCAAACATACGGGTAATTGGATGCTTTTTATTACCATTTTATTTGATTTATTTCATGTGGTCTAGGCAGATCTATTATTAATGCAAACCATGGGACACTTGCCAAATTTCACAGCTTATTCCCCTCATGAAAGTGCAAAGAGTAATCACCCCCTCTGCCATTTGGCCTTCTTATGATTACCCCACCATTTTCGGTCAGCTTATGCAAGAATGGGTACACTGGTAGGCTGAGGTAAGTCCCCCAGATTGCATGGTCATAAGTCCTTTGGCATTTGTGGATTTAACAGTCATGATTTTCCTAATTGCAGAACACTCTGAGGCACGGATTTGAATTGAGTGCTGCGGGGCCAGAGCAGGGTGCCTAACTAGTGAGTGAGCTTAGCCAACCACCTGACAACTGCTTCTTTCTGGCTGTCGATTTACAAATGAGAATACACATTCAGTGCCCCAAAGGGTCATTTCTGTGTTCGATTGCATCTTACCACATTTTAGGAATGAATTTGTTGCCGTAAGGGTATTTGTGAAAATAAAGACTCATAACCTCTTCTAGATACATCCATTATTAGTGCCAAGTGTCTATTGTATCTGCAAAGGATGAAAATAAGTGTTCTAGCAGGTGGTCTACATCAAAGATGTCCAAGAAGATGTGGATGTTTGGGCTTAGAAGTAGAATATCAATGCTTGGTGAGGGAGTGCTTAGAATAGGGGTAGCATTTGAGTTTTATCCCTTATGCTAGCTCTAATTCATTGGTAGTGGTTGCCTAATTATTGAGTTGAGAAGGATTCTGAGGTTGCATCTCGAAGCAGTAGGAAACTTTGTTGTGGATATAAGAGGATGGAATGGTGATATGCACTCTCATGTTTTCATCTAAAGGGAAATTAATGCTAAACTTTAAGCAACAGATCCAGAGCTCATGAAATCCCTCTTGACTCACTGATATGAGTTTTGATGGGACTGAGTTTCCAAATGTGATTTGTAGACTTCAGTGATCCAACTTGGTGAAGTGCTGGGTGAAGGACAGGGACCGGTACATGACAGTATGCCCAGAAATGTTCTTGTGTTTTCTCTGTTCTTTACTGGTAGAGTTTCACTGTTTCATGGGAAAGCCCATCACATAGCCCAAGTGACCTTTTAGGAAGAATGTTTGGCTTGCAGTTTCTCATCCTGGTGGCCTAACTAATCAAATGAGATCTGCTCCTCTCATTAGACTTGAACCTTTCTCCAATATGGAGGGAAAAAAATCTCTCACAGTAATAAATCCACATCCTTTCTAGTCCTCACACCCCAACATATTTGCAGCAACTGCTCATAAAGGATGCTTGTAACACTCTACACTTGATTCGGTCTATTTTTATAAGCCAGCTAATTAGCACAATTTTGAGTCTTTATAGATGCCATAAAAATCATAGTACGGCAAAGCCATAAATGGCAACTGCCCTTGTAGCACATAAATAGAATTTATTAAAGGAAATATAGAAGCTTTCACATAAATCACCTGTCTCCATGGGACAGTGCTTCTTAACCTTTCTTGAGGTTGTGGAATACCTTTGAGATGCTGATGAAAGCTAGAGACCCTATTCCTAGAAAAATACACAAAATAATATATAACAGAATATAAAAATGCCACAGATTCTCTAAAGCGAAGGTTCTACGGATTCCAGATTAAATTTTCTTGTTTGACAAATGTGGCATAGATTTGCAGGGCAGACAATAAACAAGCATTCTTCAGAACATGATTTTGGCAAGATAATCCATGAGAAAAGAATTCCATGGTCAAGTAAGTTTGAAGAGCAATGCATAGCTGGGGATTAAAAATATGTAATGACATATCAGAAACCCTAAGAAGTCTTGACTTAAAGAACCCTTGTTATCTTTGTTTAAGTTAGCATTTCGCATTTGACATATTAGCATCTTAGAGGAGACATTTTGGGAGATCTTGGCAGGGACAACACGGTCCAATACCCCCTCAGAGACCTACTACCTTGTGGCAGAAAACTTACCTCTGTGAACCTCAGTTTTCTCATCTCTAAAATGGGGACAGGAATACTAATACTGAATCAATATCTTGCACAGGGAAGTTGATTATTATTTTATTTTTATTATGCAAACTTCCCCTATTTACAATTTGTTTGCTTTTATGTTTAATCATCAAATTCCTTCTTTCTGTCAACTTTCTGATATGCTAGCTTGGGCTTGTTGGTCTGAAGTACAGAATTCCTTTTCCTTAATGCACAATATACAAGCATCTGTCTGAAATGAATAAAAAGTAATAGCTGCTTTTTACTTAACATTTAATAGTATGAAAAAAACCTTCTTGGGCATGATCCATTTTGTCTTCATATACACACTGTGAAGTAGGAGTTGAAACTGATGCTGTTCCTTTTTTATTCATGAAGAAGCTTACCTCTGAGAAGGTAAGCTAGTTCAAGCCCATAGAGCATATATCAAAGTCAATTCTTGAACTTGGGTTTTCTGAGTTTCTTTCCATTCTCTCTCCTAGGAGATATATATCTGTGTGTGTATGTATGTGTGTGTGTGTGTGTGTGTGTGTGTATTTAAAGACTTACTTGTTTTAGAGAGAAAGGGGGAGAGAGCATGCATGAGTGGGGGAAGGGGCAGAGGGAGAAGGTGAGAGAGAATCTCGGGCAGACTCCCCACTGAGCACAGTGCTGAGCCCAACAATGACGTGGGGCTCCATCCCAGGACCCTAAGATTATGACTTGAGCTGAAATCAAGTCAAACATTTAACCAACTGAATTGCCCAGTTGCCCCTCTTCTAAGATACATATTTAATTTAAATTCCATTAGCTAACATATAGTACATCATTAGTTTCAGATGTAGAGTTCAATAACTCTTGTAACACCCAGTGCTCATCACATTATGTGCCTCTTTAATTCCCATCACCCAATTACCCCATCCTCCCTACCTCCTCTAGGATATATATTAAAAGCGGAATATAGCATATAATATGCTGAGTCAAGAGTAACACCCAACAATTTCTCTAAAGGAAGAGATTGAACTCATAAAAAATACAATAAAGTCTTTTGTGTAAAATATATAATTATACCTTTATATACATTTATATGTATATCACTTGTGTAAGATAAAATCTGGCATGTAGTACATTATATACCTTTGACTAATTGTGTTGGTGAGCACCAGAATTCATTTGCTGTCCTTGAGAATCCGGAGTCTGGGAACAGGGATCATTTGGGAGCAGAGAGAATCTTACCATAGTTTCAAAATCGGCCACAAAGCCTGTTCTTAGCTCATTTGTAGAATAAAACCACCACCACAACAAAGTGTTTATTCACTCTTCAATTTTATACTAACTATGACCATCATTGTAGAGATTGCTCCTCCCAGTGATTTCAGCCCTGTATTTAAAGATACACACTATCCATTCTCTGTTCTGTAAGCTTTAGGAGGTAAGAGATCCCTCTCTTCTATGGTGTTAAAGCATGCACAAGGAAACTCCTACCAGATCTCAAATGAGTGACCAATTGGAAAAGAGCATGTAAGTTTACAAAACAGAACAGGTGAGGGCAAAATGTGGGGCTCCAGACCTTCAGATAACTTCAGAGAAGTTCATTTTCATTAGTAATGCCCTTAGTGCATTATCATGATGGTTTCTCAAAGGCTGTCTTGAAACTTGATGTCAGACCTAGGATTTTCTAATGTCAGAAACATAAAATAATTTTATTTCCTTTCTCTCCCCTTTTGCGTCTGAATTAGGTGCCAATGGAAAGAAAGTAGGGATAATGTCAGCACTATCCATACAATTTAGATCCTGTGAGCATCTGAGGTTTGATTTCAGGTCTGGAGTCTAGATCTTGGTCAAGGTCCTATCTCAGCTGTGAGTTAGGTGTGAATCAGGGCATTTGCTAGTATGACCCAAGGAATGTTAGATTTGGAAGGAACAGCAGAGGTAATACTTGTATTTTCTGTCTTCCAGGAGAGGGACCTCTCCCTTCTATGGCACCTCTAGAAAGTGGGTCTTCCAGGTTTCACTTGAATGCTTTAAGGGATGGGTGGAACTGGTTGTATGCTGGAGTTAAATCATACTGGCATATAAGAGCCAATTCTTAAATTTTCATAGATTTTGTGATCTGATTATTAATAATTACCATTAAAAATAAAATTATCTAAGTTTAGTTACATCAACATAATACATTAAAAAGAAATTAGTAGGGGCGTCTGGGTGGCTCAGTGGGTTAAAGCCTCTTCCTTCGGCTCAGGTCATGATCTCAGGGTCCTGGGATCGAGCCCTAGGACCAGCCCCAGGACCTCCCTGCTCAGCGGGGAGCTTGCTTCCCTCTCTCTCTCTGCCTGCCTCTCTGCCTACCTCTCTGCCTACTTGTGATCTCTCTCTCTGTTAAATAAATAAATAAATAAAATCTTTAAAAAAATTTAAAAAAAGAAATCAGTAAAAACTCAAAACCGTATTTCTTACTTATGTTACTACATTTTACTATTACTTTTACCCTTAAGGTTATGTATATTTAAAGGGTCTACATGATCAAGTTCTGTGTATAGAATGGTGGGCTATAGCACCTCTTCTCCCACTTAGTGTCATTACGTCGATAGCTTAAAACTGGCAATGGTGGGAGTATTTACACCATGAAAATAGGCAAATACTGCATATCAGAGCTTGATTTATTATTTTTTTATTATCCAGACTTAAGGAAGTGATAGAATAGAGAAAATGTTAATAATGCAGACTAAACTTAAAAGTCTGTTGTGTCTGAAGCCATAATTGTATCACAAAAATTGTGGAAATATTTTTCTAGCAATCAAACACTATAATCCCATTCAGCAAAGAAATCATTCCCATCATTGATGAACTAGTGAAGATCTGAGATTGGTTCACTTTCATCTTACTTTTTAACATAAAGAAAAACATCAACTACCATTCATTTGTCAATTCAATCGTAGTTTGGCTGTGGATAGAGAATTGGGAAAAAATCAATGAAAGCCCTTCTCGAGAATCAACTTCTAACGGAAATTCACAACAGAATATTTTGTATTTTATTATTATTTGTAAATTTTATGCTATACATCTTTGTATCAGTAAAATTTATAATAAGCTTAAGTATTTATGTAGCTATATATTTGTATGCTGACTCTCTCTCTCTCTGTTTTATTAAGAGAACTGGTTGTTGAACATTTGCCAGCACATCACTTGGTGGAATCTACACCATTTCAACCAGGCTTATTCCCTTATTAGGGAACTATATGCATTAGACAGTTGTTGTGAGGAGAGACGAGGAAATAAAAAATCCATGTATTTATTTATTTATTTTTAAAGATTTATTTATTTGTTTATTTATTTGAGAGAGAGAAGAGACCATAGAAAGAGAGTGAGCGGGGGAAGCAGACTCCCTGCTGAGCAGAGAGCCCGACATGGGCCTCGATCTCAGAACCCTGAGCCAAAGGCAAATGCTTAACCGACTGAGCCACCCAGGTGCCCCAAAATTCCACATTTGGATTTCAGTGCTTTGTTTGCCTCCCCAAGCAGTTTTAGACAAGTTCTGAAGCTCTCTGTAAATTTCATGCGTACCTATTTATATCTTAGTTCTGGAACAACATGGTCGAATCTTACAGTATATGACCAGACAACTACAGAAAAATTGAACATCAATTATTATAAATTATTATAAACAGGATCCTGGTTTCTTTCACTTATGGACTTTTGTTATCATTTCATAAGTACTCAGTACTGATTTCTGAGTAATCTTTTGTTGATAGAGCCTCATTACTGTAAATTCTTTCCTCCCTTCGCATTCTCTCATTTCTGTGGTGGTCTTCAAGCTCTAGGGAGTTCTAGAGTTAAAGGCACATTATGATGAGGGCTTATGCTTAAGTTAAGTAGTTCACCATTTTCTAATGATCTCCTTGCTTATAAATTGTAGATCTGGAGCAGAGGGTCTGATCATCAGCTTTGAGGATCCCTGAAGGGAAGACCTAGAGCCTCTGTCCCTTTATTGATTCCATGACCTTCCAAGGCTAACAACAACCAGCCTAGGTTTTAAAACAGACGTATTTTTTAGAAATAGACTATTTTTTAGAGCAGTTTTAGGTTGATAACAAATTGAGCAGAAGTTAAAGAGATTGCCTATGTACCCTCTACGCCCACACATGGATACCCTTCCCCACTACGGGCATCCCTCACTTGAGTGATACTTTTATTGCAATCAATACATTGTTGTATTGAACCTACACTGGTACATTGTTATTACCTGAAGTCCATAGTTTACATTAGGGCTCACTCTTGCTGGTGTACATTCTATGGATTTGGATAAAAAAAAATAATGACAGGTATCCACCATCATAGTATCATACAGCATGGTTTCACCATCATAAACATCTTTCGTGCTCTGTCTATTCATCCTTTCCTTGCCTCTAACCCTTGGAAACCCCTTGATCTTTTCACTATCTCTATAGTTTTGACTTTTGAGAGTGGCATTTTTTAAAAACTTAAATTCAGTTAGCCAATATATAGTAGATCATTAGTTTTTGATATAATGTTCAGTGATCCATTAGTTATGTATAATACCCAGTGCTCATGACATCACTTGCCCTTCTTAATGCCCATCACCCAATTACCCCATTTCCCCACACCTCTACCTTCTGCAACTCTCAGTTTGTTTCCCAGAGTCAAGAGTCTCTCATGATTTGTCTCCCTGTCTGATTTTTTTCCCATTCAGTTTTTCCTCCCTTCCCCTATTGTCCTCTGCACTATTCCTATATTCTGCAAATGAGTGAAACCATATGATAACTGCCTTTCTCTGATTGTCTTATTTCACTTAGCATAATACCCCCCAGTTCCATCCATGGCAATGCAAATGGTAAGTATTCATCCTTTCTGAAGAGTGACTTTTTTTTAGTGTTTTATGGGAATCAAATATTTTATGTCAGTTTCTTTTCCATCTATCCAAATTTATCCTGAAATATAATTTCATGGGTTTTTTTTTATAATTTCATGTTTTAAAGGTAAAACTCCCTAAATGGACTGAAGACGTCTATGTTTTCTTAAGCATAATTTAGTACTTCTCGATGGCTGAGGAGAGAGATTTTCAATTATAGCGCTGTTGATTGAAGGGACTAGAAAAATTCAACCTTTTTATTTATTATAAGAAAATTGGGGCTGGCCATAGAGATGGGTCACACAGTTAGTCAGTGGAAGAGATGAATGCAAACTCCCAAACTCCTGGCCCAATTCTCTGTTAAGCAGTCCAGGCTGTTTTCCTTGAGCGGATTTTGATGACTCAGGTCACCAGAAGTCTGAAAACAAGTTCTGAGAATGCAAAGAGCTAAGTGGGTCATCCCTATGTGTACTATTCTCCAAATAGCTGGCTGCTGACCCTCCGTGCTGGAGAGAAGACTTTCAGGTCTTCCTGAGGGAGCAACATGATGTAGCAAAGAACCCATGAGTGTTGGATTCAACTAGAAGTGGGTTCAAATTCTGTCTTTGCCACATATGGCATTTAGTCAAATGACCTCAGACAGGTGATATAACCGCCACCTGAGTTCAAGTTCTCAACTATAGATGAGTTTATAATCCTAATAATTAGTAAATTAATTATTAATTAGTAAATAATTAATAATTTAAATAAACTATTGATTTTAATATCAATAATTTAATAACAAAATTATTAATTAATAATTAGTAAATTAATGACTAAAATGATTAGTTATTATTAACTAATAATAACTGCTAACATTTATTGAATACCTACAATGTGCCAGAATTTCCCCTTGTTTTCTTTTTCTTCCTTTCTTCCTTCCTTTCTCTCTTTCTCTTTCTTTCTTTCTTTTTCATTCCTGATCTTCTTACCCGAGTACATAAACTGGATGAAATTAGGGAAGGGTGAGTGTTTTGGGCCTATACCCATCAGAAGGGAAAAAAATCTTTACAACTCAGGCAATTTGCTTTAAAAGAGGAAGTTGGAAAATTAAAACTACTCTGAAAACAAACAAAACCCCTCAGAATTTCAAACATTTAGCCTGTAGACCTTGAGGACATTAAAAAATCCATTATCGTGCAAGTTTTTTCTCATGCTGTGTTGGTTAGCAGAGAGGATTTGAGTGTGCCTTGAGTACTACATGAGGTGTTTTATCTTAACAAAATTATGGGAATACATAATCTTTAAAGTAAAATAAATTTTTCTGATGGCATGTGATGAATAACTCGATTGTTCATTGACAAAAGACTTCTGGAGGGGGGTAGGCATAGGCAAAAACACAAGAACAAAAAAACCCCGAAACAAACCTTTATTGGAAATGATATAGAAGAAAACACAAGAAAATTAAACCACGCAGAATTGCCAGTCACAAGGGGAAACATATTTCACTTCCAATAGATTTTGATGAGGAAGTTTGGCAGAGTTGCAGCACTTCATAATTACTCTATTTTAAACTCAGCTAAAGATGTTCCCTATCATTTTTCGTTCTATTAAAAGGTTGATTTTACACCTACAGAAGAATGAGCTTCCCATTGGATTTCACCCAGGTTTTCAATGTGAAAATGACACCATCTTTGCCCAGGTAGATGTGACAGAGATGATTAGCTTACCCTTAATGTCTTTTGTGCGGCCCTGTATCAGTTGTGACAACTTTCACTTAATGATGCTTTTCTAGAAGCAATAGTTTGGATTTTTTGTATTCCTGATTTGCCATAATGAAATAGTAAGTTCTTTTCACAAATGGGTCTTCTTTGTTTTTAGTGTTATGAGTTGTGTTCAACTCATCTTCAGAGATTGGTAAAGGGGGATGCAAGCAGAGAAAGAAATTGTGTGAAGTTGAGGTGAGAACAGTCCATGAAATGGTTTCTTCATCATAATTTTTCATTCCTGATTATCAGCAACCAAAAAGTCCTACACATGTGTTGGTGAGCCTAGTCATTGTGTGGTGGTATTTATCTCACTAAATGGAGGAGGACAAATATCTGCCTACCGTTTACAATTGAGGAAGAAAATGAGGAGTAAACTTGTTGTGCCATGTATCTGTCACTATACATGTGTCGTGTAATGAAACCCCCCCAAATTAGAGTAATACAACAACAAGCATTTATTTAGCACAAGTGTTTGAGAGTTGGCTGGGCTTGCCCAAAATTATGGGGATTAGCTCACTTTTTGCTGATCTAGCCTGGCTTCAGTTGGGGTGATGATGATTTGGCTCCCTCCAACAGGTCAGTCTAAGCATGTTCTCAGGGCAGGTGGGAAGTGCAGGAGGAAGGCAAGGGTAATCACGCAAATGCTTTTCAGACCTATTTGTGGCAGGTTTGCCAATATCTCATTGGACGAAGCAAGTCATATGGAAGGATGTTAAGGTTCAGGGCAAAGAACATGGACATGGGAAGGGTATGGAATTTGGGCTTATTAATGCAATCAATCTACCATACCTGTCTTCCTTCTAAAAGATTATTTGGGGGGACTACATACTGAAATTATAGCAAAGTCATTAAAAAAATATAGGCTGTAGATTCAGCAGACACAGATTTGAATTCTGACTAGTTTACTACCTCAATGACCTTGGGCATGTTGCCTAGCACTACTGGACTATAGATTCCTTATCTGTGAAATGAAGACAGTAATAGTATATATAAGGCTGTTGGGAAGATTCAATGAGATAATGTGTATAAATAATAGCTAATTCTTATATAGTGTCTACTGTGTAGTGGGCACTATTCTATGTGCTTTACATTTTAACTCATTTAATCCTCATTAGTCTATATGGTAGATATACTATTTTTCCTAGTTTGTAGATAAAGAATATGAGACTCATGGAGGTTATAGAATTTTCTATTGAGTTACAGCTAATGAGTGGCAGAGCTGAGAAGTGGAACCTAGGTAGTTTGGTTTCAGAGTCCATGTTGTGAACCATTATCTGATGCTAATCTTAGCACAATGTCTGGTAGGAAATAAGCATGCAAAATATGTAAGCCAGTTATTAGTATTATAAAGTTATTGTTAATGCATATCATTTGACTCATGCTATGTCATTTAGATGGAAGAGAACTGTAAATCTGCCTTCCATCATGTAAAGTTGGGCTTTTCAAATGCATTTCATTATCCAAATGGATTCAGATGATCCCTTCAAGAAACTATAATACTATTTGGAAGGCAAAGACATAGTAAGCCTATTAAAGTAGTGTATCTGCACGACAAGAATGAACCTTAATGCATGTTATTGGCAGTTTTCCACAAAGTTGGACGAGTGACTGCCATTGATGAAGACTACCCATCAAACTGTGTGACATGCAAAATAACCATGGGAGACATCCAGTTTATACAAAGGTTCTGGATTCACTCTCTCTGTGGAATGACTGAACTCACCATACAGCCAGACTATGAGACCCTGATGCAATATAACCTCACCGTGGAAGGTGTGCACTGTGACAGATTTCATCCTCACATGGCAATGACCATAGTAAAGAGAGATCCCTGGGTTTTGATATATTACAGATGATTTATTAAGTTCTAATTTATCACAACTGAGATGGTCAAACAATGACAATGCGAAATGGCCATATAATAACAATAATTCTCATGAGATTAACAAAATATAATAATAAATATATATATAATAATAACAAATATGCTTCTACCACTTACCGTGTTCCTGTTTTAAGTACATTTTATGTATTGATGTAGTTCATCTTCACCTTAAATCTTCAAGGTATGCAATATGATTATCATTTCCATTAGACAGATGATGAAACTCAAGCACAGAGTTTAGGGTTTGTAGAACCAGACTCAAACCCAGGCTACCTCTCCCTGGGAGGTGATGTTTCCGATGAAGGTTATATTAACCAAGGTAGACCCTTTTGGCATCATAATGGGGAAAAGCGTGTCCTATAAATTATTTTAGCAACATCAAAGGACTCTTGAAAGACGTCAGGGTGACCAGTGCTGTAATGACGATGTGGTATGTGTAACTAATGATGATAAGGTTTTGTCATTGGTGTAGAGGCAGAAGTAAGATTGAAGAATTGTAAGGTCCCCATTCAACCTGATGACTCACTATACATTTCCTATTACTGTTCAGAGCCCTTGGCTTGCTGCTTACGTCGTGATTAGGTTTCCTAAGTGTGTCATTGGGAGGCAAACGTCAGATCCGTTTGCATCAACGGAATGACTTTCACGGGGACTGAACTACAGTCATGTGGACAGGATTAGGTGGCTTTGTTGTCACAGAAAGATGCCTCTGAGAGTGATCTTTATACTATGCACCTGTAGCAGTTTTTCTTGTAGACATTTATGAACTCCTCAAATTGTATAGAATTACACCACTTGCACTTATCATTCACTTATTACAAATAAGAGGAAAAAGCAGGTAATAAAAAAAAACTTCAAGTGACTCTGTTCTTACAAAAAGAATTTGTGATTGATCTAAAGATAAAGCAGGAACTTGCTCATTCTCTCTCTCTTTTTTAAAAATATTTTATTTATTTATTTGACAGAGACACAGTGAGAGAGGGAACACAACCAGAGGGAGTGGGAGAGGGAGAAGCAGGCTTCCCGCTGAGCAGGAAGCCTGATGTGGGGCTCGAACCCAGGATCCTGGAATCATGACCTGAGCCAAAGGCAGACGCTTAACAACTGAGCCACCCAGGCGCTCCCCCCCTTTTTTTTAATAAAAATTTTATTTATTTGTTTATTTGAAGGAGAGAGAGAAACAGAGAGAGTCTGCACCGCACGAGTGTACAAGGCAGGGGAGGGGCAGAAAGAGAGGGAGAGGCAGAAAATCTCAAGCAGACTCTTCAATTGAGTGTGGGGCCTGGCATGGGGCTGGATCTCACAACCCATGAGATCATGACCTGAGCTGAAATCAAGAATCAAATGGTTAACTGACTGAGCCATGGGCTCCTCCCCTCTTTCCTTTAATAAATATTTACTAGGTGTTTATTCTGTGCACAGCATTTTGGCTTACAAAGAAGTATAAGACAGCATGTATACCATGAGGGAGCTTAAAATTTTTAGCATGTGAAAAGTTAAACAGTCATATAGCAAGTAAATTGATGATATAGATACATGTGACTTTCAAGTTCAGAAAAGGGAGGGAGCTCTTTTGACTCCAAAGTTGGGGAATCCATCATGATTGTCATCACCACCATCATCATCACCCACCCTCTGAAAACCTAATAAAGGCCAAGTACTGTGATAACTCATTTAATCTTCAGGGCCGTCCCATGAGGTAGTTGCTGATACTCTCTTCTACAGGTAGAAGAATTTTGTTTCCAAGGCTTAGAAGTTAAGTGACATATTTGAGTTGGCTCAGCTAGAAGAGGTGGAAGGATTAACTCTGGGCACACGATCACTATCCTACACGCTAAATTAGATCACTAATCCATCAGCAAATCCTGTTGTCTCTACTTTCAAAATACATCTGGGGCGCCTGGGTGGCTCAGTTGGTGAAGCATCTGCCTTTGGCTCGGGTCATGACCTCACCGTCCTGGGATCGAGCCCCATGTTGGGCTCTCTGCTCAGTGAGTGTTCCTTTCTCTCTGTCTCTCTCAAATAAATAAATAAGTAAATAATCTTTTATATATATCCTAAATGCTTCCACTCTTTACCGTCCACGGTGAACACATTGGTTGTGCCTCTGTCATCCCATCACAAAGGTCTTACCTGGTCTAGCGCAGCAGCCTCCTAACTAGAATCTCACCTTGCACTTGTGCCCCTTACAGTCTACCCTTCGCAGAGTGGCCAGAGTGATCCCCTCAAAGAGACAAGTCAGCCTCTTCCTCCAAGCTCTCCAGTGACTTCCCAGCCCACTCAGCACACACTCCGGCGTCACCATGAAGGTCTGCCGTGCCCGGTGGGATCTGCACCCCGACTCCCTCTTCTTGCCAAGACCCTAGTTTTCTCTCTCTTGCTTCAATACAGCTACACGGACTTCTTGCTGTTTCTTCAACGCACCAGGAATGTTTGCCGCACAGAACCTCTGCCCGAGGCTGTAATGCTTGTCCTCCTGAAAGCCACGTGACTCACAGTCTCCCTTTCAACATATTTCTGACTCCAGGAAACCCACAAAACACAAAACCCCAAAAACCATCTGTTGTGTGTGATGGTGAAATTTGGAAGCAACCACCTGGTCGTCCTTTGGAGAGTAAGTAAATACGGGAGAAGCATACGATGGAATACTGACAACCATGAATGAATAGAAAACTGATTCTGGACGCAGCAACACGGAAAAAGCGAGAAAATAGGGTGCTGCGTGAGAAAAGTAGCAAAGGGGAACCCCTGAGAGCACAGTATCAGTTATACAAATCGAAATCCTATGACCACACACCACGTATTCTGTGAGGATGCTTACTGGCTTAAGGACATGGTTCAGTATGGGGAAGGAGGAAGGAGATAAAAGGGAGTAAAAAAAGAAAGGCCTTCTCTGAACACTCCATTAAAACAGCTCCATCAGGGGTGCCTAGGTGGCTCAGTGGGTTAAAGCAGGCGGGGAACCTGCTTCCCCCTCTCTCTCTGCCTACCTCTCTGTCTACTGGTGATCTCTCTCTGTCAAATAAATAAAATCTTTAAACAAAACAAAACAAAACAAAACAGCTCCATCAGCTGCTCTCTATCTCCCTAACCCGCAGAATGCCAATTTCCATATGACATTGTGTAATACATGTATTCGTTGACTTATTTATAGCTTTGCCTGCTCCTTTAGAAAATAAATTGCAGTAGTGCAGGGACTCTGGTTTACGACTGTATCTTCTGTGTCTTGATCAGTGTTTAGCACAGAGCAAATGTCAAATAAATATTTATTGGGAAAGGGGCACCTGGGTGGCTCAGTCAGTTAAGCATCTGCCTTCAGCTCAGGTCACGATCCCAGGGTCCTGGGATGAAGCATGATGTTGGGCTCCCTACTCAGCCGGGACCCTGCTTCTCCCTCTCCCTCTGCGGTTCCTCCTGCTCTCCCACTCTCTCTCTCTCTGCCAAATAAATAAATATAATCTTTAAAAAAATATTCATTGGGATAACTAGATCCTCCTAACAATCTCAGGAAAGGGAAGATTGAGATCTCTTTTTTACAGATGTGGAAAACAAGGTTAAATCATTTGTATCCAACAGAGGATCTTGCAAGTGGAAGGCCCAAAGATTTCACATGATTCTAAGTCCTATGCTGTTTGCATAATACCACACGTTCCCTAAAATCACATGAAAACCCCTCACAGAATGAATAGAACACATAGCTATATTCAATCTATGGAAGTAGCATTAGAGAATAAATCATTTACCAAGAATCTAGCTGTGTTGGGACGCCTGGGTGGCTCAGTTGGTTGAGCAACTGCCTTTGGCTCAGGTAATGATCCCAGTCCCACATCGGGCTCCTTGCTCTGCAGGGAGCCTGCTCCTCTCTCTGCCTCTGCCTCTCTGCCTGCTTGTGTTCTCTCTCTGTTAAATGAATAAATAAAATATTAAAAAAAAAAAAAGAATCTAGCTGTGTTGTTAAAACATTACAGAAAACATTTTAAAAAGCTAATAGTTGCAAATATGAGCACCCCAGGAATTCTTCTATGAATGCTTTTTATTTTTATTATTTTTATTTTTTAAAGATTTTATTTATTTATTTGACACAGAGAGAGATCACAAGTAGGTAGAGAGGCAGGCAGAGAGAGGAGGGGAAGCAGGGTCCCTGCCGAGCAGAGAGCCCGATGCGGGGCCTAGATCCCAGGACCCTGAGATCATGACCTGAGCTGAAGGCAGAAGCTTTAACCCACTGAGCCACCCAGGCGCCCATCTTCTACGAATATTATTGAGGAGGCTGTTACTCATCTAAGAGGTGGGCAGATAACCTTTCTGGGCTGATTGGCATTCCATCACTGACATTTTAAAATCCCTGATATTTTGATCTTTTTCCATGCAGATCACAGTTTGCTGGTTTATGGTATTTTAATTAAGAAAAGGTTGATAGCAGCCCCTAATTAAGGTCAGAACATACTCTGAAGTGATTATATTGTTACTAAAAAAAAAGTACTGCGCTTGAGAGAATGGGGGGGGGGCCTAAGTTACAAAAGAGGAAACGAACTCAGGGTCTGTTTGTCATTAAGCATAGATTTTTAAAGGGCTCAAGGGATTATAATTTTTAGAGGCATCATTTTTTTCAGCTTAGCTTTTCCAACGTTTATGTAGTTTGGGAGCTTTCTGCTGTTCTTCTAATGAACCCGAAGTTCTCCCTAATAGCCACATCGAATGTCGCGGCGGACCCAGGAGTAATAAGCCGACTGACTCACGGATTGACAGTCAGAACCCAGATCTGCAGGAACATCGCTTCAAACTCAGAATTCCAGACTCTTCATTTAATAATTCTAAATGATCTGTCTCTCCCAGATGCTTATTTCTGATTTTGTGTATGAATAGTCACATGATGTGGATGCGACATTTCCTCTTCCCTCCTTGCTGACAGGTCACTGTTGACATTGAAGACAAGAATGATGAAGCACCTGTCTGTGCACTTTCTCTGTATAAGGCAGACATCTCTGACAATGTTGTTGCTGACACAAATGTCAGTGGCTTCAAACTAAACTGCCAAGACAGAAATCCGCAGGATATTGAAATGCACTTTGAGATGGTTTCTGGGGGATAATTTTATTACTTCTTTTAATCATGAGCTTGTGTAAAATTGACATTAGTTGTCCCCTCCTCAACATGATATAATCTTAGAAATAACTACGTTTGTAAAGGTTAAGCTATTTCCGTATCTATGGCATTAGGGCTCCTCAAGGAACTCTTTCCACTTCCACATGTCCAATCTCATTCCTCCTATGGTGGAACTATCCGTGATTTCAATGGAACTTGGCAATCAAGAGTCTTTGGGCCCGACGGGAAACACTGAAGGTTAAGTTACAGGAATGAAGTCTGCTATCCACGGTCCTGGCTGGAAACAGCAGCCACCATTCCGCGTGATGGTAATACAGATTCACTAGGATAGATACTTTTGACTGTATTATTTTTGGATTGACATACATTCATATCAACTTCACTCATCATCTTGTGACATGGAAGACATTTATTGGAGGCTAAATCTGTGCCAGGACATGAGTACATGGTAGTGCACAAGTCAGATCTGGATCTTATATTCATGGAACCTGTTCACTAGACTAGTAGTACTGTAAACAATTATAAAATTATTACATACGACAAGTTTTATAAAGGAAAACTAGGTGGAATCATAAGACAGTATAACAAGAAATATCTAAAGTGTGGAGGTCAGAGCTGCTGTCACATGTCTGAAAGAACGGGAGCATGATCAGTAAACACAGTGCCAATTAATTACAAAGACTAGTTCAATGTTTGCTTCTCTTGCTAGATGATAAGTCTCATGGGGGTGGGAACTATGTGTATCTTGTTCACAATAGTGTCTCTTAGGGCCATTGATACTTAACTTGAAACTTAGTAGAGGCTTAGTAGATATTTGTGGTCTGATTAGCCCATTTGATACTGGTCTAGACTCCGCCAAAGTTGGGGACAAAATTGCTCTGAATGGAAGATGAAGAAAGGAAACACAATTAGGTAGAGTAGTTTAATAATAGCATAAAGTTTGCTGGAGCACATTTGGGGATCAGACTCATGATCTTAACCTTTAAAATAATGTTTTTCCTAACCAGTTGAATTTATTGCTTGTAATATGTAATTTAGTGAATTTGTTATGTGGCATTTATTGATTTTAATGTTACTATAAGCCTTGTATAGATATAGAAATTCAGAGAACAATCGAAATTTTACTTATTTACACATACTGTGCTTCCAAAGCAATGTAAGATAGCTTGAAAAAACTGTCTAATGTATCTTAAAATACTTACGATTTTTGCATTATCCCTTTTAAAGGAAATGGGAACCATCATTGTGGATTTGACTCAACTAGAGCTTCAAATGCTCCAAAATTAATTGTGAAATTAGGTTTAAAAATTAAATTGAATTCTAATTGTGAAGAATCCTTTTAACTTTGAATCTGGGACCAACCTGCAGAGCACATACCGTCCTGCAGCACACGTAAGAGATAGTAAGCCAATAAGCCCAGGACAGGCACTGCTATTACAGATATTTATGTGAAGAGAGCCAACCTGTCATCTCCTCCAACCACCAGTTCTGAAGTAAAGTTATAGGATTTAATTTGGGTTTGGGTGTGGGGAATAGTCTAGTGTAAATTCAAGGCTCATCTAGCAAGGCTGAAAGGCTACTCAGGGCAGCAACTTCATCTATATGCCATCCCACTTGGGCGCTACCCCACCCAACCACCAGGTCACATCTTGGAGTGTGTATCTGTGAGCATAAAGTGTGTGGGTGAGAGAGAATTTGTGATAATTGCAGGTGGAGCATAAAGGACCCCTCAGGCAACTGTTTATATCTAAAGTCCCACACACCAGAAAGACCTAGTAGTCAGTGAAGTCCATCAGTTAAAAATCTCCACAAATGGGCACTTTTCAATATTATTCTCTCATGTCCCTGTTACTCACAGTAACGGGCACCTACCATATGCTGGACACTGTACTATGTGGCTTATATTTGTCATCTCATCTAATCTTTGATCTAATCCTTTGAAGTTTAACAGACTCTTTGGTATTTTGTTATTTCAAAAGTAGATATGCAAAATCTCTGAGGAACTCTAGAATGGCTTCTATGTCACCCAAGGATAAAGTCTGATCTGTACCCTTTATGGTTAGCCTATTTTATTACCTTCTATCCTTTGAAATAGAGGCATTTTTTTTACAACGTGGATGATAAACCTTTCCACCAGAATATTTGATTTTCAAGAACACACTGTTCTCTCAAGCTGCACAAAAGGGTTTCTCCTGCGTAGAGCAGATAATAGAGGCATACAAGCCTAAAAGAACCTCAGGTGCCACTTACTTAAACCCCTTGGTTTTATAGATGACAAAGAGGTCAAAGAAGAGAAATGGTTTTGTTCAAGTTCACAGAGTGGTCATTGCATACAATTCAAGTCTACAGATCCTTAAATTGGTGCCTTTTCTAGGCTCAGGTGTTTCTCAGTATCACCTGTGGTGTTTAAAAAATCTGTGCATCGTGAGTCGATACTCCGCTGTCTGTCTAGGACCACGGCTCTATGCTGATGCTACTGTGTGTAAATAGATGCTCTCTGAAAACATAAAGTAATGCTCTGCTTGCTTTGAAATAACATTTCCCAGCCAGGAGAAGTTCTGACCATTGTGTATACAGCGATCAACACATACAAATCCAGTGATTGATATGTCCTTTTCGTCTTCGCTCTGCTGACTGTGTTCTTTGTTGGCTTGGTTTCTTGGCTATGTTTCCCGCTCTGGGGATACAGGAGCACTATGGGATGCTGTCATGAAGTGTCCCAGGAAGGCCCTAAGCCCAAACCCAAGTATGTGACTTTCTTCCTAAGCCCCTGATATCAAGAAGTGTAATCAGTTGGGTTTGGTGATCCTACTCTGAGAGCTTCTGTCTCAGTTTGGTTTTGAGGGGCACCAGGAAGGTACTTGGCATTTGAAACCCAATGGTCCCTTTTACGACCGCTTCGAAGTTACTCTATCTCGGAAACAGCCGGAGAGCTTTCTTTAAAGAACAGCAACAGCGTATTCCTGGGTTCTACCTTTGAACATCTGAAACAGATTTTCTGTACGGTTATATTTTAAACAAGTTAGTTTGTGAGCAGGCAAGCCAGACAGCTCCCCATATTATTTTGAGACAAGAAGTTCATGGGAAGGTGTTGGACAACCGCTGGGAACCAGCCAGGAGATGGGTGGTAAATCCAGTACTCTTTCCATACTTATTTGAACCCATGTGAAGCTTAGCAGAGAGGTCAAAGAAACGAATGGGAAAATACAACTGCTTTCATCACTGTCCAAAAATAATTCTTCAGGGGGCAGAATACCATGGGTTCAAAAATAGAGTTGGAGATGAATTTGTATTAATGAAGTGGAGATAATTTATGATTTAGTGAGGAGGTTGGTAATGGTTAATGAGACCCGTTTATTATTCTCCATAAAGCATTTTAAAAAACTTAGGAGTGGGAGAGAAGTGATAATAGTCATGTTCTCCAAAAAAATTGAAATTCTTTTCTGCCATGTGTTAGCATAATGAAGCTGATATTTCATCAAATTTTCTTTTGATGGAGAATAAGAAAGTATATTCCGGGTAGGACCCAGATTATTCATTGTCACATGATTATTAAGAATTTTATGGTTTTAGGAAGCCACTCATCCGATACTAGCTTTTATTTATTTATTTTTTTCAACAGGTAATAGTAATCAAAAAAAAAAAAGATTGTTACTGGAAATAGAAACAAAAAACTGGAGGTAGTAACAGTAAGTGTAATTTTGGGATCTTACTGCAGTAGAAAAGAGAAGACTGCATTTTCCCCATAATTCTTGCTCAATGGAAAGTTTTTTCATATAAATATAGAGTAAATCTGTTCAAGCGTTATAAGAAGGAAATAAAGTCATTTCACCTTACCTGCTTATGTTGAATTCCTGTGTATTACAGCATTTGGACTTTGGAACCAGTCTTAGAATTTGGCTTAGGTAAAAATTTGCCTCAAATATTATATGTATATTCAGCAAAAACAACTCCGGGCAAATGGAAATCCAGCATTATCTACCATTACTTAACAGTAAGAATTGAAAATAGATTTTATATGCTATAGAGCTAAGTTATTGAACCCTGGAGTTTCCTAGCAGATGGTAAAATCTACACTCCGGAGTACATAACCCATCTTGAAATTGGCTGAGGCTTATTCATTAAACCATCCGCATAAACAACTATAAAGCGGGTGACGCTGGTTCCAGGAAGGATAAATGTGGAGTGAAGCAAGAAAGGAAATTTTTAGTCTTATTCCTTTTTTCTCTCCACCTGCCCCATTTACCGAGGACATTCCCGTCCCCGTCCCAATTGACCATGACATCGTTTCACGAGCCGGTTCTCTTTTAACGTTTTCTTCCCCTGTCTCTTCCTTTAGGAAACTGATGCCAGCTAATCTCCTGCCCTGGTTTGCTAGGTCCGCCGTAACAAAATATCACAGACCAGGTGACTGAAACAACAGAAATGTATTTTCTCCCAGTTATGGAGGCTAGATGTCCCAGATGAAGGTGTTGGCCGGTTTGGTGTTTTCTGAAATCTGTCTTGTTGGCTTGTAGATGGCCACCATCCCCCTGTGTCTTCACAAGGTTGTCCCTCATCTGTGTTGTCTGGGTCCTAACTAAGCTCTTGTTCTGATGACAGCACTAGTCAAATTGGATAAAGGCCCACCCATGTGACCTCATTTTACCTTACCTCTGTAAAGGCCCTATCTCCAAATATAGTCACATTCGGAGGTACTAGGAGTTTAGGGCTTCAACATACGGATTTTGGTGGAAACACAGTTCATCCCCGTAACACCTACCATCCAACGTAAGAGACTTTGCATCAGTAAAAAGATCTGAGTTGAGAGAGGGCATGGTGAGCAGATGGATGTGGAGATGAGCTGGGAGAAGACAAGAATAGCTGGAAGTTTCTGGAGCCTAGGCTGCAAGCCCTCTGCACACTGGAAAGATGAGGTGACTTGTAAGAGGTCATGGGCTTCAAGTACTCAATATACACTAGAACAAATTTTTTTTTTTAAAGATTTTATTTATTTATTTGACAGGAGAGAGATCACAAGTAGGCAGAAAGGCAGGCGGGGGGGGGGGGGGGAAGCAGGCTCCCTGCCAAGCAGAGAGCCCGATGTGGGGCTCGATCTCAGGACCCTGAGATCATGACCTGAACTGAAGGCAGAGGCTTTAACCCACTGAGCCACCCAAGCACCCCAACTAGAACAAATTTTATCAAGCAACCTTCATTGTTAACATTTTGTGATTTTCAAAAGGAAATTACTGTGTATGAGACTGATTTGGATGGAGAAGCCATTGATCCAGGTATGATGCTTAAGTATCTTCTGATTAAGACCATTTTGCATTTTAGGTGCCACACCATGTGAATGAATTACTGATTCATTATGCTTTGCATGATGAGACTCTGTCCTAAAACAAACCGTTCAAGAGCCAGGGAGGTAAGATCAATGACTGAACCACTTTTTGCCCATTCAGCGTTTGGCCGACATTCAGTCAATATGGAGGACATAGTTACTGTGTATTTAGACCAATGCATTGGGCTTATTTTGAAGCTGGATATTTGATGTGTGACTCAGTAATTAGTTGTCAAGTTCCAACATGCACTATTGAGTGAGGACACAGATTTTTTGGGTAGAGGGAGGGTTTTGTCAGGGAAGTTTATTCCAACCTCGCTCGGTGGCCTTGGCATAAGAATTGCGTTTCATAAATCGATGGACTTTTGAGAGTGGACTCAGCACATTGAAATGTTACATGACTCTAAGAGAAGAGAACTATTTTAAGATAAAAACAAGTTTAGCTATAGGTGGTGGAACACACCAGCATTGGTCACATGTCCCATGGAATCTAGAATGTGATGCATAAGGCATTGTTTTATTCATGGAGCCTAATCAAAGTAAAAGAGACATTGGTCCCCTACTGTAGGTGGTCAGTATTTAGAGCTTCAAGGCAGGAGAAATCTAAGTCTGTCACTGACAAGTGGTGTGGCACTGGCAAGTCACTTAACATCTCTGTGCCTCAGTTTCCTTATCTCTAAAGTGTGGCTCAGAACATATATGTATCTCACAAGGATGTTGAGTGGATTCAATGACTCTGTATATAGTAAATACTACAGTAAATACTCAGCTATTATTGTTGTTGTTATTATTATTTTATTTATTAATTACATACCAGTTACCTAAGAATTGGTTGACTTCCTACTACGTTAAGACCTATTTCCTTTATTTCTTTTCTCTTGTATATTACTCTTATTTTTTATTATTATATTACTTATTATTATATTATTTATTATTATATTATTCTATAAAAGGTTGGTTGTTTAACACTCAGAAATTGTGTAAGGCACAATACCTTAGGGGAAATTAAAAAATAGTTTGACATGTTCTTTTTTAAACTTCTGGGTTTTTTTTTAAAGATTTTATATATTTATTTGAGAGAAGAGTGAGAGAGAGCATGAGAGGGGAGAAGGTCAGAGGGAGAAGCAGACTCCCCATGGAGCAGGGAGCCTGATGCAGGACTCGATCCCAGGACTCGGGGATCATGACCTGAGCTGAAGGCAGTTGCTTAACCTACTGAGCAACCCAGGTGCCCTAAACTTCTGTTTATTTTTTTTTAAGATTTTTTATTTATTTATTTGACAGAGAGAGAGAAATCACAAGTAGGCAGAGAGGCCGGCAGAGAGAGAGGGGGAAGCAGGATCCCTGCTGAGCGGAGAGCGAGATGCGGGGCTTGATCCCAGGACCCTGAGATCATGACCTGAGCCGAAGGCATAGGCTTTAACCCACTGAGCCACCCAGGCGCCCCTAAACTTCTGTTTTTTAAATAGTGACAAACTCACAAGAAAATGCAAACAATAGTACAGAGAGGTACTATGAACCCATCACCTATCTCCCGCAAAAGGCAATGTGTTTCATAATTATAGAACCGAAACCAGAATTGATATCGGTATAATACAATTAACCAGACTATAGACTTGACTCAGATTTGACCAGTTTTCGCAGGCACTTATTTTCTTATATGTCAGTGTGTATAGCGTTATAACATCTGATCACCCGTAGAGATTCATGTAACCACTACCACAGTCAAGAAGAATGGTTCCTTTACCACGGAAGTACTCTCTCGGGCTAAAGGGGCACTTTTTAATGCATATGAAATCACATGCTGCTTCAAGGTTTGCTTCCAGTTTTTCCTTTGGTAACAAAGGACGATTTGAGAAGACAAGCAACTCATCGCTACGCTGGCTACCTAGCAAATGCTCAGTAAACGCTTCACGGGATGAATACATGTTTCGCAAGTTCATTATAATTCCCTTTCTCTGTGTTTTGTCTTCTCCTCCCCACAGTGCCCAGGAATGCGCATAAATATAACAGCAGAACAGGTGCAAGAAAGAAGAAGGGGGCCCCAGGCACCAGGAGGGGTGCGTGGCAAACATACTCCCTCCCAGAAGTCTACCTCTCTGAGGAGTCTACATCCTTAAAAATTCCTACGCAAGACGAGAATTTTCCTGGGTCTCTGAATGATGGCTTTTGGTGTGTATTTCCCCATTGTGGGCATTTTTTTTTTTTTTAACTTGGCTACCTAAAATTAAATTGTAGATGAGAGACTAGCTGCTTTGTTTGTGTTTATAACTTTCTGTAACCTTCTAATTCAGCATGCCTCGGTCAGGGCGCCAGGAGGGGTCAGCCTTCAGTTTCTGGGTTTTGTGGAAAACTAGAGATTGAACGGATAGATGTTCATTGACTTTGCCCAGTGGAACGTATGCTTGTTACAACCTGAGATTTTGTTTGCTCACCGCTAGAGCCCCAACACGCACTTCACACATAGTAGGGCCTCCACACCTATTTGATGAATAAATGAATTTGAATATATGACTTTAGATTTCTTTTTTTTTTTTAAGATTTTATTTATTTATTTGACAGAGAGAGAAACCACAAGTAGGCAGAGAGGCAGGCAGAGAGAGAGGAGGAAGCAGGCTCCCCGCCGAGCAGAGAGCCCCATGCGGGGCTCGACCCCAGGACTCTGAGATCATGACCCGAGCCGAAGGCAGAGGCCCCAACCCACTGAGCCACTCAGGTGCCCCATGACTTTAGATTTCTTGCCTTTAATTCAAATTGCTCTGACCCACAGAGCAGAAATGGGAATTATCTTCAGAAAAAAATTTTTGGGGTTTTAGTCAAAAAAGATGCAGGGATTTTTTTTTTCTTCCAGCATTTTTTAAAAAGCCCAATCGATCTTGCTTTTAATTTTCTTTTAATAGCACTATGGAGAATGACCACCTGAAAACTGTACTTGTTAATGACTTGCCAAGGAAATGTCTAATTCCAGTCTTTTCAGAGCTATGCACTTAGACAAATAAGTTTATAAATAAGTATGAGGTCTCTGGTGATCTCCTTGGATGTCAGAAGACATGCCTTAGCAGGAAAACAGTGTCAATGGTAGAGGCTAAATCCACGTTTAACTCCAAATAGAATCCAACTTAGGATATTTTTTTTAATGAATTTTATTCAAAGTAAAACGCACCATGAGCAATGAACTAATATTTGAGTCAGAGGATAACGGGGCTTTGGATGATCAGAAAAGCCTTGATATTTATCCCCCTTTGCATGTGTACACACCGATGATTCCTTCTCAGTCCGGACGTACCTCACCTCCCAACAAGAGAGGGCATCTGAAAATAAACAGGCTCATTTTTAATTTATGTCTAGCTCAGAGAGGTCCGTCCTCAGGAGGCATTACGATGTGGAGGACGTCAGTGAATTTGAAGTCTGGAGCTGGGACAAGTCATGTAGCCTCCCTGAAGTCCAGCTTTCTTCTTCTTGAGAATGGATGCGTTCATTCCTGCCCTATTCCGATCTCATAGCTTTGTTGTGAGAAAGAACATAAAACATTTAAGCTTTTACATTTGGCAGCACTTTTTGAACTGTAAGTACTATTTAAGTGTAAAACAGGATTAGTTTCATTAAGTCAAAATTGGCCACTGAGAGAGCAGTGGCTTGGAAAACAGAGGGGGTCACGCCATGGTTCTAAGACAACGTGCGTTGGAATGGTTGGTAATTAGCTCCACGACTTCTGTGAGAGACCGCCTTGTTCCAGATGGCATGGTTCTTTACCCGGGGAGAGGCCAAAGGCTGTCTGGGAAAATGCTCTTCCCTCTCCAGCAACACTCTCCCTGCATCAATTCCGATTAGATGACGTAGATGTGTGGTTCTCCATCTGCCACCACCTGAGCTTTGAAGGGAAAAAGAAGCATTTATAAACTTGTTTTTCAAAGTATCAATTAGTATTAACTCTGCCTGTGCCCAAACCAAGAAAACTTGGTAAGTGGATGTTTGCTTTCTTTTATTTGGTTGTTCGGGGTCTCAGTTTCAGGCACGGCCAAGAGCGAACACAGGAGCTGGAGGCAGCAACGGGCGAGGGGTTGGGGAGGCCGAAGAGGGCGGCTCTCGGGGGCAGGACGGGGAATGTGACCTCTCTATCGGGTCATAATCAATCTGCCTCCAAACTCCAGATACTTGCTTCTGTTGTATCGACGGGGTCCAACTTAGTAATAATGATGGTTTGAGCTTCCCAAGGCTGCCACCCCAAATTACCATAAACAGTTCTGGAAGCTAGAATTCTCTCATCAAAGAGTCGCCAGGGCCGCACTGTCTCTGGAGGCTCTGGGGAAGAAGGCCTTCCTTGCCTCTGCCGGCTTCTGGGGACAGTCCTGGCATTCTCGGGCTTGTGACCACGTGCTCTTCATCTCTGCCTCCACATGGCATTCTCCTCCCGGCGGCTGACCGATTTTCCTCCCTCTCCCTTTTAGGAGGACACTTGTTCCTGGATAATCCACGATGCTCTCCTCATCTTGAGATCCTTCACTTACTCATACCTGGAAAGACTTTCTTCAAATAAATTGTGTTCGCAGGTTCTAGGGCGCAGAACACACACATATCTTTTGGGGTGGGCACCATTCTACAAACTACAATGATATAGAAATCCTTTAATATGGAATGTAAATCGATGCAATCTTCCTGATGAATAATATGACCATTTTAGTTTTAAGAAATATTCATTGAGTAGCTACCCTGTGCCAGGAATGTTTGAAGACATTTAATCAATAAAAATGCAAATACCTTTGGCCTGGTAATTTCACTGCTTGGAATTTCCCTGTATATCAAAAAAAAATTTTTTTTTAAGGTGGCTGCTGATGGCAGCCTTGTTTGCAAGAGCAAAATAACTTGGATGAAACCAAAGAGCCCACGAATAAAGGATTTGTTGGGAAATCACATCATGCCCACGGTATTAAAAAGAATTGGTTATTTAAAAGAATTAGGTATATATTGATATGGAAGATATATTAAGCAGTAAGTTTGGCAAACTACAGACTTTTTATGAACACAAGTAGATAAGAAGGAGCATCTCTACTGGTGTATTTATGCACAAACTTTGGGGGGGTGAGAAATCACAGGGAACTGGGAATTACCTTTTTAGAGAAAGTCTTGGGGAGAAAGGGGAATGCAGAGGATGAAGGGAGAGCTTACTTTTCATGGTTTTAGGGACCATTGAATTTTCTAACCTTGCATATATGTCATTTCCATTTTTTAAATAATGTAAGTAGGGATTATCTGGTGGTGGGAATGTAGGACATTCATTTCTTTCCTTAGTACTTTATTCTGAAATTTTATAAGAGGTCTGAGGCTTTTCTTTCAAATCAACTTGAAACGAGGCTCAGCTCTTCTCACGGCTGGGGCTATTTTCCTCCTTGCTCTGTGTAATTATTGTTGCTCTTCCGCCTGTCTCTTTTTCTCCTCGTGAAATCGATTATTCTCAAGTTACGTCTCCAGGACTTAGCAGCTAAATCTCTTATCGTGTCTCTCGTGATCTCTAACCCAATGGATCGTTGTCCTGTCTTCTCAGAGAGTTCTTCCATCCATTCTTCCAGGTCACCAATGTGAGTCTCAACAGTGACCACCCTCGGTTTCAGCCCACGAACTGATTTTTTAAGCTTGAAGATTATATTTTTAGTGTCAGGAAGGGGTGTGTGTGTGTAAAGTGTGCACATTACACACGATTCTGACTCATCTTGGTCCTGTGTGTGTTGGAGTTGTGCCTGTTTCCTTGCAGTAGAGGTCTGTCCTGAACACTGGATTCTTCTTCCTCGCATTCCTGGCTCCCTTAGACTCTTGGGCCCCTAGTGTTCTTGCCATTTTCCTCTGTCTGCTCTGGGGCCGAGGCTGAGGTGCTGTGGGCTTTCTGAGGCCAGCGTGGAGGCACTGCTGTCTCTCCCTCTGTGGGTTGAAGGGATAGCAGTGGCTGGCCACCACCTGTCTCGTGACAATGGGGCTTCTCCAGGCCCCCGAGTTCCAGGGACAGAGGAGTCTTATGCCACATGCTTTCCATCCTTCTGCAGTTCTCTGGGCATCCAGAAGACCTGACATCCCCTTGTTGGGTAATGTCCTGCTCTCTCTGGTGGTAGAGAGTCCAGGGAGCCTGGTCCCCAAGAGCGGGATCCTGCCTCTTAGCACGATACACTCTGGCTCTCCCAGGGCCTGCAGTTCTCTTGTGGTTCAGAGGGAAACAGTTCTTGGCAGATGATCAGTCACTCCCTCCATGCCTTATCCACATACCCTCGGAAGCTGCCCCAGCCAAGGCCCCCAGCCAACCTAGAGACACAGGAGTCTAACCTGCAGGGGCAGGACTGCCCAGCCGAGGCCAGCCTAGATCAGCCAGGTTTTAGCCGACCCTCACACGTGGGAACTACAACAGTCAGCGACTGCTGTTTGGACCTCCGAGTTTATTACACAGCAATAGCTGATGCCAGAAAGAAGGTGAGATACTATTTTTTTATATTTCTCCATATGTTTATTTATTTATTTTTAAGGTTTTATTTATTCATTTGTTTTAGAGAGACAGCAAGTGTGAGCAGGGGGAAGGGCAGAGGGAGAGGGAGAATCTCAAGCAGACGCCCTGCTGAGCCTCGAGCCCGATTGGGAATTGGATGTCTGAGATCCTGACCTGAGCCCAAATCAGAAGTCAGAAGCTCGGGGCCCCTGGGGGGCTCAGTTGGTTAAACAACTGCCTTCAGCTCCTTGATCCCACAGTCCTGGGATCGAGCCCCAGTGACAGACTCCTTACTCAGCAGGGAGCCTGCTTCTCCCTCTCCCTCTGCCTGCTACTCTGCCTGCTTGTGCTCTCTCTCTCTGTGTCAAACAAATAAATAAAATTTAAAAAAGAAAAAAAGTCAGAAGCTTAACTGAATGAGTCACCCAGGCACCCCTATTTCTCTCTATATTAAAACACACACACACACAAATAAGTGTTATTTAAAAATTGAGACCAGGGGTGCCTGCTAAAGATTCTTTCTCTCCCTCTCCCTCTGCCCCTTCTTGCCCTGCTTGTGTATGATGCACTCTCCCTCTCTCAAAAAAAAAAAAAAAAAAAAATTTGAGACCAAAGAAAATATTTAAAAGGTGAGAAAGAGAGATCTGAGAGCTTATATAAATTTCACAAAAATGAAGTTGTAGAACCTCAGAGTCAAACAAGATTACTGGACTGTATTTCGCTTGAAGATAAGACCTATGACCCATGCAAAGTTCCATTCCATTGTACATGGCCAAAGAGAAGGGCCCAACAAACCCTTATTAAATAAATAACTCTCAAAATAGTCTAGTCAAATCCTTATCTGATAGACTAATTGAGAAGAATCTCACCTACGACATGTTCAGCATTGAGCATGGGTCTGCTTAAATATCTTCATAATGGAGAACTCACTACCTACCAGGCAACTCTTTCCTTTGTGGAATAACAATAATTATTAGAATGATTTTATTGCAGCAAAGAGGAAATCTAGCTGACAATGTGAAATCTAAGCTAAATAATTCAGAAACATGTTTTTTCCTCATTCAGAAACCCCCTCAGAGGAAACAGGCATATTCTCACAAGCTGATAAGGAACGTATTATGAACCGTACCATCTGCATAATTGCTTCCATTCATTATTGTTAACTTATATTTCATCCAGCTCCCAAATTACACTCCTTCATCTATAATAAATGATTTATTTTCAGTTGGAAAAAGCAAAACGATCCCTTTTGGATCAAAATTAGCAAGGAATGTAATTAACTGTATCTCATTGTGGGAGCTCATCACAGAAAGCCTCTGCGGATGACTTTACATAAGAAAAATTGGCAGTTTTATTGTGTTCTGGATGTACTGCAAACATTGCTTGCTAGGACACATGACTATAGAGCCAGTCCGGAGACTCCACAGGCTCTAAAACAAATTTAATTTCTGTTTACTGAACAGTAACATTACATTTAAACAGCTCCTATTTGGCATCATTCGGTGTCTTAATAGGCACCAACCTACCTGATCGTAGGTGAGACTTGAGGACAAAGACTATGGGTTGAGTGCATTACCTCTCTGGTGTTTTTAGTTTCAAGAAGTCCATATGGAAGTCTCTACTCCACTCATAGAAAAATATTATTAAAACATCTAATGCATAGTGCTTGAGATAGGTCATCAACTATATTTATTATAACTATAACTACTACTACGAATTCTATTCCTAGCCACTGGCGCTATTGCTGTTATGAGCTGTGTGAACTTTCTGGCTCGCACAATATGCTGGATCCTCAAACTCTTCCCTACCAGGACATTTGTTCTTTCCTTCCAAGGCAGGATTCGGTTGTTTTAATCCAGTCCAAGAAACGCTGTAGCTATGGCAGTAAACCCTTGTTACTTGACTTCCAAGGTCAAGGCTAATAGAGGCATAGCAGAGGATTAGGTGGAACCCCAAAGGCTTCATTATTGTAGAACTGGGCTCCCTTGGCTCAGCTGAAGAGACCGAAGGAGCCCATGGCCTGGTGGCACAGACCCAATTAATTGGGTCAAAGCCAAATTCATCAGGCAAGAAGGGCAAACTCAACAATTTCAGGACTGAAATGATCCATTACTTACGGCTCGCTTCTCTGCTGCGTTCCGACATCAAGTCCCGTGCTTGGCACAATAGTGCATACTCAGTGAGTGAATGCGGAATGAACAAAGGAAGGTGAAATTTCATATTGGAAGCCAAAGGAATGCTTCCTTTTTAATACAGCCCAACAGACGGTTAACTAAATGGCAGGCAGGTTCCATTCCTCATTTGACTTATATGGTTTTTGGTTTTCTTCCAGACTCCGTTTATTTTCAAGTACCATAATGGTATTGCAATTATCAGCCTTAGCCTTTGGTCCCCGTTCATAATGCTAGACTGCCGAACACCTGGCACAGGTCTTGCTGTCCTGCACCTGGACCGAGGTAGACATTGCTCATGGACTGCAGTGCGCCTGTGTGCCGAGCGTGGATGCACCCCATGGTAGACGTGGAAATGTGCCCCCCACCCCCAATTCCCTTTTAACGGAGGAATTGCTGTCCAGTTACCGGGAGTGTGGGGAGCAGACCGTCTGGCTGTCAGCATCTTTGAGGTGAGCCTCAGCTGCAGGGCACCCCCTGCTTGGAAATCAGGCCCTTTCCGGCATAGCCTTACCCAGTGACCAGGCCAGGGGCGTGGCTGGGGGAGTGGGTGGTCAGAAAGGCCCCTGTTCCAGTGCATGGTCGGATGACTCCGATGGAAAGATCAGCCACAGAGCCCCCCACCCTTGCACCCCCCAGGTTGGCAGAAGCTTTGTCTGCCTTGGTTTGTGCTTTGCCTTCTCCCTCTGCCCTATCCTGCTTCTTCTCCCTTCTCGCCATAGGTTTTGATCCCTAGTAAACATCTCATACCCAAACCCCATCTCAAGATCTGCTTCCAGAGGACCCATCCTGGCAGTGCCCATCAGGGCAGGGGAGCTGGCATGTGGCCTGAAGCTCGCATTCCATGCCTATTTTTCCCCAGACCAATGCACACGGATAGGCGGTATAATCAAGATTATCATAATTTCTAAAGATAAAAAAGCCCAAATCCTCCTTTGGCCTGCAGGCCATGGAGAACACAGCCAAGTGTCGGTGGGTAATCTGATTCCCTTGAGGAAAAACACAGGCCTTCCTTCAAAACAGATAATTTCCCTCATTGTCTAAGACAGGGTTTATCCACCTTGGCACCATCGGCATGAAGAGGCTGGGGGATTTGTTGTTGTAGAGGGCTTTCCTGGGTGTGTAGGATGTTGAGCTGTCTCCAGACATTGCCAGATGTCTCCCTGAGGGCAAAATCTGCCTGGTTGAGAACCAGTGGTCTAAGACCGTGCCTGGAGAGGGGGCCCCCAGGTAGGGAAAATGAAACCCTTAGCAGGTCTGGAACCACCCCTTCTCTGTGGGCCCTGATCCCCTTTCTGTTGTGGGTCAATGACTCTTTGAATCATCACCAACACGGAAGAAAGGTGGGCAACTCCCCTGTTTCCTAGTAAATGAGGCTGGATTCCTGAGAAGGCTTCTGGTGTCTGTGCCAAATCTCCCAGGACCAGCGCCCCACTCCCACACCCTGGCCTCTGGAGGCATCGGCCACCCCCAGGCAGCTGTAGGTGGGGGCTGGTTTCTGTTTACACATCAGAGGAGGTGGCATTCCTCAGCCATTTGCAAGCCTGGAGGACTGGTTTTCTATCCCTGAAACTCATAGGAGCATGAAAGGAGCAAAGTCATTACTTAAAAGCTAAAGCAACAATGGGTTTCCTGAGAACAGCCCAAAGTAATTAGCACTCAAATACCATTGGAACATTTGGGATCAGATGGGAACGTATATATGTATGTGTATAGACTTCTTTACTTTAAAATTTTCACTTTCTCCCTTTCTACACCGATAATGCATTCATTGAAGACAATTCAAAACTGTAGATCAACCATGAGTAGAAGAAAATAAAACAACATTCATACTTTTTACCCCCTAATGAGAACTATATTTCAGAAAATAATCTTCTGGATCTTTTTCTTATAACATATGCAAATGAAAAATAAATTTAAAGATTTTTTTTTAATTTAAAGATTTTATTTATTTATTTGACAGAGAGAGTTACAGCGAGAGAGGGAACACAAGCAGGGAGAGTGGGAGAGGGAGAAGCAGGCTTCCTGCTGAGCGAGGAGCCTGGAAGTGGGGCCCTATCCCAGGACCCTAGGATCATGACCTGAGCCAAAGGCAGACACTTACCAACTGAGCCACCTGGTCGCCCCGAAAAATAAATTTTATACCGCCAATGGGATTGTATTGTGATATCATTGTGTCACTCTATTCTACTTACAAATACAGGCTGAGCCCATATTTTTTGCATCTGTACTTTCCCTTTTTTTTTTTTGGTAAGGACTGTCCCTTCACTTCCCATGCAACCTTCTGAAGGAGAAAGACTTCTCAGGCCTACCTGAACTCGGATTTTTTAGAGGGAACAAGGTCGGGATGGTAAACTATATGGACCGATTTGCCACCCCCGCCACTCCCCGCCTGCCCCCAGATCCCCAAGCCTTCGCCACCCACACCAGCCTGGGGAGGCAGAGCTCCCTGACTCACTCCGCAGCCTCAGCTAGAGAAATTGAAGGCTGAATCCTGAAGGAAATCTGCAGATAATACAATAGCTGTACAGAGCTTCAAAATAACATTGGCGGTAAGAGCAGAGCGCGCTAATGCCGCTTACAGAATCCCTATCCATCTCTAGGATTTACCAGGTAATAGAAAACTTTTCTCACAAAATCAAACTTTTCCTGTCTTTCAAGGTGAAGTTTTTAATAAAGATGTTCTGGGATGACCTTTGGGCGTGCGCATGCACCCAGAGGGAAGGATTAACTGAGAGAAGCCTTCAGTTTCCTGCAGGCACTGGGGCCATATGGCTCCAGCCGGGGGCCAGCAGTAGATTATTATTCATTAGTGCTGTGACCTTGGGTCATTCACTTCCTCTCCCCGGGTGGGCCTCCATTTCTTGCTCTGTACAAACATCATTTTTTTTTAAACCAAATGCTTATTTGGCTCTTACTTTGAGCAGAGCCTAGTCTGGTGCTGTGGATACAGCAGTAAGAACCCGTGTTCTCGGCCCTCAGGGGGCTTACAGTCCAGTGCCGAACCGTCCAGCTGTGAGAGCCACAAGCCACACTTGGCTATTACGCACCTGTCACGTGGCTGGCCCAAACCGAGTTGTGCTGTAGGTATCAACTACATACTGGATTTTGAAGACTTGGTATTAAAAAAACAAAGGAAAACATACCTTTAATAAGTTTTTATATCAATAGGTTGAAATGGTAATATTTTGGACGTTGGGTTAATAGATATTACAGATGATCCTGACATTGGGGAGGGAAATAGCATGCTCAGTCTACACATAAATATTCAGGGGTTCCTGTTAGAAAATTTTCTACGCTATGGGCACAGAGGCTCTGACCAGACTTTCTGGGGTTTATTTTATTTTCTTATTTTTAAAGATTTATTTATTTGAGAGAGAGAGAGAGAGAAACAGAGAAAAAGCGCAAGCACGTGATTGGGGGGAGGGGCAGAGGACGAGGGAGAGAGAGAATCTCCAGCAGAGGTCCCACTAAGTGAGGGGCCCAATTGGGGCTCGATCCCATGATCCTGAAATCCTGACCTGCGCTGAAAGCAAGTCAGATGCTTAACCGACTGCACCACACAGGTGCCCTGAGACTATCTGGGTTTAAATTCAGGGTCTAACACTTCCCCTCTCTATCTCAGTCTTCTCATCTGTAAAATAGGGATGATAATCACGATTTCTTCTTCAGGGTGGTGGTGAGGATTCAGAGACTTAATTCTTGTAATGATGGTTATTAAATAAAAACCGTCTTATTTACCCTCTCACCATGACACTATTTTGTCCATTTCCCGGATGACTTAAGTCTGTTCTCTAAGGTTACTAGAATTTAAGTGGCAGAACCAGGATTCAAATCATGCTCTCTTTTTTTAAAAAAAGATTATATTTTATTTATTTGAGACATAGAGAGAGAACGTGAGTGGGAGGAGAGGGGCAGAGGGTGAGGGACAAGCAGGCTCCCCACGGAGCAGGGAGCCTGATGTCAGGCTCCTTCCCAGAATCCTGGGATCATGACCTGAGCCCAAGGCAGATGCTTAACTGACTGTGCCACCCAGGCGCCCCTCAAGCCCTGCTCTTTCTAACTTTTCTGACCCTTGTTGCTTCTTCAGTTTGGGTTATAGCAACAAGGATTCACGTTCTGGGTCTTTTCTCCGTGGGCTGATTTCCACCGCATCCCATCAAAATATTTACAAATAAGTCAAAAGTGTCCCTTCGCATCTTTCCTCCTCTTACCCATGTTCATCCTTTACCTTCCCAGAAAATGGTGGGTGACACATTTGCAAGCTTAATGTCCTAGCCAAAGCCATCCAAATTTTAATCCCTTCCCCCAACCCCCCACCTTCCCTTTCTTCTCTTTTTCCTGACATTGCCACCTGAGATTAATGGCCTGGAAAATATTCTTGTGAAGCATAATGGGGACAATTTGAGGCATGGAGAGACCTGGAATTGGAGCAATTGTTCAGCTCAGGTCAACATGGAGCTACAGCAGAGATCAGAAAAGAAGATCATTAAGACCAATAAAAAAAAGAAGACCTCATTCCAGAACCAGTTACAATGTTGATCCTCCTGGAAAATGCAGTTGTTTGGTACAGTGGTGGCAAGAATAGACTTCCATTCATTTGCACGGCTCCAGGGGCCTACAAACCTTTCCTTAAAAGACCAGACGGTTAAGTATTTTAGGTTCAGTATTTCCCATAAGAGGCCAAAGGGTTAAGTATTTTAGGCGTTGTAGGCCATTCTAGTCTTTATCACAATTCTTTAGTTCTGTTATTATAATTCAAAAGCCATAGAAGATACACAAACAAGTGATTGTGGCAATATTCCAAAACAACTTTTTATGGACACTGGAATTTGAATTTCATGGAACTTTCACATTATGAAGTAATTGTGATTTTTGTTCAACCACTTAAAATGTAAAAACCGTGGCTGCATTTGGCAAACTGGCCATAGTTTGCCAGTCCCTAGTTATGTAGTGTGAACAAACAGGCACAGCCTTTACCCTCACGGAGCTGACAGGAAATTGTTCAATTTTCTCAAAGTGTGACACATTTTAATGTCTCATCAAAAGGGGTATCTGTGCTTAAGAATGTTTGAGGAATACTGAGTTGAAGCAGTTTCTTTACTACAGGAATTCTCAGAGCCTTTAATATGCTAACACATGCTGAGAACTTCCAAAGGAAACTAGGAAGGCCAGACCTATTAGCCTACAAAACCCTTTTACCCTTTCCACAATGGATGTTCCATGAAACACGCTGGGAGGAGACCCTCTTTTCTTCTCTGTTTAAATGGGAAGATGAAGTGATTTGTCAAGACCACCCTCTCACTCTGCCCCCCCACCCCAACTGCCTCTCGACTGAACTGAGAGATGGTCGTGAAATTGATGTCTCCTTCTTCTTAGGATCATTGTCTCTCTTCCAATGGCCAGGCAATGTTTTAAAATTACCTCCACTCTTTTGCTAAAAAGGTGGAAATAATAAAGAAAGACTCATTTAGTTATTTTCTAGAGCACATCGTGTTACTTCTCATTTGGTTATGAGAATCCAACCCCTGGTTGGATTGCTTGGTAGTGTTCATGACTCTGGGTCCTTCCAGTCCCCATGACTCCTCTCCAGCTCACCCCACCATTAGCTGCTGGATTTATTTCCAATTTTACTCTTTGCACTTGTATAATTGCTGCTTTAATAATTAAACTTCAAAGCTCATCTGACCTTAAGTTCCTTAGGGCTGGGGCCCATATGCTAAAAGAGGCTGAAGTGAGCCTGGGACAATCTCCTACATGTAAAACCAAGGTGTGAGTTGTTTAAAAGCAAACATGAATACTAGGATTTAGTGAGACCAGTTTCGATTAGAATCAAAGAGCCTTTCAGGAAACTTATATAATATGAATGATTTTTGAGGCTTCAGGTGCTAAGGGACTTAAGAGTAGAGTCATATCTTACATAGGAGTTAGTGTTTAAAGTCAGCACATAAGGCAAAAATTGTGTGGAGTCAAAATTCCCCTGGAAAAATCATTTAAATCATCAAAAAAGTGCAAAAAACCCATGACTTTGTATATATTCTGCAGCATCTCAGAAAGTATAAAAAGCTAGAAAGTTGTTTTCCCCTCTAGTGTTGTGTGAGTTCGCTGTTTCTCAGTTTAGTACCAGAAGAAGTACTTGGCTTGCATTTAGACACTTTGCTGTACCAACACCATCTTGCCCTTGTCAGTATTGAATTTCCCTGAGCGATATGCCCCTCCTATGTGGCCTGTTTGCCCTGCAATGTCTTACCATAAACGGGTTTAAATAAATCACACTGGAAAATACGGTTTTATTTTTCATCTGTCCTCCTTGGAGAGTCCCCCATTTCCTTTGAGTTTAAGTTCATTTATCACCATCATAATGTCCTTGGCATTGTTGTGACAATACCCTGTCTGTGTTCATTGACCCTGGCTGGATGCTCTACCCACCACCCAAGAAAGATCCTGAAAACGACATGGGTAAAACATAAGGATGAAGAATATTGGGAAGGTCCATTTCAGCTGGAAGGACAAAAAAGAAGGAAATAAACAAGGAGAAATGAAGCAAAATAAATATCTTACTATTCTCATTGACCCTAGCTTCCCTTCCTTTCCCCACACATTTACACAGAGTAGAGGGAAGGAGAAAAATGTCTTGTTCTTGGAAGGTAAATCCACTTCTTGTAGGTTCAACCCCCGGGCCCCTGACTTCAGAGTCTATACTCTGATCTGTACATAGGATGAACCCTCCCTCATGGAGTCACCAGAGGGCACTCCTAAAGGTGACTGGAAACATCCTTGGAGCTGTGGCCAAATCCTCCATTGCTGACCTATTGTTACCGGCTGATATCTGGAGTGATTTCAGGCATTGTCTCATGGATAAGGCAGTATTTGAACAGAATTTTTAGAGTAAGTAGAAGTTGGGTGTACCTAAATTGGATTGCTGGTGGGATTTGAAATGCCATTTCTAGAAGAAGGAGCATTTGAAAGCAAAGGCACAGAGAAGTCCTCTAGGTAGGGGCCTGCTCTAAATCAGCTTTATTTTCATAGGATTGAAGAGCATAGAAGAACTTTAATCATATTTATCGGGATGAAAGGCATTTCTAGGGGAGGGTGGACATTTTTGCTTGGCTAGAGCACATTATACTGAATTATCTGGGTGGGCCCCCTACAACCACACATTCTTAGGAGTGGAGGAGAAAGGAAAAGAGATAGAGGGGGGGCCCCTGGGTGGCGCAGTTGGTTGAGCGACTGCCTTCGGCTCAGGTCATGATCCCGCAGTCCCAGGATCGAGTCCCGCATCGGGCTCCCAGCTCCATGGGGAGTCCGCTTCTCACTCTGACCTGCTCTCTCTCACTCTCTCTCTTTCCTAATAAATAAATAAATAAAATCTTTAAAAAAAAAAAAAAAAGAGATAGAGGGAACCAGACAGATGGCAGTGAGAAGACTCACCCTGATGTTGCTGGCTCTAAAAATGGAGAAAGGGGCTGCAAGCCAAGGAATGGAGTGGCCTTTGGAATGGAAAAGGCAACAAAATGCACTCTCCCCTAGAATCTTCGGAAAAAGTGCAGTTCTGCTAACACTTTGATTTCATCCCAATGAGATCCATGTCAGATGCCCGACCTCTAGAACCGTAAGATAATAAATTTGTGGTGGGGTAAGCTACTAAAGTTTGTGGTAAGTCATTACAATGGCAGTAGGAAATTAATGTCCTTTCTCAAGGAGAGGTTGTATGTCCTGCAAGGTAGAGCCTTGGATAAGCCCAAAGTCTTACTACTCACAGAAACTTGGGTAAATTACTTTGCCAGGTAGAGCCACTGGAACTTTCTGTGAGGATGCAAATATTCCAAATCTGTCCAACATGGTAGCCACCAGCCACACGTGTCTGTTAGGCATTTAAATCAAGGCTAGTGTGAACGAGGAACTAAATTTTTAATTTAATTTTGATTGATTTCGATCTAAATTCAAGCAGCCTCATGTGTCTAGTGGCTGCCAAGCTGGACAGTAGAGTCTCAGAGCCTTGATTGCCTCACATAAAGATGAAGTAAAAACAGATCCTGTCTCACAGGACAGCTATTTATTAATCCATACATGTTAGAAAATATAAAATAATGTTTGGGCTCTTTTCAGTAGGAATGAAAGTATTTGCATCCAGCATTTGCTTGAGGACGTCTCAATTTTTTGGCGGTTGGAGTTAGATCCGACATCATTGGAAAACAGCAAGTTGTCATGATCCTTCGCGATCTTCCTCTTCAGCAGGCTAAATAAATGTGCTACTCTATTGACGTTTTTCATACGCTTACCTCTCTAACCTTTTAAATAACGCTTGAGCTTCTCTTCTAACCATGCACTACATTTCCACATATTTCAAAGCTGGCATCAAGATCTGAGGGAGTTAGTATTTATGCTTGGCTGCCTGTAACAGGAGGTGGGCTCCATGATGGTTATAGACTTCTGGGTTCTTTGTCTTGTCTTCCCCTTCATCTCCCACACCTCCTTCTCCGATTCCTGAGTTCCTGCTGTGCCTCTGGCCTCATGGCCGGGTTCCAGGCAGGCAGGAAGAAGATAAGCATTTCATTTTGAGACTTTGTGTTTTTATTTCGAGAGAAAAGCCCTCCTCAGGAGTTTTTATTTCACTGGCCAGAGAATACGTCACATGGATGCCACTAGGTGCGAAGGGTTCTGGGAAAGTACGCATTGCGCTTTCTAGCCTCTAGAGCAGAGAAAGAGAAGATAGCTGGGTTGGCTATCCAGTGAGTCGACCAACTGTACCGGGCAAGGTGCTCAAACAATTAGTTTGAGAATAGCTACCAAATATTTACAATGTATCTGCATATGCTGAGTCTAGTTGGCCCACTCAAAAAGGGAAGGGCAATGTCTGAGATACATGTGAAAGATTTTTGCAAACTATACAGCAAAGGAAATTAAGGGATAATCATAATGCTGATCAATTGTTCAAAATTTTTCCTGTTTTCTGTACTTTGGTCCATTATCCTCATGAGCTATTAACCTCATGAGCTTCATTAACTCTATTAACAGCTGGTTTGACTTGTCAGGGGCCAATATCTTAGGCTGAGTTCCTTAAAAACAGCCTGAGTGGGGATTCTTGTGCAAATGTTCACTAAGGGGGTACCTCAGCCGAGACCTGGGAGGGAGGGAGGAGATGGTAAGGAAGGAAACTAGGTGAGTGGAGATGAGTCTGTCAGGTGAAGTTCAGCCTGACCCACCCCCCGCTCTGGGGTGCGAGTTAACACCTCAGAGCCGCTCCTGCCTGGAGGTCAGAGACCTGGGCTTTTCTGTTCTGATATCAGTCAGTCGCTGAACACAGGCTGTCCTTAGGAGTGGGGGTTGTCACTCCCAGGCATCTTTAGACTAAGCAGGTCATCGTCCAAGGGCAGGTCTCTGGAGAGAGGCACAAGTGCCAGCATCAAAAGCCAGTCCCTGCAGAAGCTGGGGGAAGGAGACGGCCAGTACAGAAGGATCTGGGGAGGGAGTCAATAGCATCTATTACTAACGATCTGGAAACTAAAACATTGTTTATTCTTGGGCGTTAAGGGAGCCAATCTCATCCTCATTTGTCAGAGAGCTGTCTTCACCCTTTTCCCTGTGATTAAAAAAAAAAAAAAACCCCTCAAGATTCCATTAATAGAAATTTTGGAACAAAGTTGGGGAAGATGGTCTAATTGGATCAGTAACTATATAATGTGCCCCGTGGCAATCATCTTCGGTTCCCACTTTGGCTTCTCCCCTGAACTGAAGCATCTCACAAGACTCAGGTAAACATTTCTTTTCTTACCAATACGTTTTTAGAGGCTTATCCGCACTTGGTGTTTCAAAAAGCTGGAGGAAATGATAGTGCAAAGCAGGGAAGCTCTTTCTGTGAATACAGTGGATCTGTGAGGAGTGGGAGCGATGAGTTCTTTTCACCGAGATTATAATTAGAATTGAATACAAAGATCCTCGTGATAATAGTAGTAGTAGCCAACTCATCTGGAACACTTGGCCAGACCAGACCTTGTGCAAAGAATTTTACACACACCTGCTCTCACTTGATTTTCACATCTCCACAAAATAGAAAGTGTTATTATCTCCATTTTATAAAAAAAAATTAAAGGTGAAGTTGCTCACTCAAGGTCATACAGCTGGTAAGGGGCAGAGCTGAAACTTGAATCCAAGATCTAAATAATTGTGCGGCAGAAGCATCTGAGAGCCTGAAAATGAGACCCGTGTGAGCTCTGGGGGCCTGGGGGCCCATTTCTTCACTAAGAAAACAGCCAGGAAATAACAACAGAGTTTAGAAGTGGGAGAGGAATGGTCAGAGTAAGATGGTATACAGTAATTTAAATGCCATCATGCTATTCTTCATTCCACAATTATTTATCAAGCTCTAGTTTCATGCCAAGCCCTAGACCAGGCACTGGGAACGTGATCGCGTGATGGTTCCTGCCATCGTGGGGCTTAGAGTCTAGTTTAGGGAGATGGACATTAAATGATTTAATATTCTTCTCTCTCTCTGCACACACATATATGTGTATATAGTATTTATGTATCCTATCATATATATTATATATATATGATATATACACACATATTATTTGTATATACATACATATAGATACATTTGTGATGATGATACAAAAAAAAAAAAAAGGCCAGAGTATCAGAGCAAAGATTCCTCACCTAGTATGGGACTGGGGGGTTCCAGAGCGAGCTGCCCCGAGGAAGTTAGATTAAAACTGTGGCATGGAGGGTGAGTGAGGAAGGAGAAATGTCAGCGAGAAGGGCTAGAGAAGGCCACCAAAGCCTGAAATGGCTACCTGCCCAGTAGCATGGGGACGCGGTAATTTAAGAGGGGCTTAGACCACCTGAGTCCATTCAGACGCTCAGTGTGCACATTGACTTTGTAGTCAATAATAGCAAAGATGCCAAGGACTTAAATGTTTAGAGAACATTTCCACGTGCCAGACTCCATGCCAAGTATCCTACATAAAAGATTGAAGTCCTATAACACTATGAGGTAGATTTTTGTTATCATCTCATTTTCTAGATGAGGAAACTGAGGCACAGAGATGCTTACTAATATATCCAAGGGCACAGAGCCAACAAATAGCAGAGCCAGGATTCGAAGCCAGACCCTCAGGATTTCAAAACCTATACTCAGAAACTCGGTTCTGAAACCACTGGGAAGTCAGGCGACCTGAACAATCATTGAAGGCCATGGGTCATAAAGCCTGAATTTCCCAACCAATCCAACACTTCCGTGTTTCCCATCTTAGTAAATGGCACTGCAATCCTTTCGTTTGCTCGAACAACCTATGGGTTACCTGTGACGCCTCCAGTCGCTTCTTGAATCAAAGTTAACTATTATCATAACCTGTCAGTTTTACCTCCTAAATTCACCTCAGGTGCTCTCCTCCTCTCCATCTTGGACGCAGCCAGTGAGTCCAGGCCCCCACCGTCCTTCTCCAGGATTCCTGTCACAATTTCCTAGTGAATCTTCCTGCCCTCATGTTCAATCCTCTCAACCAACCTCTATCTGCCCCACTCCCAAATGGTCTCATTAAAATGGAAATCTTCCATTATCCCTTACTAATCCATAGTGTCTGCCAGGTGCCAGACCCTTCTTTAAGCATCTTATACATAGTAACGCCTTTGATTCTTACAAACTTGCTATGATAGAGTGGCCCCCTTAGGTTGGGATTGATCTATGCCAGAATTTAGTCAGAAGCCCTGGAGGCAAAGATTTTTCTCTCAAGAGAAAGAGAATTTCAGCTTTTTTGAAAGCTTGTCTATAGTTAAGTTCTGTGCTGTGCATTTCAGGGGAATGTAGGCATCAAGTCTAACCTGATTTTGTCCCTCTATGTCTTGTTCTCTAGATGTTCCAGAAAGGAGTTCTTCCCTCTTGATAACAAACTGCCAGCTCCCAGGGTCATGCATCTCTGCAGATTTAGTCTTCTACCTTTACTTCTCATCACCTGCCTGCTTTTTTCGGTTTTAAAAGGGAATGGGAAGAGAAATACACACTTTGGAAATGCGCTGGGACTGGTCCTTCAGCCTAATAAAAATACAATTTTGAGAGAGGCGTTTTTTTCCAAGTAAAACTTCTCTCTCTCTCCATACACACACATGGGTGTATAGATGTGTCTATGGTTATCTCTATGTGGGTTACACATGCAGCTGTCTACATGTGCACGCACACACACACGGATGTACATATACACTAATACATATACTAATAATACTAATATATGCATACATATAGAGATACACTCATTCTGGCCTTCCACCTCTTCTTATTTTCTCCTATATTAGTGGTTCCTTCAACTTATTAAGTATTTATGTTTCTTTGTTGGATGTCACTTGTAATTGCCTTGGTATTTCCCTTCATGTATCCTCTTCAGAAATATTAATCTTTACACTTCCCGAGATCAATAGCCTCCATGTTCGGGGATTTGAAATGAAACATGAGTCTATTGCTCACTCTTTAAAAGGGACTCACCTTCAAGAAAGGTGGAATTTAATTTCATTTGGCTGGGCTTGTGGGTTGGAGGATTGTTGGAAATATTTTGGAAATGAGTTCTTGCTGATTTTCTGGGGAGAGAATCTGTACTCTCTAGGGCCATGTGCCACAGGCCGGAAGCAATGCTTTTTGAAATGAAGACAAGCGAAGCCGTTCATCCTGGGCAAATCACAAGCAATCATGCAGCTTCCAGGATTCAATTAGATTTGTCACAACTTTGGTCTAGGAGGAGAAGAATTTGTTATCCCCCGAAAGCCCTCAAATTGCACTGGGTTTGCTGAGAGCTGAGTATGCCTGAACTTTAGGCTTAGAGGCTGGTTGGCAACTTCAGGGCACACAGTGGAGATCAACCCAGCACGCTGGAAAAGCCCTGGGGGTGGGGGGTTATAGCGTATCTTTTTGTGATGAAACAGAAGGGCTCTAGACCCAGCTCTACCGTCGGTGGTGTGACCTGGTGTAAGTTAGCCCCTCGGACCCCAGCCATCTAATGAGGAGGACCAAAGGACCAACTTCCTCGAGACGCTGTGAGGATGTTAAATGACATCGTGTATATAAAGCACTTGGAATCAAAGCTGATCTGTAGGAAATAATAAATGCCTTATCATTATCCCTGTTAGCAGTCAGTCCGTAAACACCTGCCTTAATCCCACTGTGTTTCCCAGACCTCCTCTGGTACCTGGCATGGAGTCAGAACTCACTACATATTAATTGAGTGAATGAATAAATCATTTGAACAGAGGGAAGGTGGGGAAGGCGCCAAAAGCCAAATAAGGAAAACCATAGTGATGAAAGAGGACTCTCGGTGAGGGACAGTAGAAGCATCTCCTCGCTCACCAACTCATTCATTCCTTGGGACAACCACGGGAGAAGGGGACTAATCACATCACCCCCCTCTTTACAGACGAGGAAACCAAGACCTTCTCTGCCAAGGCCACCGACCTAATAAAGGCTGGCGCGATCTCTCCGGCTCAGGTTTGTCTGACTGCAGGGCTGGGCTCCATGTCCAAGGTGATCGGCGAAGGACGATTGAGTCTCAGGTGCAAACAGGCCACATTTATCCTCTGGGTCTCCCTGCCCTTCCCCCTGTTTTTGTTACCCTCTTCTTTGGGGGGGTGATTCCAGCGTAGGATGCCCACTTTTGTATGATTCCCTTGCATTGTCCCACCTGTATTTAGCTGCAGAGGAATGACAGTAAGAATAGGGATGACGGCTATGGAGTGGCAGCACCTGGTTTGTATATAAGGACAAAGTGTGTACTTGACCTTCTGCCTCGGGTACACGTGCAGTGTCCGTGTTCGTGGCCGCACAGGGAGGGAGGGTGCACCCCCTCTCAGATGGCACTGGCTGCTCTACATACTGCATATCTTATTTAACATTGCAACAATAGCAACAGCAATGAAAAGCCAAGGACAAGAATCATGCTATTAATCACTGTATTCAACAAATACTTTCGAGCACCTCCTCTGTGCTGGGCACTGTTTATGCTCAGGGTAGTTGCAGAGAGGTGGAAATGGTGCCCAAAGCCAATGACTGACTAGCTCAGCATTAGGGAAGCCCAGCCCCCTTGCTTTTAGCGGGACAAACTCGGAGGTGCTCCCCTCCAGTGCTCCCTAAGGGATTAGGCCGAGAAGGCAACTTTCCATGCTATTGCAGCCCACTTAGCCTTTCCCCCTTCCCTCTCTGGCTTTCCCTTCTTCCTCAGCAGCTTCTCCTAGAAGCGCGTCCTTAATAAATCACTTGCAAATGAATTCTCATCTCAGGGTTTTCTTGTGGGGAACTTACCCTAAGACTTTGTCGGTGACCCCTGGCATCATCTCATCCTTGGGTATGCGCTGTCACCTGCGACAAAAAATTCTTGAGGCAAGGAGATTCCAAGGGCCAGACTGCCTGCTTGAAGCTGGGGAGGAGAAAATTCACGGTGGACCTTCACATCTCAACAAATTCTCCCAAATTGCTGAAGCCAGCCATCTCCCAAGCAACGTGTCAGAGACAGGCTGCTTATTTTGACCCCGAGTCAGTAGGGGAGTGCGACCTCCCAGCTTTCTCAGCTTTGCCAAGAGCCATAAAGTCATCAGACATGGAGGTGTGACTTTTCAACTGCCGGAAGAGGCTGACCTAAGAGCTGTAAGAACTTCCACGAGGGCACACAGAGCCTAGACTTATCCCACAGTCAGGAAAAGGAGGCTACAGCCCTTTCAGGGTGGGAGCCGAGCCCCTGAGCCCTTCGGAAGAGGCCTGTTTCCTTCTAGAACTTCAGCATGATAAGGACGATATGATTCTGGGCCTGGCGATGCTTTCCGTACAAGTCTCTATACTGCGGAAAGGGCTTTTCTTCCTTCCAAAATAGCTTCTCACCCTTGAGCTAAGAAGTAGATCACAGGCAGGAAGAAACGGGGGAAAAAAGCCAAACTTCCCTTCTCAACACAGCAACTTGACTAGAGCTCAGATACTCCTGGAACTGAAATACCACCAGTAACTCCCGGGCAGTCATCCCTGAGGTTAGTTCTAGGTCTCTCCCGCTCCAGGGCTTGCTGTTCCGTAAATAGTCATGATTTCCAGGAGTGAGTCCCCAGCTGCAGAAGGCAGAATGCTAGTCCCCCAGACACGTGCACCCCCAGGTCCCCGGAACCTATGAATATGTAAGCCTACGTGGCAAAAGAGTCTTTGCTCTTGTGATCGAGTTAGGGATGTCCCTGAATTACCTGAGTGTGCCTGGTGTGATCACAGGGGTCCTTGCTATTGTAGAAGAGAGGTGAAAGGTCAGAATCGCAGAGCAAGTTAGGCTGATAAAAAGGCGATCGGAGCAAGGCCATGGCTGTGAGGCACCTGTGAGCTGAGGGACGCAGGCAGCCTCTAGAAGGGAAAAGGCAAAGGACAGCGCTCCCTGAGAGCCACAGAGCTGCCAAGGTGCAGCTCGGCCAACCCCTTGATTTTAGCCCCCAAAGGCCCTTTATGGGCTTCTGACCTCAAGAACTGTAAGTCATGGGCGCCTGGGTGGCTCAGTTGGTTAAGCAACTGCCTTTGGCTCAGGTCATGATCCCAGGGTCCCCGGATCGAGTCCCGCATCAGGGTCCCAGCTCCATGAGGAGTCCGCTTCTCCCTCTGACCTTCTCACCTCTCATGCTCTCTCTCACGGATAAATAAATAAAATCTTTAAAAAAAAAAAAAGAACTGTAAGTCACAATAATAAACTGGTACTGTTTTAAACCACCGTGACGGCGATCATTTGTTACAGCAGTTCTGGGGAACTAATACTTTGGCCTTCCGTCCCTTCTGAGTGAGCACACCCTGCTAAAGCCCCACGGCTTACATTTCTACCTGTGCGCTCTCCTCAGCCACGGTCAGCCCTGATCTCTCTTACAGTGGCGGCGTACCTCCCCGTGGGCCCCCTACCTCAACGCTCCCCAGGAACCGTGCAGAGCACCGGTACTCTCCATTAGGTGCCTGGGTGGCCGGATTGCTGATTGGACAAACCACATGTCCAGCAATGTGTGCTGCATGAGCTGATTTCAATGGCTTTAGAGGATTTGGGGGTGTTCTTTTGGGAAATGACAACTTATTTGTGTTTCTAAATTTCATGTGAGTTGTAAGTTGTGAATGTCATGGAACTTAATGAACAGTGGTGGTGGGCTTCTCCGTGATTTTTTTTTCTTTTTTCTCCCCTCCCCTCTCCTTCCCTCCCCTCCACTTTCCTTCCCTTCTTTGTGATTATTTCCAGGGCACCGGTCTGCTTCTGTATGATAGGCTGCTCCCAATAGAAACCTGCTATAACCTGAATGACCTTTTGTGTCTCCTCTGTTACCTTTATGATCCTCAGTGCAGGCCCTTGTGGTCACTTACCTGAATTCCGGCAGCGTCTTCTGTCAGACCTCCCAGTCCCCAGCCCTGCCCCACGAGTCCATCTCCCCTTGCTGCCGAAGCAAAGCCGACTGCCCAAGTCCTCCTGTTGTCCTCTGGACAAAGTCTAAGCCCTCTGACGAGTCCTGGATGGTCAGAGTCAGATCCTTTTCTAGTGCACCGTTTAGCTCGGAGACTAATTCCCACTCCACACACTTCCTCCCCACCCTACCCAGTGGGTACCCAGAACCCAACTTCTGTGGGTTGTGCTCACTTTCACTGGGCAGGACTAGCTCCTTCCTGCCTCCCTGCCTATGCTCACGTCATTTCCCTTGCTTGGTGTACAGGTTTTGGCTTTCTTTGCCCACCTGTTACTTACCCTTCAAGACAGTCTGGGTTCTCCACAAAGCAAAGGCCAACACAGGATTAAAGATTTAAGAATTTCTTTTCAGGGTGCCTAGGTGGCTCAGTTGGTTGAGCAACGGCCTTCGGCTCAGGTCATGATCCTTGAGTTCCGGGATCGAGTCCCACATCGGGCTCTCAGCTCCATGGGGAGTCTGCTTCTTCCTCTAACCTTCTCTCATGCTCTCTCTCACTTTCTCTGTCTCTCAAATAAATAAATAAAATCTTAAAAAAAAAAATAATTTCTTTTCAGAGAGTCTGCCTGTGTGTAAAGACATCGGGAGGGACCCAGAAAAAGGCTGGGAGAACCACCAAGTGCCATGCAGAGACAGACAAGGTCGAATAGAAGCATGTGGATTGCTCTGCAGTCTAAGAAAGGTTCAGCAACATCATCAGGGACTCCTTGAGCCCAAGTCGGCTCCTAGGATGGAATCTGTCCTAGTATGCTGGCCACACGGGGTCCAGAAGGGAGCAGCCTGGGTGGGGGCGGGGGGGGCTGTCCGGGATGGAGCTCAGAGCCACAGTACCCGGGGCCCTCAGCCAGCTACACCCCCCCATTCCCCACCCCCAGCCCTGCGGTGGGTGATCTTCAATGGGCATCCTCAGGGCCGCCCAAGGTGTCACGTTGTGTCACCTGTTTCCAACTTGCTCTTTCTCTCCCAACCATTTCATCTGTGGCTCTCGGGCTTATGGGATTGCATTTGTGATAACACTATTTTCACTATATGGTCATTGTCAGCTTGCTTCTTTGTCTCCTACGGTAGCTAGCACGATCTTTTAAAGCAAGGACCTCCTCTCTGTTATCTTTCAAGTCCTAGTTGTACCACAGGGTGTGGCACACGTTAGAGGCTCAGGAAAAGCGTGATGGTCAGAACGAGGGAGATGGTGTCAAGGCATCGTTCCCACTTCACAGAGAAGGAAACCGAGGCTTGTGGGGATGGGTAGCTAAGCCAGGGTTAGCCTGGGGCACACTGGGGATTTGAACACAGATTGCCCGATTCTACTTTGGGCACAAAACCTTCAAGGGTAACTCGGAGGTGGGGACTAATGGACAGCTTTCTTCACCAGATCATTCTTCTCTGGTGTCCAAGGGGGGAAAAAAAAACTTGTGGACTGGAAATAGTCAACAAGGAAATCTATTGGTTCAACAATGAAGTAGACTGAAGGTTGATCTAGATATTCTGGACTCGGAATGAAATTTAAAAAATAAAAGAAAATAAAACGCAAGCTTCTGTTCTTTGCTTCCTTCTGTGTATCAGAATCCTGTTCTTTCCTCAACATTGTAGCAGATTCTGCTGGTGCCCCTCAGTGACTTCCAGGGGAGGAAGTGACTCCACCCAGAAAGATCTCTGCCTGGGGGCTGTTCCCGGCCGCTTGGCCCACAGCACCAGCCCACTCATGCCCTCAGGGGCAGTCCTCGGCCTGGGACAGGGAGCTGGCGGGTGAACACTGCGGCTTCCTCACCCTCAGCCGGGGTAACTGAGGCACACTTCACGTTCTCCTCCAGTTCCCCAGCTCGGTTGATCCCCAGTTACCCAGAGCGCTATCTGCTTGAGGACAGATGCTGGCTGCCTTCCATTCCGGCTCACTTCCCCACTCCGCCACCCACATTTGCGGAACCCGTTCCCAAATAAATAAACTACTTGCACTGAAGTCTTTGTCACAGGGTCCGTTTCTCCACCAATGGGTAGGCATCTGGGCTGCGACACTCAACAGACCAGGCTTGAATCATGGTGTGACTTTGGACATACGACCCCAGCTTCCTGGCCTTTAAAATGGGGCTTGTGATCCCAACTTTCTAGGGTTTTACTTTTTTCTATGGATATTTATTCATCTATTATTTTTATCCTATGTATGTGCTGTATTATGCAGTTTTGCCTATATTTCATGAATTACCTTTCAAAATTTGGTTTTTAAATGGCTGCATAATAATCCGCCTTATGAATAGATCCTCGCTTATTTAACCAAGGCTCTACTGTTTGGCCCTTCTCCATCTCTTTGTTTCTGCTGTCAGTGAAACGGAATGCTTCCTCCCTCCTCACTCTTCCCTTTGCAGGCTCCCAGTCTTCCCCACAGGGGTCAAAATAATTCCATTGCCTGGAGAAGTAGTCCGGGGGTCACAGTTCAGGTTTCTAAGCTTCTCCCACTGCTAAGAGCTATTCAGAAAGGGGACCTGGTGTTGAGTAAACAGAATCCCATAGGGTCTTTTCCTGTTCACATGGCAACCTGACTACCAGCTGTCAGGCAAGGTTTCGGGGCTGCTCATTTAGGGGACTTCACCAGGGACCTGATTAACAATCCTCAGCTGGAGGAGGATGGTGGAGGTATAAAAGCACATAATCTAGGGGCTGCTTCCATTCCCCCCCCAACCTAACCAAACAAGTCCGTCTTTGAAGCTTGAATTAGGGTGCACTCTTTATTATCCTCTCCCAGCCCCAGCAGCTGCTTAGCCCAGAGTTGCAAATAATATCTGTCTGAAGACCTTTTGTCTTCAAGTTTCCGCCTGGCTGGCTTTCAAAAGCTTCCCCAGCTCGGGCTTCAGCTCATCCCTTGCAGGCACATTCTGTAAGTAGAACCACAGGAAGACACAATAGGCAAGAAACAGCAGTTGTCAAAAACACAAGTGATTAGGAGCCAGAAATCACTTCCTTTTGAAGCAGGTTACTACGCTGGGGTCAGAAACAAGTAGCTTGGATCCCAGTTACCCTGAACACAGGATACGACAGGGCCTAAGCTGTCTGCTGCAGTTAGATTTACCCTCCCTTTTATTTCTTCAACTTCAGACAAAGGGTCTGATTTCTTTCCTGAAGGGCCAGAAAGCTGTCTCAGGGTGGCTTTGTAGGGTGGTGCAGGTTGAACACTGCACAAAGCCACCTGACAGAGGGGTTCAATAGGGGCAGATATCCAGATGGTGTATCACTCACCACTCTAGCATGTGGTCCCAGAGTGGGAAACTTTTCCTAATTGAATACAAGCTCTAAATAGGCTCACAGGGCTCTGATGGGGTTATATTATTTTACTGAACTCTATCGTGGGGGACAATAAAGGCGGTGGGGTGGGGACAAGGTGAGGGCAGAGAGTTTTCTTACCTGGGCCTTACATTTCCAAAGGGCCTCAAGTTTATAATTTCCTCATGAAATCCAATTAAGCTAAAAAAATGTAACACAGATTTGGACAAATACGGTTTCACAAGTAAGATAGTGCACAATTTTTTTTTAAGCAATCTCTACTCCCAACAGTTAAACTCCCAACCCTGAGATCAAGAGTCACATGCTCTTCTGACTGAGCCAGCCAAGCATCCCCGTTCAGGTTTCTAGTGTGATTTTGGGATGCTCTCATGTGCTAGTACAACATGAGTCTATGGCATGAAAGATGCTTGGACCACTCCGGAAGCCTGGGTAGGTATGTGGTTAGGGGTTGGTTCGCTCACCTCACACTGGAGGGAACTTTTCCCTGTTTGTTCTTGCTGCTCTTCCTTTGACCCTTAGAACCAATACTATTATTTATTTTTTTATTTATTTTTTTAATTTATTAGAGAGAGAGAGACTGAGAATGAGAGGGGAGAAGAAGGTCAGAGGGAGAAGCAGACCTCCCGCAGAGCCGGGAGTCCGATATGGGACTCGATCCCGGAACTCCGGGATCATGACCCGAGCTGAAGGCAGTCGCTTAACCAACAGAGCCACCCAGGCGCCCGAACCAATACTATTATTAAAGATGAGACAACAGGCCCCAAATGGAATTGCTTACACTAAGCCCTATGTCACCAAAATGAGGCTTACCTTAATCACAATGTTGTGTCTCCCGGAAATGGAATCACCCTCTCAGCCCTAGTTGGGCAGTCTCCCTGGACAGACCCCCACCATTCTCTGTAAAGAAAGTCACCTTGTATCAACCAATTTGCTTCGTTGCCCAGTTACACTTCCTTGTTCCTGTTCCCTTCGGTCTGAAAATCAGAGCTTTTTCCCATCTTCTAGATTGGATGCCGCCCGATATAGGAATTGCTGAATATAGCCAATGAGACCTTGAAAATGTACTCGGTTGGATTTTTTTTTTTTAACACTATCTACTTCACTGGTTTGTAGGATAATCTGTTGAGATAATAATGTGGGTTTTCTCCTCCAAGCACCTTCCCTCGATCCCCTCCCCTGGAGTGGAGGTGGAGGTGGGTGGGAAGAAGTACGGATCCCAAGCCACGAGCAAGAGTTGTGGGCAAAGGCACACTCCCGAAGAGCACATCAGCCTCACAAAAATGAAGACCTTGTCTTCCTCACTCTTGTACCTTCATTACCTGACACCGAATAGGTCAGGCAATTAATTACGCTAGTTTGCTGGGGATTTTCCAAATTGCTGTACTGAAAATCCCACATCCTGAGAAAGTTCCCAATTCCAGGCAATCTGGGACTCTTGGTCACCCTACAAGGCTTTGTTAAACAGATAAATGAATGACTTTTGCTTTCCAAAAGGCTCCCTCACTGAAGAGAAGACGCTAGATTTCTTGGAGGCCCACAGAGGGTGGAGTAGGGCTTGCCAGCTATTGGCTAAGGGACACATCTGGCCTGCTATCTGCTTTTTTTTTTTTTTAATAATCTGAACACTATGAATGGTTTTTTAAAAAATCAAATGAAGAATAAAAGCTTGTGACATATAAAGAATTTATGAAAATGACATTTTGTTCATTTATGTAATGTCGGTCGCTTCTTTAGTGCTCTAACAATAATGCGGAGGGGCTGTGGCAGAGATCGCAAGGCCCACAAAACCTAAAATATTTGCCATCTGGCCCTTGCCAGAAAATGTTTGCAAAACCTTGGATGGAAGGATTCTGCTGGTTTCAGAAAGAGATCACAGGGGGAGGGGGAGCCAAGATCTGTGCCCCCACAGAGGCTGAGAGCTTCTGAGAGTGGGGAAGACCACCGCCAACCAACACAGTGAGGGGGCTGGTGACCCGTCACGGGGGATGGGAAAGTAGGGGCCCTCTCTTTATCTTCTGGGTACCACAAAATTCTGGAATCTAAAGTGACTCCAAGAGAGGTAAATGCTTAACAGTGACTGAGATGGAATTCCCACCTCACTTGGTGGGGGGTTGTATTTGGACACTGATTTCAACTGCGTTTAATGAAAACAAAGAGAGAGCAATTTCTCGCACACCAGACTGTGGGGGCTACCACGCATGAGTACACGTTCTCTGGCGGCGTGGCAGGGCTGGGGTGCTGCAGAGTCCCAGACCCTCTGCAACCTAATGAGCGCGCCCAAGCCAAGGAGGTCTGGAGCGTGAGAAGCAGGAGCCTGGTGAGAGAGGAGCATCTTCAACATCCACCAGCTCGTCGCCCCTCCGTCCCCGAGACCGGTGCTCAATTTTCGCTTAACGCTTAACGCGAGGGATTAGGCAAATGCTTTCTTTCTCTAGGGAGAAAGCCCTTCAGAATCTGCTATGATCTGATATGGATCATTTCCAACTCAGCATAAATTTAAGTAAGTCACTATGCTTCCTAGATACTTTGTAGTTAAGCCTTATCTAGGATAGTGGAGTAAGACTACTCTTTGCTTCAAGGGATTCCAACATCAGCAAATGAGTTGGGGTAGCAGGTGACCCAGGCACCCTTCTAAGGCTCTTAAAATCAAACCCTCAGTAATTATAATCGCTAGAGTGCACCCATTAGGTACCAGGTTCGAAGACAAGCACTTTATTTTTTAAAATTTTTATTTATTTATTTTTAAGATTTTGTTTATTCGAGATGGAGCAAGATCGAGCGAGCGAGAGCACAGGCCAGGGGAGGGGCAGAGGGAGAAGGAGAAGCAGGCTCTCCACTGAGCAGCGAGCCCCACTGGCATTTGATCCCAGGACCCCAGGATCATGACCTGAGTGGGAGGCAGACGCTTAAGTGACTGTGCCACCCAAGTGCCACTAAAATCTTTATTTGAATTCCAGTCAGTAAGCATCTAGTGTAGTATTAGTTTCGAGTGTACAATATGAGATTCAACAGTTCCATACACCCCCTGGCGCCCATCAGGACAAGTGCCCTCCTTCGTCCCCATCATCTACCTCACCCATCCCCCCGCCCACCTCCTCTTTGGTAACCGTCAGTTTGTTCTTTATAGGTAAGAGTCTGTTTCTTGGTTTGCTTCTCTCTCTCTCTCTCTTTTCCCCCTTTGCTCCTTTGTTTTGTTTCTTAAATTACATATATGGGTGAAATCATATGGTGTCTGTCCTCTGACTTATTTCACTTAGCATAATACTCTCTAGCTCCATCTATGTCGTTGCAAATGGTATGATTTCATTCTTTCTTATGGCTGAGTCATAATCCATCACACCCCCCCCCCCCACAAACACACATCTTCTCTATCCATCCATTAATCAATGGACACTTGGGCTGTTTCCATAATTTGGCTATTATAGATAATGTTGCAGTACACTTGGGGGGGGTGCATGTGTGCACCATATATCCTTTTGATTTAGTATTTTTGTATTCTTTGGGTAAAGACTCAGTAGTGCAATTGCTGAATCAAAGGGTAGATCTATTTTTAACTTTTTGAGGAACCTCCATACTGTTTTCCGCAGTTGCTGCACTACTTCACATTCCCACCAAGTGCAAGAGAATTCCCCTTTCTCCACATCCATGCCAACACCTGTTGTTTCTTGTGTTGTAGATTTTAGCCCTTCTGACAGGTATGAAGTGATATCCCATTGTAGTTTTGATTTGCATTTCCCTGATGATGAGTGATGTGGAGCATCTTTTCATGTGTCTGTTGGCCATTTGTCTTCTTTAGAAAATGTCTGTTTTCTAAAAATCCCATTTTTTAATGGGATTATTCATTTTTGGGGATGTTGAGTTGTATCAGTTCTTTATTTATTTTGGATAACCCTTTATTGGATATGTCTCCCATTCAGTAGGTTTTTTTTTTTTTTTTAGTTGTGTTAGTTGTTTCCTGTGCTGTGCAAAAGATTTTGTTTTGATGCAGTCCTGATAATTTATTTTTGCTTTTGTTTTCCTTGCCTCAGAAGACATATCTAGAAAAAAGTCGCTACAGCCAATGTCAAAGAAATTATGGCGTATGTTCTCCTCTAGGGTTTTTATGGTTTCACATCTCTAATCCATTTTGAATTTATTTTTGTGTATGGTGTAAGAAAGTTGTCCAATTTCATTTTCTTGCATATTGCTGTCCAGTTTTCCCAACACTATTTGTTGAAGAGACTGTCTTTTTCCCATTGGATAGTCTTTCCTGTTTTGTCAAAGATTAATTGACCATATAATTGTGGGTTCATTTCTTGGTTTTCTATTCTGTTCTATTAATCTATATGTCTGTTTTTGTGCCAGTATCATACTATTTTGATTACTACAGCTTTGTAATATAATGTGAAGTCTGGAATTGTGATTCCTCCAGCTTTGTTTTTCTTTTTCAAGATTGCTCTGGCTATTTGAGATCCCATACAAATTTTTGGATTGTTTGTTCTAGCTCTGTGAAAAATACTGATAGTATCTTGATACAGATTGTGTTGAATGTGTAGATTGCTTTGGTCAGTACAGACATTTTAACAATATTTGTTCTTCCGATCCATGAGGATGGAATGTCTTTCCATTTCTTTGTGTCATCTTTTATTTCTTTCATCAGTGTTTTATAGTTTTCAGAGTACAGGTCCTTCACCTGTTTGGTTAGGTTTATTTCTAGGTATCTTATTGTTTTTGGTGCAATTGTAAATGGGAATGATTCCTTAGTTTCTCTTTCTGTTACTTCATTATTAGTGCATAGAAATACAACAGATTTCCGTATGTTGGTTTTGTATCCTATGACTTTACTGAATTTGTTTATCAGTTCTAGCAGTTTTGGGGTGGGGTCTTTTGGGTTTTCTATGTAAAGCATCATGTTGTCTGCAAATAGAGGAAATTTTACTTCTTCCTTGCTGATTTGGATGCCTTTTAGTTCTTTCTGTTGTCTGATTGCTGTGGCTAGGACTTCCAGTACTACGCTGAATTACGGTGGTGAGAGTGGACATCCCTGTCTTGTTCCTGACCATAGAGGAAAAGCTCTCAGCTGTTGTGTATTAAGAACGATGTTAGCTGTGGGATTTTCATATATGGCCTTATGATGTTGAGGTATGCTCCCTCTAAACCTACTTTGTCGAGGGTTTTTATCATAAATGGATGTTGTATTTTGTCAAATGCTTTTTCTGCATCTATTGAAACTATCATATGGTTTTTATCCTTTCTTTTATTAATATGGTTTCTCACATGATTGATTTGCGAATATTGAGCCATCTTTGCAACACAGGAATAAATCCTACTTGATTGCAGTGAATGATTTTTATACTGTATTGTTGGATTTGGTTTGTTAGTATTTTGTTGAGGATTTTTGCATCTATGTTCATCAGGGATATTGGCCTGAAGTTCTCTTTTTCTGTGGTGTCTTTATCTGGTTTTGGCGTCAGGGTAATGCTGGCCTCATAGAATAAATTTGGAAGTTTTCCTTTCTTTTCTATTTTTTGGAATAGTTTGAGAAGAATCGATATTAACTCTCCTTTAAATGTTTGGTAGAATTCCCCTGGGAAGCCATCTCATATTGGAATTTTGTTTATTGGGAGTTCTTTGATTACTGGTTCAATTTCTTTGCTGGTTATTGGTCTCTTCAAGTTTTCTATTTCTTCCTCTTTTGGGTTTGGTCATTTACACGTTTCTAGAAATTTATCCATTTCTTCTATGGTTGTCCAATTAGCTAGCATATAGCTGTTCAGAATATTCTCTTATAACTGTATTTCTGTGGTGTTGGTTGTTATTTAAGGTAAGCCCTTTAAATGATTTGTCTGCAGTCCTTACAGAACAGCTACAAGGTAGATATTCTTACTGGACAGATGGTGAAAAGGAATTTCAGAGAGGTCAAGAAACAAGCTCCAAGTCACACAGCTACTGTTTCCATTTCTGAGGCTCCTGTCTGCAGTGGGAGCGGGTGCCTGGAAGAAAATGTTTAACCATCATTTCTCAGAAGAGTAACGAGTTGCCAGGACTAGTATTCTAGCTTTTCTTCCACAGGCTGACTCTCTAAACACTAGCAATCCCGTGGCCATGACGGACTCAAGGCTGGAGGAAACAATTAAGCTTTTCTCCTACTTGTTTCCCCGGATATTTGCAGCTGATTTTTTTCATCAATCATCTCAGAAGAAACACAGATAAATCTCAGCTTCATTAGCTTTATCTGAAGCCTGGGGAAGTTTAGCAAGAGAACTGCATTATTTTGCATAATCAGCTTCTCCTACCTCAGCATTTCCCTGCGTGTAAGAGTACCTGGATTAGAGTCCCAGGGGCTTGTCTGGCTTCCTTATTTATGTATGTGGGAGTCTGTCTCACGTGGAGTCCAGTTCAGTGATATTTCCAGCGATGTAACGAGGTGTGAACTGAGGACTAACACTCACTCCTGTTACCAGACCTATTACTGAACAGACTTTGAGATCCAATTATAAATTAGAATGCACTAGAACATATTCCCAATTCTCACAACACCTCGGGGACTGGAAGAGAAGCTTTATCCGGGAGTTATTTACATTTATTGCTTCTTGTTTTCATAATGCCAAAAACTTCCAGTTTGTTATTTAAGGATTCTATTTTTTTACCAAATCCTTGCTCTAATGCTCCCCATGTTATCAGCTTATGGAAAGGAGTAGCTTGTTTTCTGTGAGGGAGGCAAGAGAGTTCTCCCAGCAAAGACACATCTGAAAAGGGAATTGCTAAAGGGGTTTTTTGGTTTCAGAGTCTTTCAACATTAGGGGGATACTTAAGACCCAGACTTAAAAAAAACAATAATCTTTTTTTCCCCGAGTCTAATAAGCAAAACAAACAAAACAAGTAACTATAGACAACCTGAAAAAATTAAAGGGCATATAATTAAACGACAGCTATAACGACTATAAATATATTTGACATATTCATATGTGCAGAGTTTTTAAAGTGCTAAGGGCTCTGCTAAGTGTTTTGCATGGATCAACTCTTTTAATCCTTTCAGCCACCTAAGGTAATAAGTAATATTATTACCCCTGTTTTATAGATGAGAGGCAGGGAACAGAGAAGTTAAGGAGTTTGCAGGAGGCTTCTCAGCGCGGGTAAGAGGTAGATGTGAGATTTAAACCCTCCCAAGCAGCCAGCAGGTTCTCAGGCTCTCAGCACTATCTGGGATAATGTTTCTATGTAGCTCTTCAATCAATGGCTTTGTATGTGTCATATGTATTACTATAGCCAGATCGTATATATCTTATATATTACACTGTGTATATAGATCAGTGCTCCTCCATTCTCACCATTGAACAAGTGTCATAAACATTTCTCCTCGTCATTAATTATTTAAAAAGTAAAGAACATTTTAAGGTGTAACAGGCCGATGGGTTACATCTGTAGCAAAGTATTGATGTCTCATTTCACATCATGTTTCAAAATAAACCCCAAAGAGATCATAGATTTTTTTTAATTCTAAGAACAAATTAAGAAAACAGAAGTAAAGCAAGCTCACCAGAGCTTGAATCAAAATCCAGCCCTTTATCAGCTCTGTGACCTGGGCAAGTTGATTAACTTCTCTGAGCCTCTACTTCTTAATCTGTAAAAATGGAAATGGTACGATTTCTAAATCAGAGAGCTGATAGAGGATTAAACGAAGGATTTAGGGATGTGCCTGGCAAATGCACTTTTAGTAAATGTTAGATATTGTTATTTTATGTAGGTATAGAAAATACCTTGTCCAAAATTTCAGGAGATTAGCAGCCCCCACTTGCCACCCCAAAGATTGATTCTTAATAACCCAGCCTGTCTAAATAACCAGGTCCCCCCAACCTGTACTCCAGCCTGATAAGAGAGGTTTATTCTAATTGGTCGCTAAAGAGGAAACATTGCTTTTACTTTGTTTTTTTTTTTTTTTAAGATTTTATTTATTTATTTGACAGAAAGAGACAGCGAGAGAGGTAACACAAGCAGGGGGAGTGGGAGAGGGAGAAGCAGGCTTCCCGCCAAGCAGGGAGCCTGATATGGGGCTCAATCCCAGGACCCTGGGATCATGACCTGAACCAAAGGCAGGTGCTTAATGACTGAACCACCCAGGCGCCCTGCTTTTACTCTTATACACAGTTCAGAATGAGGTAAGCCAGTTTCAAATCAAGTTCTGAAATGAGAATGTTGTCTTCCTTTTTCTCAGCTTGTTTTTTTTCTTTGTTACAGAATCACAAGCGAAAAGTTTGGCGCATGTATCTGCATATTTAGAAGAGGAACGAATCTGATTTCCATAACCAGTCTCCAGTCTCCAGGGGGAAGAAAGCCGGTGTTAACCGCTCAGCAGAAAGGGCGGGTGACCTCTAATCCAGAGCCCCAGGTTAGATTTAGCCTGACCTACCCCCCTCCCCCCAACGAAGTCAGAGTACTTCACAGTTCTCGGTGAGGATACTGACACTTAAACATCTTGAATTTGCTTGACTTCCTGGATGGCCAGTCTGCGCGGCAGCCCAGCCCTGCACTGAGCATGTTTGGGCCTGGACGATTAATTTGGACCACAGCATTTCATCAGACAGTGTGAAATGTCTGTTAGTGTGAGAGACTTAACAAAGCTGGCAGCACTTCCCAAGAAGTTCTAGACTGACTACTGACTACTGCAGCAACTGTGAGGCAGTGTCCCAGGGTTAAAAGTCACCTTTGAGAAATGCACACTTGGAACAGCAAGACTCTTCACCAGTCCGTTCATGGACTAAGAGAGCATTTGAAAAAGGAGGAAAGGCACTGTTAAGAACAGAAGAATATGAGACCAATCTAAAATTCATTGTCTATTAGTGTGACAAGTTAGATATAAAAGAACCCTGGACAAATTGGGATCGATTTTGTTGAAAACTGCTATTAGCTCAAACATTTGATTGATCTCCATATATATATATGGAGAGAAAACACTGGAGGCAGTAAAATGTACGCATACATATATATGTATATATATAGGTATATATATATACACACACATATATAAATAAATATATTTAATATATTCTTATATATTAATATAAATAAAATATTTTTTATTTTAAAATAAAATAAAATAAAATATTAAATTATTTATATATATGTGTGTGTGTATATATACATATATAGGTATATATACATATATATAAATACATACACACATATATAAATGTATATTTATATATACATATATAATATATATAATATATACATATATATTTATGTATATGCATGTATATATATACATATATAAGTATATACATATATATAATATGTATGTATATATACATATATAAATACATACATATATATACATATATATGTGTATATATATATATACACACACACACACACATATAAATAAATATATTAAAAAATCTCTCCCAGCCCAATGTTTTGGTTTTTGGTGTTATTTTTTTATTATTATGTTCAATTAGCCAACATACAGTACGTCATTAGTTCTTGATGTCGTGTTCAACAATTCATTAGTTGCCTATAACACCCAGTCCTTAGTTCTTGGTTTTAAACTGGCATCCATGGTTCACTATCTTATCTGGGGAGTTGTGTGGGTCCTTTAGGAATTTTGTGGTCTTGGTATTCCTGTGCTCAGATTTCTGTACAATATTCACACTCCTGCTGAGTTTTGCGATTTCCTGCTTAGAACAATGCAAGTCCTCCCTGTCACTTTTCCCTAAAGAGCTCTGTCCCTTGTTTATGATGTAGTTTGCAGTTTTATCAAGTGGCACTTGTTGCTTCAATAGTTACAAACATCAAGTGCAATGGAGGGGATCTTGGGAAAATAGCTAAGTGAGTAAAAAGACAAAAACTCCCAAAGCACGTTGTAGTTTGTGCACCTGCAGCAGACTTGTGTGAGCCGTCACTGGGCACCCATTCATCCCCTGGGCTTTAGTAATAGAATGCCCTGATTTTCAGCTGGGCTCACCATGTCCTGGAATAAAGATAGCATTTCCAACCTCCTCGGCAATTCAGTGTGGCCATGTGGTGAGTTCTGCCCGATAGATGCAAGCAAGTATCTTGAGCGTGGCTTCTGGGACGCGTCCTTCCAGGGAGGGGCCCGTCTTCTTCCTTCCTGCTGGCGAGATTGAGGATAGGATGGTTGGGGCTCAAGTTCCCGACTTGGATGATGATGAAAAGAACATGTGGGGCAGATGGCAGGTCAGCAAGACAGAGTCGGGCTCCCTGGTAAGGCAGAGCTGCCATGCCGGCCCAGGACTTCTCAACACGGTGCTTCTCTAGAAAAAGAAACTTTCTTCAGTCATCTTTATTTTGGGTTTTCTCTCTTGCACTTGAATTTAATTCTAACTGATCTGTTCTTCCTCCTTCCTCTTTTTTTTCTATCCTTCCTTTCCAAGAGAACTTCTCCAAGTTTTTGGACTAGGTCAGGGTTTCTCAAGGTCTGCACTAGTGACATTTTAAGCTAGGAAATTCTTTTTTTTAAGATTTTATTTATTTATTGGATGGAGAGAGACACAGCAAGAGAGGGAACACAAGCAGGGGGAGTGAAAGAGGGAGAAGCAGGCTTCCCGCTGATGTAGGGCTCCATCCCAGGACCCTGGGATCATGACCTGAGCCAAAGGCAGACGCTTAATAATTGAGGCACCCAGACACCCCTAGGCTAGGTTAATTCTTTGATGAGGGGCCTGTCTTGTGCATTGTAGGATGTTTAGCAAGATCCCTGGCCTCCACCCATGAAATGTCAGTAGCTTCTGCTCCCCTGAGTTGCAATAACCAAAAATGTCTCTAGACATTGCCACATCTAATCAATTTTGGGTGACTCTCCTCCCTTGTCACTAAAATAAGTTCCTTGAAGACAGGACTCTCTTATTCATATCTACAGCACTAGTGCTAGGCACTAGGACATACTCAGACATATTCAGTGAGTGCTCATGGAATGAATGGATGGAAGAGGGAGTGTGTCAGTCAATGAAAGGTCATTTCTCCAAGCACATTTTAGATCTTCGGTATGTTCCTCCCAGACTCTAAAATGTGTTCAACTTTGTATTTAGAGACAATTTTCATCTTACAGAAATGCTTTCAAGAACAGCACAAAGAACTCTTATGTCCCTTATCCCCAGATTTGCCAGCTGTTAACATTTTACTGCAATTGCTTTGGTATTTGCGCTATGATTTTTTTTCAGAACCATTAGAGAATAAATTGCATATTTTATGCCCCTTTTATCCCTAAATACTTCACTGTATATTTCCAAAAAGAACGTTCTCTTCCAAAAAACCATAGCAAAGTTAAACTTTAAAGAAATTTGACATTGACAGGCTTTTGTTTAATCTGTCATTCAAATTCCATTTTTGCTAACTGATCCATTAATACAATACCCTTTATATTACTCTCCCCCCATACAGAACCCAGTCTAAAAGCGGGCATTACATTTTACCATTCTATTTCTTTCTTCTCCTTTAATTTGGAACATCTTCAGAGCCTTTTATGACATTGAAACTTTTGGAGAATACGGTGCAGCTCCTTTAAAAATCGGATATTCATCATTTTGAGTCAGGCTTGTGTTTCCTCATGACTAGTTTCAGGTTGTGCGTTTCCGACTGGAAAACTATGGAGGTGATGTTGTGTCCTTTCAAGCCTCAGACCCAGAGTCATATGGTGTCCATCTGCCCTTCACTGTTGATACTAATTTTGATCACTAGGTTAAGGTGTAGTTCAATTTCTTCACTGTATAGTTAACATTTTTATCTCTTTCAATTCATCAGCCATCTGTGAAGATTTCCCAATTCCAACACGCCCTCGACATTTGTCTGTTAGTCCTGGGCATCCTACTCTAAGCAAGAGCCCTCCTTTATCCCCATTGATTACTTTGTACCTGCTTATTTTCATTGCAGATTCATACATTCCTATTGCCAATTGTTTATAACTCATTACTAGCCTTAATTATTTTGGTGCCTAAATTGTTTTTGATTTGGCCACAGCTAGTTCCTGTGTCCCCATGAAATGCCTCCATTATTGTGATGAGCACTTCCTTTCCAGGTTCATCTTGTACCTTCCCCAGCCCCACCCTGAAATCAGCCATTTTTCCTAGGCGCCCTGGTTCCTTTCAGTTTCCCTAGACTCTTAATCTCCAAATCCTAGCAAGGCATACTTCTGAATGGTGAACTTTGGGATGGTTGGTAATGTAATTTTTATGCTTTTCTTTTTTGCTTGAATTTTAAAAGTAATGAACATACACATATGTATTTTCCACAAAAACCATAAATATATTAGGAAAGAACCCATAACCACCACCACCCAGACTGCTGCCTCAGCAAAGCATCCAAATGGTACTTTCCATCCTTTTCTGGTTCTTTTTCCCTCCTGCTAGCACTTCCAAAGATGGAGAGGCAACTAGTTTGGTTCACAACAGACCTTTAATCTTGGGAGCCACAGATGGGAACTTTGAAGGGAGGTGGGGAGCTAACACACTGCAAAAGTGAAAACATAAGATCAAAAAGTTAAATGAAACAGGAGGTGTTTTTCCCTCCTTGCACCACCCGTGGGATGTGGAAGGGCTTTTGGCGGAGGCTGCACATAGACATGACCTTTCAAAGAAAATGGCAGCTTTGCAGCTACTGTAGGATTGGTCACTCTCCCAGAGGACAAGGCGCAAAACTGAATTACAGCCCCTTTTGGTCAAAGCCATAGGACTTGCAGTACTCACTGAACAGTAGTGGTGAGAGTGGGCATCCCCATCATTTCTGACCTCAGAGGAAGGGCTTTCCACTTTCACCACTGAGAACGAAGTTAGCCGTGGACTTGTAACAGATGGTCTTTATGATTTTGAGGTTGAGAGTTGAGAATTCAACAACAATAATATACATACCTCAAACATCTAGTTTGTTGGGAGTTTTTAATCACAAGAGTGTTGAATTTTATTAAATGCTTTCTCTAAATCTATTGAGATGATCATGTGATTTTTTTTTCTTAGCTTTCATTCTGTTAATGTGTTGTGTCCCATGAATTGATTTTCATATGTGGAACCATCCTTGTATCTTAGGGATAAATCCCGCTTGGGTCACAGCGTCAGATCCTCTTAATGGACTACTGAATTTGATTTGCTAGTATTTTGCAAGGGTTTTTATCCTAGCAAATACATCAAGGAAATTGGCCTGCAGTTTTCATTTCTTACTGTGTCTTTGCCTGGCTTTCATAGCAGAGTGATGCTGGCCTCATGAAATGAGTTTAGAAGGTTCCCTCTTCTTTAGTTTTGAGAAGGGGTATTAATTCTTCTTTGGATGTTTGGTAGAATTCACAAGAGAAGCCATTGGGTTTGGGGCTTTTCTTTCCTGGGAGGTTGTCCTATATTTTTATCTGCTAAATCTGGCAACTTAACACTGCTGGGGGAAGGAGGATTGGAGGGCTTCCTGGAGAAGGAGACATCTGTGAAAAGATACAGACAAATGCATGTGTGTACCTGGAATGATGGGTAGTAAGTGTGGAGTTCTGGGGAACTTCCCTTCCCCCACCCCAACAAGGCCTCTGGAAGCTTTTTATCTCTCAGTCACCTGAAAAAGATGAGATTATAATTATAATAATAATTATAGCCTCTATCACCAAAACATTTGTCATGTGCCAGATACCATTGGTTTATGACATTCATGCTAATTCTCTCTATTCTCTCTCAACATTTCTCTGAGGCAGGTGTTCCCATTTTCCTGATGAGAAAACTGAGGCTGAGAGAGTCAATGGGATTTGCCTGAGGCTAACCAGGTTGGACAGATCCAGAATTCACATTCACATGGGTTTGGTTGCAAAGGTTACGAGTGCAAATGTTGTTTCGATTACTTCTAGGCCCCACAGAAGACCGGGATATTTGGGGGGTTGGACCTGTAGCAGTGTGGAGGCTTTTGACTGTCCCTGAACTTCAGAATCTGAACTCCATGACCCACGTGCCACTGTCTTTCTCAGCTCCAGAGGTGCTTTCGAACTGGAGAAGAGGCTTCTGGCCCAGCATCGTGTGAGCCACGCAGTCCATCACGGGCCAGGCCGGCATGGGAGGGCAGGATCGGGAAATAAGGCTAGTCCCGTTTCTTTGATCCGACAGAGTTCAGGTAAGACCAAGTCAAGAGTGGCAAGTCAGGATAGAAGTTTCCTTCAGGTAAACAGAGAAGTAAAAAGGAAGGCTTGGGGGCTCTTTACACGGTGGACAAGAAGGTGGACTTTGGAGGCAGAGGTCAGCAGATGTCTTGTATCTACCACTTCTAGCTGCACCGCTTTGGACAAGTTATTTGAAATCTCTGAGCCTCTGCTTCCTCGTATGCAACATAGTTTAACCCAAGTACTTGCTGCAGTGGTTCTGATGATCTCAGGAGACAATGCTGCTAAAGCCATCAAGCAGGCTTGGTAAACAGAAGCCATCACCGCCATCACCGTCAGTGAGGATGGTCATTACTGCTAGTAAAGAGTGGGGAATACTGAGCTAATTTATTCTGGAAACTTGACTCTTCGCATTGCTTTCTCTCCACGTTTGTTAATCACTCACAAATTGGTGCGAGGCCCTGGGCAAAGAGGAACAGGAGAACCACAAGGTCCAGCGGGGGAGACCCATGAAAAAGGCAGACCATACAGAGTGAGCAATTGCACAGGAAGGACGGACTCTGGGCAGCGAGAGCCTGGGAGAGAAAGTGTGCGCAGGGCGGAAGCTCGCGGCAGCCAGCTCAAGCCAGAAGCGTGGCTTCCTTGTCCACACTGCTGAGAGGCGCAGGGGGAGGCTGGCTGCACGGCTTGGGGCCCTCCACAAAGGCTGGAGTCAGGGGCTCGTGCTAGGTCGCCACGAGTCCATCTCTCTGCATCTCTCAGTTATGGCTCCCTGTGTGTTGCTTTCACTCTCAAGCATCTCTCTCCAGGTTGCATTCCACTGGTTTAAGAGCCCTCCCTAGAAGAGAAGTCCTTTTGCTAAAGAGTAATGACAACATTTCCAGCATGGACTCTTTGGCCTGAATTGGATGCGTGCCCATCCCTGAACCATTCGCGGTGATTATTGACCCCCCGGCCCCATCCTGCAGATTCAGGGAGCACGGTAATCCCACCTGGTACTGATAGACCATATAGTCCATTTTCCAAAGGGAAACTGAGGTATGGTCATGAAAAGGGGGAACGGACACTAACTAGGTAAGCGAAGATGACAGGTGTGTACTCCTGGAATGATGGAAAGGCGGCCAATGAAAGCTTCTAGAATGAAGGGGTCCCTGTGTAAAACCACAGAGGCATGAAAGTGTGCCTTGTTTGACGAACGACAAATAGAAGGGAAAAGCAAGGAGATGGGAATGGAAAGGTACAGTGACATTTTCAGAGAATTTCATTTTTCCAAGTGTCCTCACTTACGTTTTCTTCTTTGAGCCCCAATTGGACCACCTGGTGAGGAGGGTCAACTCCAGTTTTCTTACCTGTAAATAGCAGATGTTCATGTCTGCTCCAGAAGGGGTACAGCAGCTCCCACTGTCGCTAAGTTCAGGTGCTGTAGCACCCGTCACTGGGTCCCTGCTTTTGTAAATGGTTCTTTTGTCAATGTCTCTGCAATTACCTTCTTGGGGTTTGTTAGCCGTGTCATGCGGGGGCCTTGACCAATACAACAACATATACATTTGGGGATAACGTACAATCGAATTGCTGCCCAAAAAAACCCAGTTGTTTCTCTGGGGAGACCCTTGCCTCATCTTCTCGCAGCCCAGAGAAAAAGGTAGTTAAACTGTGCTTACATGAATCGTGCAGCGTGGTGGCCAACAGTTAGCGGAGAAAGAAATGAATTGCAGGCTATTTGTCACCACCAGGCTGTCCAATCAAGCTCCTTCATGATTTGTAATACAAGGCAGGCCTCAACAGGAAACATTTATTTTAGCTTCATCATTCCCTCCTCTTAATGATGTTTACTTTGCAAAATGCTTCTCATAATTTCCTTTTTTTTTTTTTGCCACTGCATCCTCCTGTCCGGGTCCTCCTTCGTGCCAAGAGTACAGACAGCTCAGAGATTCCGCCTTCCTCAGAAGAAATGTGACTCTCTCAATTATTCTCTCAAATGGGACTTTCAAATGCAGCTGTAGGACTAAATAAGAACCTGAGAAATATCAGAGGAAGATGGACGAACTATTCGACCCAAACAGATACTAGAAATTCAAGGTCAAGCTACTTCTCTGGCAGCAACATTCAGAAGCTGCTGATTCCTTCCAGCTGTGTTTTCTCTCGTCCCTCCATCCACTACGTAGCCACTGGGTGCTAAGGAACCAGGCTGGGCTCCAGAGAGTCAGTGATGAGCAGGACAGACAGGGCTCTGCACTCACAGAATTTATGGTCCAAAGGGGCAGTGAGAACATTAAACGGTCACTGTGCAGTATCAGGTCTAAATAGGTAGGAACAAGGCTTTGCATGAGCACATTAACATGGACTACAGGCAACCCAGAAGGGAGGGCCAGCAAATGCTTCCCAGGAGAAACAATGTGGAAGCTCAGTCTGGAGTTGAGAAGCAATTAGCTAGGTGAAGGTGGAGGGGTGACTGGGCAATAGGAATAGCGTTTACAAAGACTTCAAGATGCGGAGCTGCCTTTCTATATCCTATCACATTTCCAGTAGTGCCATGTCCAGCTGGCCTGCATGTTAATCTGCCTCTGGCTGGATTCCAGAAGCAGGCTCCAAATCTTTCAGCCTGCTTGCAGTCCATCCTGCTCACTTACGTCAGGCCTGCCACCCTCCGACGCATCTCCTATCACATCACAGCTCTCTGTTCAGACATACCGTGGCTGTCCACATTTTGTCTGCAATCTACCTTTGTGGCTTAGGTCCTACTACGTGCTCCACGCACTCTCTGCACATTATTCTCTTAGTGTCTCCAGGCCTGCCTTCTGCCTTTACTTGAGCTCTTCCTGTTGCCTGCGTTGTCCTCGCCCCTACATAGCTGTGTTAGCCGGGGTCCCAGCGCAGTCCACAGGGTAGCTGAAACTCAGTAGCTGAGAAGCATTAAAAAAGAAACTGAGGGTGGCTGGGGGGTGGGGGAGTAGGGACAGGGTGGCTGGGGGATGGACACCGGGGAGGGGATGTGCTATGGTGAGTGCTGTGAAATGTGTAAGCCTGATGATTCACACATCTGTACCCCTGGGGCAAATAATATATTATACGTTAATAAAAATAAATTTAAAAAAAGGAAAGAAAAGAAACTCTTTACGTAGACGTGTGCAGTGTTTAGAAAAATCAGCATGGGGCAGTCCAGCACTCACAGCCTTCCATCGCCACCTCTAGCCAGAAGGAGCAAGAGACGGAAAGGTGATCAGATGTAGACAAGGCAGCTCTGCAGAGAAGGCCATCCAGCTCGGGCTTTTCCACCCTCCCATCACCTACACGATCGCGCGCCCCAGCGGGCCAGAAGCCACAGGCAAAGGTGCAGGCGCACCCCTGCAGGTCAGCCTTCTCGGCCATGAGCAAGGTGGAAAAGAGTGCTGAGACGACCCGGAGGGGTAAACAGAGAACAAGCACAAATACCTTCCCCTACTTTCACCACTCATCTCAGCCTTTTCAAAATTAGATCCATGAATCAAGATCCAGCACGAACGCCAACTCATGCAAGATTCCTGCCTCCTGGGCCACTCACTGTCCTCCAGCTGGAAGCGCTTTTCTTCATCCCTGAGCGGCCCAGTACCTTCTCAGGACCCCTACCATGGCACTGCTCGTTTTGCCCCTCACTCCCCCATGACTTCTACGCATGTGTCTTAGGTGGGGCTCTCTGAAAGCAGACCCTGAAATGAGAATTTGTGTCAAGGTCACCTCAGGAAATGTTCTCAGGAAGAACTGGAAGGGTGGTGGGAAGAAGAAAGGAACCCTCGCCACGCTAAGGTATGACTCAGCGCTGCGGGAGAGGGCCGGGCTTGGTGCACATCTGCCCTTGGAGTTGACTCCACCAGGGGCAGGTAGCAGCAGCCTAGAGGGCCTCCCACACCCTCCAGTCACCGGCGAGGGACTAGTTCTCTGAGCTCACAGGCAAGGCGGCTCCGGCAGCCTGCTGTCAGAGGCTGACAGAGGGATGTAGATGCTGGCTGGTGACCGCAGACATTCGTTGGGGTCTGACGTCAACAAAAATGGCGAAGGAATTAAAAGAGTGGGGGACAGCACCGATGGGTCTGTTATTACTCTCGTCTCCTCTCCCTTCTTAGATTGTCAGCTTCTCTAGGGCGAGGACTGGAGTCATCTCTGTAAAACCTGATGTATCTTTGTAACCTCAACCTCGAGCAGCAAGGCCAGCTCTGTGGGTGTGTGACGTAGGCAGCTCTGTGGCTCTCAGAAGGACTCCCTGCTCGGTGTTATGCTCTACTGTCACCATTTTGAAATTTGTACTAATTGGTGAGCAGGGAGTCCCATGTTTCCATTTTGCAATGGGCCCCACAAATTATATAGGTCCTGCTTAGCACAAAGTGGGCATTTGATACGTGTCCTATGAATGAAGGAATGATGCCTGCCATTCATGAGATGGTCAGGAAATGCAGCCTCATGGGTGTATGAGAAGGAACTGATGTCTTTATGTCTTCAGATGCAAAAATAAAGAAGGTGGTGTGGGGTCTTGCCAGCTGACCCTGGCTTCTGCCTCTCCCAGGCTTTGCACCTCTCTAGGCCCCTGCTGAGGAGTGGGTAGGACTTGTTTATTTCAAGTCGCTATTTATTTTTCTCTCCTCTGGAAAATTCTTGGCATCAGGCAGGCTCAGGGTAACACGATTTTTATTTCCCCAGCAGAATAATTAAATTTAGGCTCAGTTGCTCTTCCTTAGCAGAGAGACGGTGGGCAAAATTGGATGAAGAGGCTGCTGCAAATGGCTGGTCGGGAAGGGTTCCAGGGAGACCGGGCACCTTGATCTGGAACGCATTTACTCTGGATCCACACAGGGAGGGAGGAGCAAAGGCTTTGCTGAGATCAGTCAGCCAGACCTCTGCTGTGTAGGGCAACCACAAACATATCTTAGAATTGCAGAACTGGTTGGACCTGGAGGAATGATCATCTGGACTGCGGATCAACCAATTATGGCTCACAGGCCAAATCTGGCCCAGTGCCTGAATTTGCAGATAAAGTTTTATTGGGACACAGCCCCTGCCATTCGCTCGAGTATTGGCTAAGGCTGCTTTCACGATACAACAACAGAGCTGAACTGTTGTGACAGAAACTGGGTGGCATGCGGAACCGATAATAATATTATCTGGCCCTTTATAGACAAAGTTTGTTGAGCTTCGACCTAGACAAGAAGCCCGCAAAGAGTGTCAAAGAGTGTTATGTAGACACTAATAGTCCTTCAGGATTATTCTAATGGTCTGGAATAAAGTCTTCCTTTCCTATTTAACTTGAGTTGAGCTCAGTTTTGTATTGAAATCTTTCTTTTACTGCCGAGTCAACGGGAGGGAGAACTGATAGAGACCCCATATTGGGGCTCAATAATGGCGGTCTTTCTGTGGGACTTGTCTCAACCATAGAGTGGGAAGGCTGGTGGATTCAGCCGTAGACTTCCTCCGGCCGTTGACTGAGAGTTGCCCCTGAGGTTTGAACTCCGCCTCGTGCCCTAGTTTGCCCTGTCTGATACCGAGCAAGCTCCCAGGGCTCCAGGAAAGAGAGATGTGTGTCCCTGAGGTGAGAGGCTGTCACTGGGCTGGAAAGAGTCTCCTGAGGTTACAGGTGAACTCAAGTGTGCTGAGAAGATACGGGCTGAGTACCAGCATTACCTGCTACAGGGTGACATTCAAAATATTTAACTTGGCGGGGAGGGTGCCTGAGTGGCTCAGTCAGTTAAGTCACTGACTCTGGGTTTCAGCTTAGGTCATGATCTCAGGGTCCCGGGATCGAGCCCCTCACAGGTCTCTGTGCTCAGCGGGGAGTCTGCTTCAGGATTCTCTCTGTCCTTCTGCCCCTCCCCCTGTTCTCTCTCAAATAAATGAATAAATCTTACAAAAATAAATTTAACCAGTATGGCACGAGCACAGACTATTCAGAACCGATGCTAGTTGTGGAAATGCCGGTGAATACAAGCCATCCGCCGTCCTAAGGAGGCGCACACGAAGTAAGAATCTCGGTTTTTAGGCTGAGCTGCTCCAGGAACAACTGATGGGATTTCCACAAAGACATGCTCTTCTTCCAGAGCTTTTAGCGTCAGCCCCAAATCACTCAGAACAGTTGAAATGAAGATCAGAGGTGGTTTTATCTGTGGCCTTAGACGAAAGCCTCCCTCCTCTCTCAGCCCAGTTACCCCCCTCTACCTTCGTTCAAAAAGGATTCCAAGAGTCAAGAAACCTCAGTTCACTCACAGATGGTCACCTCAGAGATTAGAAATGATTTTCATTCCTCACCTCTCTTCCCATCCTGACTTCAGAGAAGGCGGTTGGTGGCGGGAAATCTACCGGGAACAGCTCCCAGCCACATTACTATGCAATTTAATGTCTTCACTCTTCCATGCATGCTTTTCACAGGTAATCAAAGCTCTTTCCTTGAAGACCAAAGTGTCAGAAAAATTGAAGTTCCTTTAGAAACCTCCCTGTGGTTCACCTTTCCCCACTTTTAATTTCATTATGGATTTTCGTTAAGCCCTTCAGAGGTCCCCAGTACCTACAGCTTTCTTTCCTTCAAAAAGAGAGATTTTGAGAAAGCAGCCAGTTTACAGGCTGGTAGAGAGATACAGCACCCTTCCAGCCAAATATGCCTTTGTCCTGACTCCGAGGCCTCTGTCTCTCCTGGTAAAAGGCCCATAAATTTCCCAGGGTTCCTCTGTCCCACTGCGGGGTTCACATCTGTTTGAGGTCAAAGTATACCCTTAAGGTAAGGAAAGACAGAACACTGGAATGAGAAGCAGATGAAGCTGGTGAAGTTACTTTGTATATAAAGATAAATCATTGAAATGGCTTTATCTTACAAATAAATACATGCCTTGAAAAAAAATGGCCAGGCTGGCCAAGGTCCACGAATCAGCAAGACACACAAGGGATGATCACGTGGCTCTGCTTCCAGATAATCACGGCTAGTGGGTGGTTCCAAGTTCTGGGCTCCTCTGTCCTAAGGGATCGTCCACTCCGTGTGGGCTTCACGGGCCCCTACCAACAGGGGCATTTCAGGGTCTGTGCCTTTGATCTCGCCTGCTTATTTGCTGGTTCTTAGCTAAACCAGAGTGAGCACCATCTTTAACTAACTCTAAATCTTCATTCTCACCAATTTTTAAAATGAGCAGTCTTTGTTGTAATAAGAGTCAGGTTCACCCATCTAACATTAGAGCTCATTGTGGGTTCTTTTGTTTTTTTCTTTTTTTCCAATATGACATCGACCCACATCTAAGCATATATCTGAATGGTCCCCTTTGCACCTCTTCTATTTGAGGACTCGTTAATTCACGTATTTGGTCCTTCAAGATTCACCAAGTAGCTACCATACTCTACGTGCTGCTGCCCTGGGTGTTGGAGATACAATAGAAGAGAGGCAGGGCTCCTGCTTTTACACATTTGACAGGCCAGAAAATGGCCACATGAATTGTGGGTTTATGTGGCACTTACAAAACATATATAATGTATACATGCCTGTTTTTAACCTTAAAAACATGGAGAAAACATCTGCTTTTTTGTTCTTCTCTCTCTTTTTTTTCTCTAGGACATCTTTGGCTCACTGACATTATAGACCTCGATGTATTGGGCTTTGCCACGGATGGCCAAGGTCAAAAGGTAGCAAAGAGGAGAGAAAGAGACAGATTTTTACATAATTAAAATTTGTCCATATGCTCACTGGCCCCTTGTTATAATTTTCTTTTTAAAAACTCTTGGTTGGGTGCCTGAGTGCTCGGCGGATTGAAGCCTCTGCCTTCGGCTCAGGTCATGGTCTCAGGGTACTGACATCGAGCCCCGCATCAGGCTCTCTGTTCGGCAGGGAGCCTGCTTCTCCCTCTCTCTCTGCCTGCCTCTCTGCCTGCTGGTGATCTCTCCCTCTGTGTCAAATGAATAAATAAAATCTTTAAAAAAAATTTAAAAATAAAAACTCTTGGTTTGCACAAAAGGCTATCAGAATGGGAAGGAACTTTAGGGAACACCTGGTCAGAGTGCCCTCTTTTACTAAGTAAGGGAGAACCTGAGGCCAGAGAGGGGGGGAACGGCAGCAGGACTAGGAGTGACCCCACATCAGCATTTCCACTACCATGCTGGTATATGTCACTGCCCCTCCTCCCTGAGCCTCCTGCTTGTCCTTTGCACTTTGTTCAAGGAAGACCATCCGTGCAGTGCGGATGGATGCAAAAATTCCATTTCTTTCCTCCAAAGGAAGAAGTCCCTGAAAAATTAAACCTCCAGGACATAGGGAGGCAAGGAAAAAACATGTTTTATTGTTACTGTTTCTCTGGTTTCACTCTTATTGAGTCCCTCTGGGTTCTGGAGCAATGCACGGCAGCTGTGGCTGCTTCCTCTTCCCTCTTCCCTTGGAGGAGAGCTTGTTGTAATTGGATATGATCCTCAAATCATGGAGACGCTCTTCGCGAATGGTTTTATATCCCACTTATGTGAGCAGAGAAAGGAGCTGGGCCGTGGCACAATACGGGCGTGGGGTGCAGTCCTGCCCCTTATTGCTATGGGACCCAAAATAACTCGCTCGACCTCTTCAGTTTCATTCTCTTGTATGAAATGGAGATGATCGTGCCAGTATCTTACAGGCGTTTAGGGAATTAGGCAAGAGACCATACGGCCGTGCTTGGGTGTAATAGATGCTCTATTGAGGGCAGCTGCTAATAACAATGATGATAGCAACTTGTCTAGAATCAGAGCAAGTAGAAAGGAAGACGCGTGCGTACAGCCTGCCTTCGTATCCCCGAAGGACTCATGAGCTTCTCTGAGTCTCACAGTAATGTCTTGAAGACATTGGGATCATTCTGATCCCAAATTGCAATTGGAGAAAACACCAGGCTCCCTCAGAAAAAGGGGAGGACTTTCTCAGAGCCACACAGCGGGTGGTGGCAGAGCTTGAACCAGAGTCCGGGTCCTCTGTGTGTCTGGTCCACTCATCTGGGTCGATAATTTTCTAGGGACATAGCCCTCCCAAGGATACAGTCTGAACACTCACACTCAGTGGGGGAAATCAAGACCACAGGAAGCCTCTCTTTAGGTATAGTTCCTATGTTGTCAGCAAATGACTGGGAAAAAACATCAGTGTGTTCACTGTTGTTTACTTTCAGGATTGTGGCTCAAGCATTGAAAACTTGTAACAAGACTGCGTGGGATTCCTCAAGTGTGCCGGGACCCACTTTATGCCATGGCACCTCCAGAATTGTACCTCCAAAGGACCAAAGAGAGATGTGAGTCCACGTGGCCTAGATTGGAATTAGAGGAAAGGAGAATGGCACAATAAATATTTCAGGCCTGAATTCTCTGGGTCACAGTCTTCCTGTGCCCATGGGTTGGGCCACCCTTTTTGGGTTCAGCAGACTGGTCTCCAGAAGAGCACTCATTAGCGCTACTGATGCTGAAGGTCAGCTGATGAACCGGACTCCTGCTGGTTTTCTTCCAACCCTTTTCCCCTTTCTTACAAAAGACTATTTAAAGCACAATTCCTGATCTCATACTTGGACCCATTTTTAGACACTAGAATAAGGAAAATTAGGGGTTCTAGGACTGGGTATGTTTCTGTCACACTCACCAAATTGCAAGGGTACTTGCAGCTCTCGGATAGGAATATTTTAACTATATTTAATCACAGGAAAACTTCCCAGGGAGGCTCAGGTTAGCTCCTTTCATACAGTGACAATGCGAGAAAGGTTTCACTTAGAATAACAAATGAGATTATTCCGTCAAAACGCTTTTCCTGAGCCCATACCAGAGAAGCAAATAACATGAGCTTCTAGTTCAAGTTATAGATTTTGTATTAGAGATTTTTGTTAATTTCCCCTGCCGATCATTTCTTCCCCAGCTCCTCCCTTCTTGCTTTGAGAAGCTGCCCATATACTTGCAAAGACGCATTTCCCACAGTCCCTGCTTGCGTGGGCGTGCGATTTTCTTCTTTAAATGCAGACGACTAGATCAAAAGTCTCTACTCACATGCAGACAATCAGATTCCCTCTCTTGGGGACTGGGATTGGGTTTCTGAGCTGCCACTGAGTGTCTGTGGAGCATCTAAAGAGAGAGGTGAAGTTAGCGACGGGGACGTTGTGTTTGCTCTGGTGCCAAGTAGTGGAAAGAACTGGTTGAGCGATAGAGATAAAAAGGGAGTTAGAGATAGACATAGAAATGAGAATGAGGGAGCACGGATGTTCGGAGGGAGGATGAGAATGCAGAATAATGACCAGATGTAGACAGATGCAGAGACAAGAAACCAATTCATTTAAGAGAAACTAAGCACAAAATCTTGACCTTGCTTTGTAACACTGTTTCCAGTATTTTGTGCACATTAATCACATTCCCTGACCTTTCATTTCATTATATGGCCCTGTGATAAATACAACCCTTCCTGTGTGTGTGTGTGTGTGTGTGTATCATCGAATGGCTTTTGTTCCTTGCAACCAAGAGATCCCAAGGCAGATTTGCATTCATAATCTCACCTCCGATGACCCGTAACACTTCAAGATGGCACCTCCGCCTTAAGAATGGAACTCATGGTTCTGGGACTAGCACCAAAAAGTGAGGGAGGCCTTTGTGATCTAGTGTCTTCGCATCATGCTCATTGATTTATCTGTCACTAGTGCTTCATGTGCTTTAGCTCTGTTTTCATTCTTTGTGTCAAGCTAAAATAGATTCTATAATTGATATCCTCCTCGGAGGAGCGTGACTTTCCATCTGGGATGGATTTTCAAAAATTCTTACTTGGATCCCAGAGGGTTGGAATGGCTCCAAGATTCCTCATCACACCATTGGCCAGCACATCTTTTTCCCTTCTCTGAAAGGTGTGAATTTGACCTTTTCATTGGTCACCACGGCTGCCATATTCAGCTACTTGTGACTAGGATACAAAGGGCTTTGAGGGAGAGCAGCCCACAGAGTTCTATTTGAGGGATGCCAAATGGTTCCCCAGGACCCAGCTGGTGCCTCTCTCTTGCACCGTGCCTGAAATGTGCACAGTTATTTCTGTTGAATTATAATATTATTGCTCACAATGAAGTCTAATATTAAAACAAAATTAGCAATGCCTACAGAGAGGGCAGAAAACTCTCAAACCTGCCAGTTATGTGATTTTGGAAAAACCAAAACCTCTATTTTTCAGTTTCCTCATCTGTAAGATGATAATACTAATATCTACTTCAGAGGGTTGTTATGGGGGTTAAATGAGTTAATATATGTGAAGCCCCTAAAAGGGTGACTGACACTGAGCATGAGCCCTGTCGAACACTTGTACTTCCTGTTAAAGTGGTGATAGAAGGTAAAGTCTGAAGCTTTTCCTTACACTGAGAATGGCTGAGGTTTGGAAAGTGGAAAGGGCCAAGGGATCAGGTCTTGGTGGGTTGGGAACACTACACAGTGAGACCAGGGGTAAAGATCTGCCTCCTGAAAGGGGTTCTTCACATATGTATGTGAGGCTTACAGTGTTGAGCTAGGAAGAGAAGGCAAGATACGGGGCAGGGAATTGGGGAGTTACAGTAATTTTAAATGAGTAAATGTCTTTGTGAAAGTCTGTCTCAAAGGTTTAGGCACTTACACGCGCGCATGTTTGTGTGTGTGTGTGTAATTTAAACTCGGGAACACAGGCATGGACATAGGGGATGTGGGTCCTTGAAACATACCCGCTTTTAGAAGATATTCTCAGAAAGTTATTGGTTGGCAACAAAAAATTGACAGACATTGTAAGGATATTGGGATGTTTTGGTTTTAAGTCATGTTTATTTAGGTATAATTCACATACGGCAAAATTCATCCTTTTTAGTGTACGGTTCTAAGAGTTTGACAAATGTGTGCAGTCATTTAACCACCACCACAATCAAGATGTAAAACATTGCCATCCCCCCGGAAGTTCCTCCATAGCCATTTGTGAACGATTTCACTTCCCTCCCACAGTTCTGGTAACCACTCATCTCTCTCCCCTCCGGGTAATTTTGTCTTTTGTAGAGTGTCAATAAACTTTCTCTGACCTTTGAGGCTATGTCAGGTAATAAACTCTTTTAATATCCTGATGCCCTTATCATAGTTATAGTTATATTGTATGTGCAATTGATTAATACATTGTTAAATGTCCAGCTCTTCTACTAGACTTCTGCAGTCATGTCTGAGGGGAGAGATCATGTAGCTCATTCATTACTGTATCAGGTAGAGGCTCAACAAACATCAGTTAATAAATGAATGAGTAAGTCGATGACTATAAGGAAAGTGTTCTAAGTCACTACTGACTAAGCAAAAGCAATTTGATATTCAGTGGTATCAAATCTATCCTATTGTAAGTGCCCAGACACAATACTATCCAAACATCCTGAAGAGTATGCATGGACTTTGGGAGTTACACTGGATCTACATATTAGCAATCAGAACCATCCCAAGCCATTCCAAATTCATGATCAGTATGCTCAATTAATTAAAAATAAAACAGAAAAAAAAACCTTTAAACATTTAACACCGTCTAGTACCATTATTTTGTTTAACTGCACATTTAAAGCTATTTAATTCATGATCTTTACACTCCATATATTTTCCAGCAAATCTGAAATTACAGTGATGCTTAAGAGCAAAATCATGAAATCCTCGAAATCAAGCTTATTTTCAGTGTGCTCATCGAGTTCAGAAAGGAGGTCTTGGTATTTGAGTTTGGCTTCTTGTCCCTGTGAGAATAAAGAAGAAATGAAAACCAAATTCATTTTGCCACATTGGTTTTACGATGGCAAGCAATAAGAAACATGTTATTACCATGTTTTTGTAACATGTTATAACATGTTATTAATAATATCATGGAAAGTTGTTACCAGTGCTGGTAGTTGAGTACTGTGTTAAATCTTTTCATGGGTTATTTCACTGAATTTCCATGGTGACCTTATTGAATATACTATTATTATCCCCCTTTTTGCAGATGAGCACCAGAGATTCAGGGAGAATTGAGTAACTTGCCCCACCCTAGGCAGCTATTGGTACGGAGCCCAAATTCATAGTCTTGATTTTCTGATCCTGGGGCGCACACTCTTAACTGCTAAGCGATCTGCCTCTCCAGAAACACAGATACGTTACATTTTCAGAATTTCAAAATATAATCTCTTTGTTTTTTTAATATGATCTCTGTTGTGGGAGGTATTCATTCTGTGTTGAACTGAACAATAAAATTGTCCAGAAACATGAAATAAAAAACGCTAATAGGGGGGCACCTGGGTGGCTCAGTTGGTTGAGCAACTGCCTTCGGCTCAGGTCATGATCCCGGAGTCCCGGGATCGAGTCCCACATCGGGCTCCCAGCTCCATGGGGAGTCCGCTTCTCACTCTGACCTTCTCCCTTCTCATGCTCTCTCTCACGCTCTCTTTCCCAATAAATAAATAAATAAAATCTTTAAAAAAAAAAACGCTAATAGAAAATCTGTGCTTTGGAAAACTGTTCAGCTTTTATTTATTTATTAAATATTTTATTTTTTATTTATCTGACAGAGACAGAGAGATCACCAGTAGGCAGAGAGGCAGGCAGAGAGAGAAGGGGAAGCAGGCTCTCTGCGGAGTCGATGCGGGGCTCGATCCCGGGACCCTGAGATCATGACCTGAGCCGAAGGCAGCGGCTTTAACCCACTGAGCCACCCAGGGAGCCCAATTGTTTAGCTTTTAGTTTGGTCATAAATCACCTCCAAGTCCATAGTCCTCATAAATAGATTGAAGGAAAACATATGAGTAGTACATACACGGAAAGGCTTTTCAGTTTCCAAGTACGGCTTGTAAAATATCTTCCCAAGCGGCATTAAAAACATTAAGGTCATTTGATTCTCTGTTATTCTAAGCTATGTTTGCATTTAGTTCAACCCCAAATGGTCACCCATATGTTAGCTTTAAAAAGCCATCACAGCCATGACTAAGGCCCTTTAGGAATGATGACAAATTCCTCTTACCGGCTAGAACCATTCTTGTTTCCCTGGGCTCTTATTTCTCTGGGGGGGGGGGTCCCACCTCACCAAGGGCAAAAGGGGCTTCCCCCGCCTTGCTGCAACATGGCTCAGTGCTATTTTGAAAAGGTCGGATCCAAGGCGGAGATCGGATTACTTGCTAGTGGAATGGCACACTGCTCAAAGGTCAGAGGTGGCTGTAGATGCCTCTTTCTTTTTAAAACGTAATTATTTATTTGAGGGGAAGAGAGCAAGCACGAGCAGGGGGAGAGGGAGAGAATCCTCAAACAGACTCCCTGATGAGCGTGGACCCACCACGGAGCTCAATCCCAGGGCACTGAGATCACAACCTGAGCCACAGTTGGAGGCTTCATCGACTGGGCCACGCAGGTGTGCCAGATCTCTCTTTTTTTTCTGCATGTTGGAAGAGCACAGGAGCTGGCCCAGGTCCAGGCCCTCTTGGGGCCTGATGAGCCATCTTGTTTTGTTTCTTCTTCCTCCTCCTTCTCTTCTTTGACTTCTCCTCCTCCTCCTTCTTCTTCTGAAGATTTGTTTATTTATTTATTTGGAAGTGAGAAAGCGTGCACTCGCTCGAGTGGGGGAGAAGGCAGAGGGAGAGAATATCCAAGCACATGCCTGCTGAGCAGGGAGCCTGAGTTGGGGCTCGACTCACAAGCCATGAGATCAGGACCTGAGCCAAATCCAAGAGCCCCAAGCTTAACCAACTGAGCCACCCAGAAGCTCCTTGTTTTTGTATCTTCTTAACAGTGCATTTACATGCTCAGTTTTGTTATATCCAACTGATTATAGAAGGTCAAGATCCCCCCAAGTCATGTTAGGCTTGTGAGAAAGGAGATGTTCCCCTCAGAACCCAGGTCTCAGCCAAAAGATCCATCTTAATTTACCAGAGAACTCCATGTGGGGAAGCAGGAGAAAGCCCAGTTAGGAGCCGAGGGGCTGCCATCTTTAGGCATGGACTCGTATACCCCTGCCTGCCTTAAGGAATCTCCCAGAGCTGGGCACTGGGTCCCAGGCAGCATTCTGACATTACTCCATGTTTGCTCTGCACGAAGTGAAGCTTATCGCCATTAATACTGAGAATGTCCCTCAATCCCCCTCAGTCCCCCGAAATGTGGCTTCTCTCGGGCATCTCTCATGTGGAGCAGAGGACAGGACTGCCCGTGACACCCAGAGAGCCAGGAATTGGCTGCCTTTCTAGAATGTAGCCCACACTGAGGGAGCCGAGGCAGAGAACGTCTTTCTGATTGATTTGGCCATGTTTTTCCCTTGGCTGTTCTCAGAAAGTGTGACGAATTTAAGCAGCACCCCTCCCCTTATCGTAGGTCTCTGGAGTTTCAGTTCCTGGGGTCAACTGCAGTCCCCGAGTGACCATTCTGCCTCTCACTAGTTCTCAGAAGGTCAACAGAAGCCTCGCTTGAGGTCCCAGGGCCCATGTCACTCGTGTCCGTTTGTCTCAGTCACGTGGCATTTTATCATCTCATGTGGGCACAAGAAGGGCGAGTGTCCTCCAGTAGGGTATTTTGAAAATCACATTCACATAACTTTTATTAGAGTATATTGTTATAATTGTTCTATTGTATTTTGAGTATTGTGAATCTCTTACTGTGCCTAATTTATAAATGAAACTGTGTCGTGGGTCCATGGGCAGAGAGAGAAGCAGTCTATACAGGGATGGGTTCTTTCTCTGGGCTTGGGCATCCACGGGGGCCTGGGAAGTATCCACACACAGAAGGGGGGACGATGGGACTTCAGGTGACCCTCCGCTAGGTGCTCCTTTTCCTGCTGGTTCAAAGCCCTCTGATGATTTGCCTAGCTGCCAGCAAAGAGGCCTTTATCTCTCTGGAATTTGTCATTTCTTTAAGCCTCTGATGCAGGCAAATGTTATAGGATTTACTCCCCCACGCCTTCCTTAAAGACTCCCTAGAACTTTTTACCACTTGTCAAATTCCGCTTGGTAATTCTGGCTGAAAAAGTATTTCTTTGAAAAAAATGATTATTCAAAGAGTAATACAAATGATATTCTTCTTGTAATTGAAAATGTGTGCCCTTTGACCTACATCATTTCCCTTCCCCCTCCTCCAGCCCCTGGCAACCACTGTTCTAGTCTCTGTTTCAATGAAATTGGCTTAAAAAAAAAAAATCACTTATTTGTGGATCTAAAACCAAGGCTGACTTCTCACACAGTCTTTCGAAATAATCGAAGATTCACAGGATGTTGTTCCCCTGAATCCAGCTTCCCCCAGTGGATGACACCTGATATAACTATCATATACAAAGGCCCATACATTTATATTTTACTGGAATTATAATACCTATCTTTTTAATATCTCAGAACATGCATAGCACCTTAGAGACTACTTTTTTTTTTTTTCTTACTCTCCTACTGATAAATATTCATGATCTAGACTCTGCACGAGCCCCTCTTTTCTTCTTACACATTTCCCCTAGGCCAGCATTTCCCAAAGTATGCTTGTAGACTCTAATGCAGTTTTAGGTGATGCAGGAATAAATATTAAATACAAGTTAATAGTCATCTATTCTTTTACTACCTTCCACTTTTACCCACTAAATTAACATTTACAATAGCACTAAAGTATTCCTATAAATTTAATTAAGTGGAGAGTTAAAGAAAAAAGTTGTAAGTGAATTATCATACAGGCTATGGGCAGATAGGAGGAAAATACTGAAGGTGGTATTCAATGCCTGTATGTAATTTAGGTCAGTGACCACCTACTGCTAACTCTGACTTCTCTGTTGCCAGCCCAAATCTCTATTCGGACCTCCCAAGTCATGTGTCCTGTTGCCCTATTTCTCGCTGGCATGTTTCGCGGACATCTTAAAATTGACACATTCTGATGGAACTCATCACTCTTCTCTCCCCGCCCCCACCTCACCTCAAATCTGCTTATTCTCCAATCTTTGTCTTCTCTGGGAATAAGGCCACCACTCACTTCTTCCCAAGGTCAGAAAGTAGGATGTCATCATTCGCTTCTGTCCTTCAACCCTATAGCCAGTTACAAGATCCTATTCATTCCACCTTCAAGATTTCTCTCCTGTTCACCACCTTAGTCTCAGCCATCGTCGTCCTGGGTTTGGATGCTTCCTCACACTGTCTCTTTGTCCCTCCCCCACCCCCACCCCAATTCCATCTGCAGGTGGTGTAACTTCTTAGTCCTGGACTTAGAGACCATACCTGAATCCTTCAGTCCTCAGGCGGTGCCTCTGCAATTTGGCTTCAGTCTTCCTACTCAGCCTGGCTCCTAGTGCTTCCTACTTTTCTCTCCCTTTTCTCACCAACTACTTTTCAGCCCTCCGAGGTCTTTGACCTGCCTTACAGGCTTTGCATATACCGTTCCCTCTGTGTGGAATGCTGTCATTCTCGGCCCTCACCCACCTCCCTGGCATTACTAACTCATGTCCATTCTTCAGATCTCAGCTATATCTTTATTTTCCAGGAGTGCTTCTTGGACAGACTGCTCCAAGTCGGTCCGACTGTTTTACCCTTTCGGTGCAAGCTCTTCTGTTTTATGGTTATTTGAATATTTCTAATTTCTTTTTCAGCATGCTTCTTTGCTCGGCAGGACTGTTAGATTGCTAGATTGTCCACTGCATTCACTCCAGTGCTCGGCTCACTTCCTGGCCTATGGTAGGTATTTGTTAAATATATGTTGAATGAAACAACATGGTGGCTCTTGGGCCTGCCATTATGGCGTGGTCCCTGTTTCTTCATGCCTGTTAATTCACTTACCTCCGTGAAATTCCTAAATTGGGTTTGCAACAGATTTTTGGCAGTAGCTTTTCCAAGTTTACCATCGGGGTCAGAAGAGTTTCTGAAGATCAGAGCGATGGTGGCAATGGCTTTTTCCAGATCTGAGCCCTTGTCGAGAGCTGTGAGGGAAGAAATGATGTAGTCTAGGTTAGGAATGACTCTTTCCCAGATATGAGGTTATATTTTCCAAGGGAACCAGGGAGCATAGGGTTGGAAGATGTATGTCAATGTGGCCCTGTCCTTGGATTCTTTGCCCTCTGTCTGGGAGTGGGATATAGAGACATCTGGCCCTGAATCTTTAAATAATGGAGACAAAAGTTTCTTCAGGAACAGTAAGAATCAGTAGAAGTAAGATGAGATTTCCTACCTGTTTGTCATGTGACCTTGGGAAAACACCTCACCTCTCTCAGCGTTGGTTTTCTGATCTGTAAAATATTTAAGGGGTACCTACTACGTGCTAGGCTCAGTCTCTGGCATTGAGGATGCCACATTGAATAAGAGAAGGTCCTGCTCTTGTGGAATTTATGTTCTATGTCAATCAAAGCGTCACCTCATATGTGATATCATGTCAGTGTGATAAAGGAGGATGGCATCCAAAGCACGTTCTCTGGTATCATGATGGATAAGGGAACCCCCTTGACTCAGCCTACGACATAGTGATTTCCCAGCTGGTCTCTCTGGTTTAAATTCCTTGAAAGAGTGGTTTCTACCCACTGGGTTCTACCCACTGGAAAGGGGGACTGCACAAGGTACAGTGGAGAAGATTCGTTTGTTCTCTATCCTCTTAGGCCCTAGCACATCCTATATTATAGAACTTCTCACATATTACAGTTATTGCATTTTTAAAAAGATTTTATTTATTTATTTATTTGACAGAGAGATACAGTAAACAGTGAGAGAGTGAGAACAAGCAGGGGGAGTAGGAGAGGGAGAAGCAGGCCTCCGGCTGAGCAAGGAGCCCAATGCGGGGCTCGAACCCAGGACCCTGGGATCATGACCTGAGGCAAAGGCAGATGCTTAACAACTGAGCCACCCAGGTGCCCCTGTAGTTATTGCATGTTTAATAGTCTTTCTTCTCAACTAAAATGAAAACTCCAAGAGGCCAGGGATCCTACCTTTCTTTCTCACTGTATTCTCAGTGGCACAAATCCCTGCTAAATAAGTAAGTGCTTGTACATGCTGTTTAATGAATGAAGAAGAAGAAATGAAAAACAAAATCTTATAGCTTTTAGCCTGGGTAATATGCCACAATTGTCCACGCAAAGAATGATGATCAGACAGAATAACACAACTTTTGTACTGAGCACTTACTATACTTCTGACATTTTCCTAAGGGACTCAGCACCCAGAAGTGACACAATCAGATGTGGCCTCTGCCCTGTTAAAATCTACTTTACAATCCAAGAGAGATAATAAACAATAATCAAGAAGAGAATACATATATATGTGTTTTTTATATATTCAGGAATTATTTGTCCGTGTATATATATTATATATATTTACAACTTGTGATGTATGAGGCAAAGAAGGCACAGAGACAGAAAAAATAAAATAAATACACCTGGGAGGAAAACTACTTAGAGAGCTGGTCTTGGAGGTCTCTGAGAATAGGCGAACATTTACTATGAGACCTAATGGATGAGAAGGATCCTGCCCTGTAAAAGCGTTGGTGGCAGGGAGAGTCGGGCTGGGACTAGGGCTGTGCCGAGAGGTCCAGGCTCGGGGAGCAGAAGATGTGCAGGCTCAGATCAGAAGGAGCCTGGCATGTTACAGGAGCTGGGAGGAGACAGCTGTGGCGGGAACCCAGAAGGGTGTTTGATTCGGAAAGGAGGGGGGACCAGCCCATGCAGAGCTTACAGCCCCTGGAAAGGAATCAGACTTTCCTTCACAAATATTTCCTCCCAGTCCATTCATCGTAGTGTTTTTTAATCCTTCCAACTGAGATCTTTTGTGGAGGAATAGTTTCTATTTTTTTATAAAGTCTGATTGACCAATTTTTCCTTTTATGAAAGATTTGTTCTACATAAAATTGGAAGTTTTATAATTTTATGGCCTACATTTAAATCTATGATCCATGTTGAGTTCATTTTTGTAGCAGGTATGAGACTTAGATAGAGGTTCACTTTTTTTTTTTTTTTTTTAACGTGGGTGACCAATTGCTTCTGCATCAGTTGTTGAAAATAGTATCTTTCCTTTAACCTTGTCAAAAATCAGTTGGGCATCTTTGTATGGGTCAAGCTCCGGGTTCTCTATTCTGTTCTATCGATCTGTGCATCCGACCCTGTGTCCACCCACTGTTTCGATTCCTTAGCCGTATAGTAAACATAACATGGGGGGGAGGTGAGTCCCCCTCTTTCTCCTTTTTCAAAACAATTTTGGCTGCTCCAGGCCCCTTCCTTTCTGTGTATCTATAGGACTTGCAATAAGCCTTGAGAGAAATTTGAGGAGAATTGATATCTTCGCTATGTGTACTTTTCCAGTTCAGGAATAGTACATATCTCCATCGTCTACCACTTTACAGATGAAGGGAGGATGTGACCTTGCTGAGGACACACGCCTAGTGAGGGGCAGAGCCTGAATCTGAATCCATGTGGAAAACAGAAGCCTCACGAAGATAGAGATTTCTTTTTTTTTTTTTTGCCTGTCTTGTGTTCTGCGGAACCTGCGATGTTTAGAATAACGGCTCGCACACAGCAGGCGCTTCACATATATTTGTTGCGTGAATGTCTGCAAACCTGGGTCCTCAGCTTCTTCCTCCCTGATTTCCTTCCTAGTTTTGGCTCCTCAGTCTTGCTGCCCATGGTTTCCGCCTGACCTTTCCCACTTCCGCCTGCTTGTCCAGTGGCTGGCCCCCCATCTAGCCTAGAGCTCCAGCCTCAGAACTTTCCCTGCTTCTCTGGGTTGGATATTTAGCTCTTTCTCCGCCCCCCCCCCCCCCCCGTCCTTAACCTCCTCTTTCCTTCATCTCTGCCACATCCATGAAACCCACAGTTAGAATTGAGATTCTCCTCAATTACCCAGCACTTTGCTGCCCATCAAAAACCCCAGGAAATGAGCATATTCTTCTAGCCTGCGTCTACCCGCCTTTCCTGGGTGTGTGTGTTTGAGGTGGTGGGATGTGATAAGGTAGTAACCTTGAACTGAAGTGGCTAAAGAATAAAGTCTATTTATTCTGTCTTTAAGAGGCCAATTGCTTAGAGGAAATACCTTAATTCTTTAAGAGGTAAGTATTCCTTGTGTAACTTTGGCCAGTTGATGTATTAACTGCTAACCAAGAGTAACTTGGGAAGGCTTCGGTACGAGCTGCTCCACTGGGTCACGGGGACAGTGGCCTCTTGCTCCCCGGGCTCTGCCTTTCTGGCGAGGAAGGGGTATATTCGCAAGCCGTGAGCGAGCTTGCAAATGATGACAGACACTTGCCTTGCTTACTGTGTGCCAGAGGCTTTTCAAACACAATCTTATTTAATGCTGAGTAAAACCCATAGAGGTAGGGACTATCTGTGTCTCAGTTTTACATATTGGAAAATGACACATGGAGAGATTAAGGGTCTTAAGGTCACATCGCTCAGAAGGGGCTGGCCAAGGATTTAAAAGTGGGTCTGACTTCAAAGACCACAGAGAGACCTCTCGCTTTGGAGTATCTCTTTGTAAGCCTATCTCCACAGAGGCGGTGGAATGCAGAGAATGTCCAGCCCTCCCCCCCGCCCCCCCCCCCCGCCCCTGCCACCACCCCTGAAGTTCAGGTCCAATCGCAATCTAGATGGGGACCCCATCTGGGCGAGCCGACTCCTCTTCCTTCTCCACCATTCTTTTAACCCCAGCTGGCATTTTTTCTCTGACTATGAAACAGCATATGTTCATGGTGCAAACTGAACTAGAAAATACTACAAATAAAGGATAACAAGGTGCTCTGGTTGCCCGACCAACACTCACAAAAGTTTACAGGGGTGTTTTGGCTTCCTCTTTTTATACTTGGGTTCTTCCCTTAATAAACTCAGCATGTTGCCTTTTAATTCCTTCCCTGTCTGCCTCACAGAGTTGTGAGCAAATATATGAAAGCGTGTTGGAAAGGGCTAAGTCCTATTAAAAACCCAAGGGGTTGATGTTTCTCTTTTGGCATCTTTTATCAGCTTTCTTGCCTCTGGAAGGGGCGCGTTAAAGTGGGTGTTAAATGGGGCATTTCATGCCGGCCTCTCCCGCTATATCCTACCTCACTTTTCATGGTTTAATAATACTAAACTGTGTGTAGACCTTTACTCCGTTCTCCCAACAAGTATTTTTTGGCAAATACTTATTGCCAGGCTCTGTCCTAGTTCTGGGGATGGAACAATGAGCGATATCAAGAAAGCAATTCTTAACTTGATGCTTGTGTTCTGGAAGACAATTGTAAAGAATGATTACGGAGCTAGTATTCTAGGTGCTAGCCGTTCTTGCATAGGACACACAGGATTCAACTCACTTAACTCTTACCACCAGCCTTCAAAGAAACTTTTTTCTTTGAACCCAAAGGTGGGTTCGCGCATCATAGCCACTTCCCAGATCAGGAAACAGAGGCTCACAAAGGTAAGTGGCTTCCTCAAGGCCACGCAGCCAGTCTGGTGCCTCACCATGAGGCGCACTGCCTCTCTGTACTGCTTTTCAGGCAGTGCATTCTGTAGGACTCTTTCCCAAACCCCCAGATTGGACAATGGGTCCCTCCTTTGGGTTTGTCTACTTCCCCAAACACAAACTTATCATAACCCTTGCACCAAAACACAGTCGATCTGTCTAAATTTCCTTCTAGATCAGAGCTGTCCAAAAGAAATGTCACGTGAGCCATAATGATAATCTAATCTTTCCGGCAGCCACGTTAAAAGGGTGAAAAGAAAGAAAGAAAAAAAAAAAAGGACGAAAAGAAACATACAAAATCATTTGCATGACACAGTTTACGTAACCCAACGCCTCAGAAATACTATCGTTTCAACATGCGATCAATCTAAACAAATTATTGAGATAGGCTACACTTTTTTTCTACTAAGTCTCTTAAATCAGATTTATCAATCTCACAGCACACTTCGGTGCGCGAGGTCGACATGCGGCTTGGTGGACGGAGTAGTTCTAGATTGGATGCTCCCGAGGCCAGTTACTACGTTGTAGTTATCTCTATGCTCATTCCCAGGCCCTGGCGTGTTACACGCCTCAGTGTATGTTAGACCGAGCTGACTGGAACACCGGAACCATCCTCTGCCTCCTTCCCCTCACTCGCCCTGGAACATGGCGCTGCGCTCCAAACGTCAGATCTCGCGAGTTCCTGACACTTGAGAGTCGTGCAGCAAGGTGTCAGAATCACTTTGTTTTAGAACTTTCCCTAATATTAGTTATCTTTGCAAATGGAGAACTGCAGACCCGCCGGAGAGAGGCAGATTGTCCAAGTTCCCATCGGTAGTATGTGGCAGGATGGAAAACCAGGTCTCTGTTCTTTTTTCTCTAGGTCAGTAGTTTCCCCAACAGGCTAGTGATTCTCAAACTTCTCTGCTACAAAACTGGAGGTAAATATGTACTCATCCCCTATTTCCGCCCTAAAGAGACCAAGGGCACAGGCCTAAGCAGCCAGCAGAGAAAATGGGGGTTCATACTCACCTCTATCCCATGCTCTATCCGTGTCTTATTTCAATGGATAACTTTTAAAACTACTCGTCATTGAATAAAACAACATTCTGGGAAGATGAACCATGTTTATCCTGTGCTTTTTCAAGGCATGGGAATAAATGTGGTCTAACGGTCCAGTGTAAGGAGCCTGGTGCTAAGAAAGGGGTGTGTGTGTGTGTGTGTGTGTGTGTGTGTGTGTGTGTGTGTTCAGGGGCAGTGAGGGCGATGGAGAGAGTTACAACCCCTCTCAACCTCTTAGAAGGGATAAGTCGTACTAGCCATATGGTGGGACATTTATCAAAAGTATCTGACATTGTATAAATTGTAAAATAAGAATCATAGGTTTGTTATTGTGACAGTATAAAAATAATAGTTTCATCGTGATGGAGATTTATTTAAGTAAAAATACAGAGTCTCCTTTGGAGACATTGGCCAGCCATCTAGGAGGAAAAACAATTGCCATATAATAAATACCTATTTGTGCTTCTTACTCTATAAACATTTTAAAGCCACAGATTTGAGAATTAGATAATGATCCAGGTAAATGAGTGGTTTTTTCTTATATTGTTCTTTCCACGGCAATATCATTAGCTTGAAAAATATTTTACCTATAAAAGTGAATTTTAGGGCAAATATTCACATTTTGAGAGTTGGCCATGCTGTGTTTGTACTCTACCAACAGAGGCATCCCGGGGCTGGTTGCATTCTGAGTCCAGTGACCATGCATGAGTTAGGTATTGATGGTCTTGCCCTGGACGGACTGAGGGTGCTGCCCAGAGAGATGCAGCCGGGCACGTGGGAAGCGTCTGAATTAGGAGTCAGAGGACGCGGGCTCTCATCTGTGTCTGACCTCGCGTGGACTAAGTTTGGGCAAACTAATTCCCATCACTGGACCTCAGTTCTCAAATCTTTAAAAAGAACACGATGAATATTTGATGATGTACGAAAAGGGTCTCTCACATCTCTGGTATTCTTTGATGTCCTGTTGTTTTTCATTCTTTGTGTGCTATCATGGCAGAGGAGAGAGACGTACATCGCAGTCCCCCGTGTCTTACCTTTTATTGAAGCCAGTTGTTTCGATACTGAAATGCTGCCAACAAAATGAAAGAAACGTAATGATTTTGGATCGTGGGTATTCATCTCTGCATCTAAAGCAAAGCAATACAGGGACACCTGGCTGGCTCAGTGTGTTAATGGTGGGACTTTTGATTTTGGCTCAGGTCATGATCTCAGGGTCATGAGGTCGAGCCCCGTGTTGGGCACTGCACTCAGGGCATCAGCTCGGGACTCTCTGTCTCCCTCTCCCCCTGCCCCTCTCCCCATTCACACATGCTATTAGTTAATTAGTTAATTAATTAAACAAATCTTTTAAAAAATAAAATAAAGCAATAATGATTTAAAAATTAACTTATTTTCAGTAAATCTTCAGCAAACCTTCTAGTGGAGCATCATCTGTCTTTCGAACCCCTTTTTTCCTTGCCACATAGGAAAGTAGTGCTCACGTGTGTCTAGCCCACACACCCTGGACTTCCTTGCATTTATGTCACTCAGGATTAAAGTCCCTCCAATGGAAAAGGAGTGTGGCCACCTTCCATGTAAGCTCTTCGCCGTTCTTTCCTATTTCCACCTGACTAACATAGAAATTACCCAGGACTCTTTGGAAGCCACAGGTTAAAACCACAAGCATCACCATCCTGGGTCCCTACAAGGCTACATGGAGAAAATCAACCACAGACCTGGAACCCCTAGCTCCAGACTGTCGCACAAAAAGTAAAAAAAAAAAAAAAAATTCTTGTGTCATAAAACACTAAGGATTTGAAGTTTATTTATTTGTTCCAGTGGCTTAGCCTACCTAAGAATCTAGGTGGGGGTGGGGATGCATCAGTGACTGATGGAGACACGTTCTTGCACTCTCGGTGCTTAAAGTCTTATGCAGCAAACAGATTATAAAGAGGCAATTCAATACAGAGCAAAGACATGGTCAGGTTTGCATTTGGGGAAGTTATTTCACCTGATATATCAGAAAGAGATTGGTAAGGGCCAGATGGGAGGCAGGAAGATGTATCCTACTCCTTTACAAACTGCAGATCAAAGCTTTGTTTGATATTTCAACCCACAATGGCTCAAATGGTGTTTGAGAAAACCAACAAGAACAGTAATACTTGGTTACCTCTTTGACAATTCCTTAAAGGAAACTTTTGAGTTCAAGATCTGGATTTGGCATTAACTAATCAAAACCTTATCACGTGGGCAGGGCGGGGGAGTGGGCTCATTTTTCTTATTGGTGAAATTAGGACGCTGAACTCTATAATATTTTTGAAGATTAATTTATTTTTATTTGAGTGAAAGAGAGAGCAGGGGACGGGGAAGAGGGAGAGGGAGAGAGAGTCCCAAGCAGACTCCACACTAAATGTGGGGCTCCACACAGGGCTCAGTCCATGCAGGACTCAGTCTCATGACCCCGAGATCACCTGAGCTGAAACTAAACAGTGGATGCTTAACCAACTGCACCACCCAGGAACCCCGAGAACTCTAATATTTTAGATCTCTTATGGTCTTCTTGGTAAGTTTCCCTGGTGAGTTTTCTAGAAACTAAGTTTCTAGAAAAAAAGTTTCTAGAAGCTAGAAACCAAGTTTTTCTTGGTGAGTTTTCTAGAAACTCTGCACCATTATTATCTCCTTTATACAATGTGATATCTTTTCACTTTGCATACAATGCACCTGCAACATGGCTTGTGTTACTTTCTTTTTTCTTCTTTTTTTTCTGCCAGTGTTATATTCTATCACCATAATCTCCATTAGTCTGCGAAGTCTTTGAGAGCATGAGCTATGCAATTTATCTCCAAACCTTCCACCCCCTACCAGGTAGAGTACTACCTAGCACTTGATAAGTGTTCAAGAAAGTTTTTTGAACTACAGTACATGTCTGAAATAAAATTACATGAGAAAGAATATTTTTAATTTATTAACTATAATTTGACACATTGAATGACATGAAACAGTTTTCCTGTGTCATGGATCATCTGAAAGAATTTGTGTGTAGTTAAAAATCCTTGCTAATTTTGACTTACAAATGTTTCTCAAGAGGCAATCAAAGATATTTGTATGAATTGTACCATCTTTTCAGTTTGTGATCAAAGCTGCCCATTTGTTTTCTTTGTTTCTCCGATTCAGCTTAAAGCTGGATCGGGGTGCGTACTCAGCCCCAAACTTGCCATGTCTTGACCATCAAATTGACACGAACTCTTTGGAAATGCACCTGCAAGCTTAAATGAAACTCAGTGAAGGAGAGCCACCCACGTGCCACTGACCTTTTGGGCATTTTCCTAGGTGCTAAAGTAGATGCTGGGGCTGCGGAAAGACCGGGGTCCCCTTCCGAGTGGAGTGCCTGGTCCCGGCTGCCGTGCACACAGCCACACATGTTCCGGTCACCTGTTGTGTGTTGGTCCTTCCTAAGCAACGGTCGCTTGTCCGCTGTTACTATTGTCGTTCACTCCCTGACAACCATATGAGGCACTTTTAGAAGAGATTTTGCTAGTGTTATTGTATGTGGACATTAAACCATTCATGTAGTCAACAAATATTCGAATGGTTGCTCTAGGCCAGGCACTCTACAAGGTGCTGGAGACACAACAGTGAGCAAAATCAGACATGGGCCCTGATCCCAGACAGCTTAGTGGGAAAGACAGATATTCATCAAGAGATCACAAGAAAAAAGTCACACCCATGAGCAGGACCATGTAAGGGGATGCTGTGAGATTGGGGTCAGTCAGGGGGATCAGGGAGGCATCCTTAGTCCTAAAGGGGCCAGAAGAAATTGTATTATGGAGCCCAGTGACACCTGGATTCTTATAGAAAGGGCCACTTTACAGTTAAGTGGTTGAAAGGAGGCAGCTGTGGCTAACAATCAGACAAGGCAGGGAGGGTGGGGAGGAAGCACCCCACGTGCTGATCTCCAGCCAGTGTGGCAGGCGAACCTTGGAGGTGGAGTCTGTCTTGGCCTCCTGGGGCATAGAGGAGGGCTGAGAATGGAATAGGAGAGAGAGGCAAACAAATGGGCAAGAAACAGCATGATGATGCTGAAGGAGAAGAAGAAAAAGAAGGGGGTGCCTGGGTGGCTCAGTCCTTAAGGGTCTGCCTTCGGCTCAGGTCATGGTCCCAGGATCCTGAGATCGAGGACCACATCTGGCTCCCCGCTCAGTGGAAGCCTGCTTCTCCCTCTCCCACTCCCCCTGCTTGTATTCCCTCTCTCACTGTGTTTCTCTCTCAAATAAATAAATAAAATCTCCCCCCCCCCAAAAAAAAAGAAGAAGGAGAAGAAAAAGAAGGAGGAGGAGATGAACAAGGGGAAGGAAAGAAGAGGGGGAGGGGAAGAAGAAGGTCAAATCACCAGTGACATTCTCAAAAAGACACAGCAGCGTCTGTTGACAGTTCAGGTGAGAACTGAATACATTATTTTTCCCTAAACCAGTATCTCATAACATCGTGGAACATTCCAGCTATTTACACACAGGGCGAAACCATCTGGAAAAAAATATTTAAAAAAATCTCTCAGTCTGTCTGGCCCTTTGGCAATACGAGGGTGGCACAGGAGTGTACTGATCAGGCATTGGTTTGGGGGAAGGAAAGGCAGGCCCGGCACAGGTTTGAGAACTGATGCCACGTGGACTCAGGGATCCTCGCACAAGAGCCCTCCCCACGGGAGTAGCCCCAGGGCTCTTGCGTGTCAGCCCCACAGGCTGCCGGAGCGCATGCGCAACACGCTGCTTGTGGTGCTGAGGTTCGATCAACTATTTGAGTGAAAGTGTCCTCGGAGGAGAGGTTTTTGCTCACAGAGTTGCTCTCACGCCTTGGTTCTCTGCCCTGCTTCTTATTCTGCCAATCTGAAATAGCAGATCACAGGAGTGAGAGGTTCTAAGAGACTTGCCTTTGACCGTTTGGCTTCCACTTTTTTCTGGTGCTAGGTCACTGGGGGGTTCTGGAAGCTCGGCGGCTCCATGAATTACATTTCGGGGAGTCTCAGAATCTCTTAATTACGTAAAAGTGTTAACGTTCGTGTGCATTTTCCTGGCTGAAAGGACTGCTTTCCCAAGATTTCCCAAGTGTTTTATTACCACCGTGAGAGGCGCTGCTGTCAGCAAAGTCACCGGGTCGCTCATGATGTTGCCTTTTTGAAAAGAACCACCAGCCTCACCCCAAGAGAAACAGTGTGTGCGGATTCGGAGTTTCTCACGCGGTGAATGTGAAGGTGAAAACGTGTGCTTGGAGTGACTGGTGGTGTGCTAGGTATTTGATAAATATTTCTTTTTCTCCTCAACCACTAGACATAGGAATAGCCATCATTTACAAGTGATGAAATGGGAGCTTGGAGGGGTTAAGTGACTTGTTCAAAATCCTATGGCTAATAAATGAGCCTTGATTTAAACCTAAGGCTGTACCATCTCAAGCTTAAGGCTCTTTTTATTACATCCTGTCGCCTCTCACTGCACTATTTGATCATTAAAATCAGAGCTGTGGTTCTTGTTGCCTCAGCTGACACCCCGCTTTATAAACCCTACCAGAAGTCTTACTAGAATGTTCTAGCCCAAATTAGCCTCTCTTTTCTATTTCTCCAAAGCACATTTTACCTCTATTTTAACACTTGTGATCATCTGCTTTGAATGTGTAATTAGTCAGGGTTTATCTTTTCTCCTCACTGGAGGCTGAACATCATCGTCATCAATAGCATTGACTTAAAACTGCGCTATGAGCTTCACTTGTAGTTCTTAGAAAGAACTGGTGGCCCTGTTATTATCATCTCCATTGTGCAGACACCTTACACAGACGAGGAGATCAGGGCCTGCCCAGGAGCACAGCACAAGTACGATTTGGGATTCCAGCACAGGTCTTTGTGACTCCAGGAATCAGGCTCTCAGCCACTGTCCCCTCGGCAGGGACTACATCTTCAGTATCTTTATGTCTGCCTCTCAGGGTCGAGAGTCCTGCTCAGGGAATGTTTATGAGATCAGACGTTTGTTGACTACTGTGTGACCTAGAATCTAGGATGTGATCCACGCGAGGGAAAGTTAGGCATATACGTGCTCCTGGGAGATCTGTAGTGTCCAGCCCCCCCCTCCCCCGCTCACAGGGGAACCTGAGGATGAAGCGGAATCCCTAAGAAGAGGGGGTCATGCCCATTATGGGAAGAGATGACAGGGAGGTAGGGTATGTTCTGCCCACAGTAGAGCCTCAAAAACTCTTCATTTGAATATAGTACAGTTTAGGAATCTGGATATCTGGGTTGTTTCCATTTTGGGACCATTATGAATAAAGCTGCCACGAACATTTTTCTATGAGTATTTTTGTGTACGTATGCGCTCACATCTCTTGGATGTGTAGCTAGGAATAGAGTTGTTGGGTCATAGAATAAATTACACATAATTTTCTTAGATACTGCCAAATACTTTTCCAAAAACGATGGCTCCAGTTTACTCTTCTACCAATAATACATGAGTTCTGGTTTTGCTATATCCTCCCCAACACTTGGCATTGCCAGCCTTTTTAAAGTTTTATTCATTCTGGTATCATGATGCGGTTTTAATTTGCATTCCCTTGATGAGTAATGGTTTTGAGTACCTTTTCATGCTTACTGGCAGTTTGGTTATACTCTTTGAAATACTACTCAACAATAAAAAAAGAACAAACTATATATACACACAAAAACATGAATAAACTTCCCAACTACATGTTGAATAAAGCAGCCAGCTGCAAAAAAGGAGTACACAGGCTGTATGAATCCATTTATATGAAGTTCAAGAGCAAGGAAAACTGTTATCAGGTCACAGAAGTTAGAAGAGTTGTTACCCTTTGTAAAAGAGAGTGATTAAGAAGCAGCGTGGGGGCACCTGGGTGGCTCAGTGGGTTAAAGCCTCTGCCTTTGGCTCAGGTCATGATCTCAGGGTCCTGGGATCGAGCCCCACATCAGGCTCTCTGCTCAGCGGGGAGCCTGCTTCCCCCCTCTCTCTCTGCCTGCCTCTCTGCCTGCTTGTGATCTCTCTCTCTCTGTCAAATAAATAAATAAAAATCTTTTAAAAATGTCTTACTTTATAAACTTTATTAAAACCTCTGTCAAATGAATTCACTTGAAGAATTAAAGAAGCTTGGATCACCTTGGTTTGAGGCCACAGTCAGGGAAGGCACTGTCTTCCAGCAACCTCGTGGGCCCACAACTGAGGGAACAATGCTGCTCAGCTCATTGACCTACCAGTGCTCGGACCTCGTCTTACCACCCTTCTTCCTTCCTCGAGGCAAGAATCCGCCTTAGGAATTTCTTTCTCCACCTAATATGTCTTTAATTCTATTCGTAAAGATGATCCTTTCCTTTCCAAAGGGAACTTTATAGGAATAACTTAGTTTACCGAGTTCTTCTTCAATTTTGTTTCCACAAACTCTGTTGAATAAACTAGAAAGATGGGCTCTGAGCATTGGGATAACTTGTATTGATTTTTTTTCAAGGCCTAATCTAATTCTGTTATTCTATAGTCAGCTCTGTTCTTTTTCTGCAGTAAAAGGAGACCAGATACCTCCTTTCTTGCTTGCTGAGACAGTACCTTATGTAGCCAGGCAATAACTATCTAACTTTTGGATGGTCGTGTTGTTGAAGTCACTGGCACTGGTCCTTCCCTGACATTCCCCTTTTTCCTGATTGATCGTGCCAGAGCGGGTAGCTGGTGTAATGGCGATGAGACCTACATATATAGCTAAATCCTCTTTTGTTAGCCATGATTATGGGCAAGAACACAGGGTTGTTATAAAATATAAATTTTAGACTCCACCTCTATAACCTCCATTCAACAAGTCTCTACTATGTTGTGGTTTTATACAATTAAAAAAGAAATATGGTAAAATACACATAACATAAAATGTTTCATCTTAACTGTTCTTTAAGTGTACAGTAGCAGCAGTAAGTATAGTCACACTCCTCTCGTACATTCATCACCACCATGCATCTCCAGAATTCTTTTCATCTTGCACAGGGAAACTCTTACGCATTAAAACAATACCTGCCCATATTCCCCTCTCCCCATTGTATATATCCACCATGTTGTCGTTGTTAAGATTTTATTTATTTATTTGACAGAGTGAGAGATCACAAGCAGGCAGAGAGGCAGGCAGAGAGAGAGGGGAAGCAGTCTTCCTGCTGAGCAGAGAGCCCGATGAGGGGCTCGATCCCAAGACCCTGAGATCATGACCTGAGCCAAAGGAGAGGCTTTAACCCACTGAGCAACCCAGGTGCCCCGATCCACGATGTTTTGTTCATTCATTCATCCATGGGTAGACACTGGGTTGCTTTTGCTTTCTGGCTATTGTGCACAATGCTGCTATGAATGTGGGTGGGCAAATATCTGTTTGAGCCTTTGCTTTCAATTCATTTGAGTATATACCCAGAAATTGCATTTTGGAGCATATGTTAATTCTATTTTTAATTTTTTGAGGACCTGCCATGCTGTTTTCCACAGCAGCTGAACCATTTTACATTCCCACCAACAGTGCGCAAAGGTTTCTATTTCTCCACACTCTTGCCAGTGCTTAGTTTCTATTGTTGGTGTTTTTTTTCTTTTTTTGGTAGTAGTCATTCCAATGAGGTGGTATCTCATGGCGGGTTTAATTTGCATTTCCCTCTCACTAATGATATTGAGTATCTTTTCACGTGCCTGTTGTAATTTGTTTATCTCTTCAGAGAAATGTCTATTGCAGTCCTTTGCTCATTTAAAAAAAGTTTTTGTTTAATTGTAGGAGTTCTTTATATATTCTAGGAAAGTTATGTTTTCTCATGTAATTTGCATAATGATAGGGAATAGAAGTATCAGTAACACAGGGTGCCTGGCTGGCTCAGTCAGAGGAGCATGCGACTCTTGATCTCGGGGTTGTGAGTTCAAGCTCCACATTGGGTGTAGAGATTACTTAAAAATAAAAATCTTTAAATTAACAATAACCAAAAGCTGAGGACCCTGCAACACACATAGAGAAATGAACTGGCAATTCATCTCCTAAATGAATATTTATTGAGCACACACTAGGAGTCTGAAGCTATTAAAATCAGTGTGGTTACAGTTGCAAAACAAAACTGATAAATACGGTGCCTGGGTGGCTCAGTCAGTTAAGTGTCTGCCTTTGGCTCAGATCATGATCCCAGGGTCCTGGGATCGAGTCCTGCATCAGGCTCCCTGCTCAATGGGGAGCCTGCTTCTCCCTTTCCTTCTGCCCCTCCCCTCACTCATACTCTGTCTCTGTCTCTCTCTCTCTCTAATGTCTCTGTAGTTGTGTTTAGCTGGAGCAGAGCAATTGTTTTCTAAAAGTTGTCTGGTTTGCTAGGCTATCTCTTTCCTATCCTTTCGGCTAGAGAGAACAGGCTTTGGTTGGGACTTCTTCTGTTTGTGTCCTTTGGTGTTGTGGGGGTGGCTGGGTGGCTTCCCTCTCACCCAGTCTGGTACACATGAGACAAAAAGAACCCCGAGGGAGCTCACTGCCCCGATGTTTGAGTTCCTCGGTCCCTTGAAGATCTGTCTTCTTTTCTTAGCTGCACTTAGCGGGAGAATTAAGGAAAATATATCTACTCTGCCTTTCCGGAAACAAAGTTCCTCCTCGGTATTAGAAACGTTGGCTTATTTAAATACTTGCTGCGTATTCGTGATCACGCCCGGGGAGTTGAGGGACTTGCTCCAGAGCCCATTCTCTGATCTGATGGCACACAGGCAGTATGACCTCACCGTCCTCGTTTGCTACTCACAGCACACACATTCGTGGAACTCCACCAAGTTCCTGTTCCCACTCAATGCCTCCACTGACCGTGGAGTCAGGTATTTGCTTTGTTGTTTACTTCTCTCTCTCTCCTCTCTCTAATAAGTTTTATGTCCACATTCTGCTGCCGTTGTGCTCTCACAATGGTCTGCATTGGGATGTCTTGTCTTTAGGATGACCCTTTCGGGTTACACTTTTCATGCAACATCAGTACTTGTTGATTTGTTTTGGAATGAAACAAACAGGCACAGGGCTGAAACCTGTTGACAACACAGAGAGTCCCTTGTCAGGCCTTCCTTCTCTCTTTGGCTGGGCATCAGCAACACCATTGGAAAGACTGTGGCTTTGTCATGGGCCCACCCAACGGAGCTGCCAGCAGGTGGCCTGAAACATTTTGCCACCTGTCTGATGTAGCGGACATGAAATTTCCAAATAAGAATGCTGGACATGTGACTGGTCCGGGCTGAAATGATCCTACAGTGTAAGGGGGGGAAGCAAGAACCTTCAATTTTCCATTGGTGACTTCTCATTATGCAGACTTTGCTGATGCTCATCTGGGAGGGAAGAACCGGTTCTGATGATCGCTAGAGCAGTCTGGGGCCTTCTCATAAATAAAACATGCCATCTAATTGCGGTGACGCAGCCAAAACATGCATACATGCAGAATCAATGCCTATTACCCCGTCAATTAACAGGGAAAATTAAACAAGATTTTAGGCTTTATTATTGTTAGTAATCCACTGCCTGCTAAGAGGGTCTGGAAGTCTTTGGTTAATCCATGGCTTCTTAATTCAGGACTTTAATACCCATGGGTGAAGAAATCAGGCGCGAATGCTCATCACAAAATATGCTTACCGCGATCTGGCTGAAAGACTGAAGGGATTGTTCATCCTGGCAAGGAAGCGCTCGCTTGCATTTCCCAAAATGGGAGCTTATGTGGGAAAAGGCTTGCTTTCAAAGTCATCCGAAAGTGTTTAACTATGTACCTTCAAAGTTTTAATTTATTTTCGAATAAATAACACATTTCCATACTTTCAACCAAACATCTAAAAGCCATCCAGTGAAACACCTCCTTCCCATTCCTGGGCCCCATCCGCCCGGTTCTTATAACCCCCACTTATAACCACCTGAGTCTGAATTAGTTACAAAACCTGCATTTATTTTTTTTCTCAAGAAAATCCTATGCATAGTTCGCATAGAGAACCGGGATTGTTTTAAGTCGTTTAGGGGACCACGCACAGAATAAATGGAGACATAAATCCCTACCTATAACACCGGGTGTCAGTGGACACATGATAGATTGATGGTTTCCCTCCCTCTCTATACACCATGCATCTTTCAGAGCTCTGTGCCTGCTGCCCGAGTTCTAATGAGCCACTTTCTGTGTTTCTGAAAGTCAGAGAGGTCATGGCATTGCTTAGCTCGATAATTGGGAGTATTGTGAGCCTTCACTATTGTTCTGGTGGAATTCTGGGCTGTCTCCTCTGACCGGATGATTAGTCCTGGCCTTGGAGCTGTGTTCTGTCTACTCTTATCTACTCCTGCCTTCCCCCAGGGAACTGGAGTGCTCAGCCTTCACTCAGATCTTTATTTTTCTCAGTTTATGTCTGCAGCACACGACTTTTCAAACCCAGTGGAAGCATTTTCTATGCTGGTGTCAGAGTTTGAGACTAATCTGCACCAAAGAAGTAAAATACAATATGATATAAATCTCCACCAGTGCTTCCGTCTTGAGGGGAATGTGATTTAACCTAGAAGACTTAGATGCCCAGAATACTAGCAAGATCTGTGTATTTTTTCTTTTTTTAGCATTATTGTTTTACTCTATTTTGGATCACATTCTCACCATAAGGTGCATATGGGTTTAAAAAGATATCATGTTGATAAAATTGTTCTTTTAAAATTTAAAACAGCTGGCAATATGTCTTCCTAGTGGCATCTTTGAAATTGGACAGACACAAAATGAAGATAACCAAGCTGTAAACAGAAATATCCAATCTTGAATCCAGACGAGATATTAATACACTGAAGAATCTATTTGGAGGATTCGAATTTCCCTAACAAAATATATTTTCTCCTGAGCCGTGACTTAGGAAAGCAGGCATCAGCACATTGCGTTGAACTTCTCAGCACCTGTCATGATGATAAATTGTTACATAGCAAGTCTGTTTGAGCAAATCCCACCACCAATTTTAAATCGCTAAGCCCTTTGTAAGTTTCAGGGAGGGCAGAGTACCTGAAATAACACCCAAATAAAAGTTAGCAGATTCCTTAGTTACCTCCACCTGACTGGCACTGACATCATCCATCAGCAAAAATTCCTGTCTCTTTATACAGCCCGAGATTTTTTCTTTCCAGATATCTAATTTAAAACAAATGTTACTTTTGGGAAGAATACACTGGAATACATTTTGCAACTATTTCTTCATAGTTGCATGAGTTAGAATAGATGCTTGCTTTTTACATATGTCCGTCCATCCATCCATTCATCCATCCATTCTTCTGTCCATCATTCATTCACATAGTCATTCATTGTTTGACATTCAATAACCAACACAGGTTGGGAGCCAACTGTATACCAGACAGCTGTGCAGGGATCCCATACAAGGACACTGTACCAAGACTTGGGAGTACAGAAAGAGTCTCCAACCTCATGATGCTTCACATCAGTGGAAGAGACAGACAATAACAAGCAAGAAGATTACTGATTTGGGTAAAGGAATCTGATACATCATTAAAGAGTAGCATGGAGTGACAATTTAGGTGGGGGGCAACTTAAAGTTAGGGGAACGGGAGTGGCTTCTCTGATGACACTTGAACCGAGTCCTAAGTAATGAGAGAGTTAGTCATAGGAAGTCCTGGGGGAAGTTTTCCAGACAGAGGAACAGTATGTGCCAGCTTTTGAGATGCCAAAAGGAGGCTGTGCAATGACCAAGAAACTGCTGTGCATGGTGGAAGGGGCTTATTCTGAGGCCAACGGGGAGTTGTGGAAATGTTTCAGATGAGTTAGAAGGTGGGGAGTGGATTGCAGTGAAGAATGAATCAGGGTGGTGTGAAAACAGGTGGGGAGTTAGGTTGGATACTGTTGAGATAGTTGGCCTATGGTCAAGATCAGAAAGAAGACATTTGTACCAGGTCCAGGGACACTAATATAAGACACTAGTCTTTCCCTCCAGGAAATGCTTGTCTAGAGCAGAGGACTGAGACAATAAGTGATGACAGCAGTGCACAGAAGGTACAAAGTGCTTTGAAAAGGACCAGTAGCTGGCTCTGCCTGGGGAAGTTCATGCGGCTTTGCGGAGGAGGTATTCTTTGGGCTGGATTTCAAAAGAGGAGTCAGGGTCAACCAGACAGATGGGCCAAGCCCACAAGTAGCCATTAGAAGCTCACATGGCTTCTGGGGACAGCCAGGCATTGGGTAAATGAATGAAGGGAGATGGAAAGAAGACAATAGGGAATGGTGGAGACTTTGTCCACCTGGAGAGTATAAGTGCCCTCTAAAGGGAGCAGAATCTTCACAGCTCCAGCCAAGAACTATAAGGAGAAATGTTGTTAGGACTTCAGAATTACTAATGAAGTCTGAAAGCAAAAATCTCTTGAATTTTAAATGTTGACCATTAATTCCAACTCTAAAGCATTATTTGGGCCAAATAAAACACCTGTGAGCTGGATGAGACTATGGGCTGGTGGCTAGCAACCTATGCACTACTGACAAAGGCGTTGTTTTGGTTCCATTTCATGCCTCCTTGGACGGGTGGTGCAGAATAGGTACAGCCTGATTAAATTCAGTGAATGAAGCTACTGGGTTACCAGCTAGCCCTTCTAGCAGCATCGGAGTCCAGGAATTCATTTCCCAGGTGTTATAGGAATACTTACTATGTAGTCAATAGTGTTCTTTCTCACCTTTTGAAAATATGCACAAAACCTGGGATGATTGGAGCCCCATTGCCCAATATAGTGACTACTAGCTACATGTGTCTATTGAAGTTTCAAAGTAAGTCAACTAAAATGAGCAAAAAGCAAAAAATTCAGTTCCTTAGTCATACTGGTCACATTTCAAGAACTTGATAGCCACAGGTGGCTAGTGGTTACCATACTGGTCATGCCAGATACTGAATGTCTTTATCATCGTAGACATTTCTATTGGACCGTGGCGCACCGGGTGTTGGGTCACAGATCGACTGAGATGCTGTTCTGTGAGGAAACTAACTCCATTCAGAAAAATGAACCAAAGGGGTATATTTAGTATAGACACAAAACATTTTTAAGAATCTATCTTATACGTATCTTTCTAAAGCTAATTTGGTATTGTGTTATTTTGGATGGGGATAATCTGGAACACTTGAAGGATTAAGTAGTCTTCATGTTTCCTTGGCGGTTGTTATCCTGAACGGTTTCATGTTTCAGAATTTCCAAATAACTGTAGCTGAGCAAGTTGAGACATGCTCAGACTGGGGAGCCACGGTACTTGTATGTTTGCAGCGATGGATGGAGTTGGTGCTCTTTTTAGAAGTCTCTGAGAATGAGGAAAGACATCAAAAGCTATTTATGTGGCAAATATAAAATGCTTAGTATTTCCTGTCACCGAGGAAACAGCTGAAGCGTTTAAGAACTTCTATTCCAGCTCAGAAACACCTAGATTCAGATGGTGGCTTCACCACTTAATACCACTTAATTAGCATCAAAGCCCTTGTTTATTTTCCAACATTACACTGTGAGATGAGTATGTTTGTCATTTTCATTTTAAAAAAGAGGGGAAACCAAGGCACAGAGGGGTTGAATTACATTCCCACAGTCACACAGCTAATAATTGTTTATAGATAATAAAAACTGTAGATTGAATTCAGGTAATCTGACACTAAGGCCAATTTTCTTTTTCTCTTTTCTTTTTCTTTTTCCATTTAAGATTTTATTTATTTATTTGAGAGAGAGAGAGAGAGCAAGTGCAGAAGTTGTATGGGGGAGGAGTGGAGGGAGAGGGAGAAGCAGACTGGTTGCTGAGCAGGGAGCCCGACTTGGGGCTCGATCTCAGGACCCCAGGATCATGACCTGAGCCAAAGGCAGATGCTTCACTGACTGAGCCACCCAATTGTCCCTAGGGCCAGTTTTCTTGACCACAGCATTCCTGTGCTTCTGATTGTTGCCAGTTTATTTAACTTTGCTGTGCCCCGGTTTTCTCATCTGTAAATAGGGATAATGCTACCTAGCTCACATGAGTTCCTGCAAGGACAAAGCTTGTGACACGGTATCTGCCAGCTACTGGGATTGTTGGGATTGTTCACTTTTAAAGAAAAGCATTCCTTAAGAGAGTTTTTAAAAACTCAATCTCATCATAAAATAAAGATATTTAAACAACAAAGCTATAATGTTTTCCTTTTAACTTATCAGAGTGGTAAAACCCCCCAATAGATAATCTCCTGATGTGGCAATGGTAGGCGGTGGGGGTCCTCCTAAACCCTGCAGGTGGGTATAATATGACCTGTAAGGAAGGAACTGGCAATATCTATGAAAATGAGGTCTTTTGACCCAAGAAGCCCACTTCTAGGAATTGTTCTTTTAGATATGCTTGCTAGCATGATTAAAGATGCGTGTTTAAGAATATTCATTGCTCTGAAAAAAAAAAGAATATTCATTGCTCTGATATTTGTTGTAGCAGGACGTGGATCTAACAGTGTATTTGTCCTTTAGAAAAAGATTGACTTAACTAGGGTTCCACAGACTTTTAGTATAAAGGAGCGGATAGCAAATATTTTAGGCTTTGGGGCGCAGGGTCTCTGTCCTGTGAAAGCAGCCAGAGGCAATATGCAAATGAAGGGCCACAGCTGTTTGCCAATAGGACTTGATTTACAGAAACGGGTGGCTTACTGAATTTGACTTGTGGGCTCTCGTTTGCTTGCTCCTGACCTAAATAAACATGGTAGGTCCACACATGGGAATACCATTCAGCCATTAAAAAGAGGATAGACCAACCTTCAAGACCTAGGATTCGGTGGAAAAATCACAAGGTAGAAAGCACTTACAGAGCCTCTACCACATGCTAGGCGATATTCTAAGTGCTTTTCATCATGTGTTAACTCGTTACCATTCACAGTTACCCTAGGAGGCAGCTGCTGCTACCGCTATTACCCCCATTCTAGATGAGAAAATTAAAGTGGCACTCATTAAGAAACTTGGTCGACTTCCCACAACCAGTAAGTGTTGGAGCCAGGATTCAAACCATAACTTGAAACTCAAGACCAAGCCCTCGTCCTGTCACATGCTGCCTTCTAGAACAGGGTGTACGACCAGGTACAACCTGGTGCTACCTTATATATGTGCAAACAAATGGGATTACTTCAGCTCTTCATGGCTTACTTTTCATTACTAGCTCTAAGGAAATTTTTAGACTTTGTTTTTTTGAGAGCTCGAGCGAGTGTGCACGTGCTTGCATGGGCAGAGGGGGAGGGGCAGAGGGAGAGAGAGAGAATCTAAAGCAGGGTCCACACCTGGCATGGAGTCCTACACGGGGCTCCAACTCATGACCCTGAGATCACGACCTGAGGCAAAATCAAGAGGTGATGCTTAACCAACTGAGCTGCCCAGTAGCCCCTAGACATTTCTTGCTAACGGACTTCCAAAAGGAAATTTAATATCAGAGATAGACACAGTCTATCTGTTCAGGTAAGTGTATGATGTGTGCTTTGTACACGAAGAGTAGGACTTTTCTGCCCTCCTCCTCCCATGAGCCAATTTTCACCTTTTAGGGGACAATACCGCCCCGTTGAGAAGGAGTGGGTCATCAGTGTACTTATGTCTTCATGCACCATCTCCGGAAAGATCTGTATGAAAGTGAGAACAGTAGTTGCTTCTAGGGGTACAGTCTGGGAGGGTCAGAAGTGGGAGACCTTGGATTATATTACTTTCCACAAAAAAAAAATGAGGAGAAAATAAAGAAAGGCCCCTGAGTTGCCAAATCAAATAACCATGTAGTGAAGGAGGCAGAGAGGCCCCACAAAGGATCACCTGCTGTGCCCTCCTCATTTGTCCCTAGCTGGCTGTGGTGCAGGAGCATTAATGAGGTCTGCGTCCCCAGGAGTCCTTGCTTGGAGGAGGGCTGCCATTTCTTACGTCTGGGGTGAGAGTTTGTTTGCCTGGCTTCACTGGGCCAACTGACAGCCTCTCCTTCCCTCTTCTGCACAAGAGGCTTTCGGGATTCTTTGTTCTTCACAAACAACTCCAAACTGGAAGAAAGATACAGGTTTTTAGTGATTTCTTTAACTTCGCCTCTCCTGGAACCCAGAAATCCCCTTTAAAGTCATTACAATGGGATACAATTCCCATTCATTCTTTGTTTCCCGACAAACGAAGGCTTGCCTGGACCCAATAGTACATTTTGGGGCACGGGAAGGAATAGTGGCAGAAAGAACTGGTTAGAACAGGATGAAAATCTTCTGGATTCTAAGCTTTGCTCCCATTCACTAAACCACACTTCTGATGTTGAAAATTTGTGTCATGCAGACATGGGCCCCACAATGAAGGGAAGTGAACAGGTCACGAGGGACCCCTTTGTACACGTGACTCAGTGGAGTGTGGAGACCAGCATTAAAAAACACAGGAGGTCCCATGGAATGGGACAGAAATGAATCTAGTAAAAAACAGAGTGTGTCTCGTGTGGTAAAGGTAAGATTTGTTTTGTGAAACTCTGAGTTCAGTGATATGGGTGCACTGGGGCACATTCAAAATGCACTTACTGTTCGGAGGGTCTGTCCCATGAAGAGACGAGCCCAGAGCTGTGGGGGGGCCTCGTGCCATCGCCCGCGGCTTCCGTAGAAATGCTCCCCGCTCCCGGCATCCCCTGGCCCGTCACACTTGTTAAAATCCTCCAGAGCACACCAGTAGCTTCACTTAGGTTTCTGTCCTTTGTTGGCTTGTCTTCTGCTTGAGCAAAGCTCAGTAAAGTCAAGCTGATGACCAGAGAGTGGTGGTCATTAAACCATATTTTTTAGGCCAAGAGAAATTGTCTTTTCCATTTTGTTTTGTAACTATACTCTCAAACACGGTACCCCTTAAAGTCTGAGTGTCCTCGATTCTGAATATTAGAGTCAAATCTTGGCAGCCTAAAAATTCACGGGAATTTATTTCCCCCTTTGTAGGGATAGAATGAAGAGTAAAGACCCGCAGTGGAGAGATGGCTGAGCCCTTGACCGACGGCTCTGTCTTGATCTTTCCTTGCCCTGGCTAGTTTCTGCTCTTCAGAAAAGGTCATTTTCTGAGTCAAGCTCCAAGAGCCTCTGCTCTCTGCTCCTTAAGACTCTTGTGTCTCTGGAATCTTTCTTCCCTGATCACCTTACCTCATCCTCTGTCTTCTACAAGGAATCACCTTTGGAGTTGTCTTCACTCAGGCATTTTCTGGAAGCTATAGCGCCAACTTATAGGAACACAAGGCCAAGGGGCGTGAGAGGGATGTGGGAGGGACCCTGGGTGTTTGATCAACTGTCTCCATTTGGCCTCGGTCTGAGTTTTCAAACGTGGTGCCTGGCTAAGCACCCCTCCCCTTTCCCAAGCCCCTAGCTCTGATCCTGGCACCACCTCTTGGTGAGGACCTGGCCTCTGATTCCTGTTGTTTGCCATGCCGTGTGCGTGGCTTGGGCCGGGAGGCTTTCCCTGATCTCCTGTGAACTTTCGGGGCAGTTAAGTCTCTCACGGCGGGCTTCCCCGGGACTTGGTCCTGGATCTCCTTCCACACTGAGGCCAATGGCATGTCTGTTGTCAGGGGAAATGTGGTTCACTGAGCTCCCTGGCGTTGGGCTGGGGACCGGCCTCAACCTCCAAGCGTGTGTGATCGGCGGAATGCAGTTCCAGATGCCTAGGCACAGGTGAGAAGGGAACCAGGGGCCAGACTGCGCAGACACCAGCGATGCTAGGACCCTGCCTCGAGCTCGCCATCCCCGATTCCTGCCGCTCAGCCAAAGCTCAGGATGCGAATGAATTAGATAACAATGTTCTTCCTCCATCTCTGGGGTGGGACATCATCTAGTTCCCTTGCTTGAAGTCTTGGGATATTTGATGATTACATTAAATGAGATCAGAAACACAGGAGGAACAGGCTTTGGGGCAAAGATCGTGGTTAGGGTGGCATAAGCTGAGTTTAATGAGCGCCTGGGCCCCCTGGTTCGGAAGTCCAGTACAGGAGACAGAGTAGTTTCTTTTCTTTTCTACAGGATCGGGCAAAGCGCTTGCACTTTGATCAAAAATTCATCTTTTTGATGATCTTTCATCTGCCCCCAAAATGGAATTAGCTTGTTTATGACTTATTGGGGCCTGAAGAGGGGGTGCAGAGGGGAACACTGGGTGTGATGGATAGTCCTTAGCATGAGACACAGGTATGGGCTTCAGATGACTCCTGTATCATGATGTGGGGGTGGTGTAGTTTACAAACAGGGTGGTAAAGGTAATAAGAAAGTGTACACCAAAATGAGCCGGTGAGGGCCAAGGTCTGCAGGCCCTCAGGGAGTGCAGGGAGCCCTTTCTGTGTGGGCACAGTGGGAGCTACTGGTAAACATGCTGGAAACTTTCTACAGGAGAGGTAAGATTCTTTTCCCTCTCTGGCTAGTCAATATGTTATATTACCTAGATTGCATATGCTATGAAAAACCTCTAACATAATGGCTTGTATAACATACTACATTGTATTTGTTCAATAAATATTTATTAAGTACCTGGCATATTCCAGGCACTCTTCCAGGTGCTGAGAATACAGGTGTGTACATTTTAGTAAAGTCCCAGCCCTTCGTGGAATTTACATTTGAGCGGGAGAGATGCAGGACAAGTAAATAAATGAACATATCATGTAATCTCAGGTCTATCTGTAATCTCTCCCACTGGACTATGAGCCCATGGAGGGAAGAACTGTGTTTATCCAGCTGTTTCTCCAGCCATGTGTTGGACCGAACGAATGTTCGGAATCTCCAGGAGCCCGTCAGTAAACACTGCGTTTTAGTTTACTAGCACACCTCAGTAAGGACTGTCGTAACCACAACCACAGTCAGGGCTACCTGACTGGGAGCATTGTCAAAAGTTGGTGTCTCAAAATATGAACGTTGAAAAGCCATCAGTTGCCGCACATTAGTGATAGAGTCTGGGTCATTTTCTCACAGAAAAGTTAGTGCTGTCGATTAAACCAACTATCAGTTTTAATCATCATCACCAGCCACTGAGCACTCTGATTAGGCGAATCTGCTAGGAAATTTACTTACCTTATGGCGGGGATAGTGTGGTAGGCAGAATAATGACCCCGCCCCCAAATGCCCAGAACCTGTCCATACCTTAATCCCAGGAACCTACAGATACCTTAGGTTGCATGGCAAAGGGGCACTAAGGTTGCTGATGGAAATAGGGTTGCTTGTCAGTTGACCTTAATGTCAGGAGATGATTCTGGCTTATCCAGATTGGCCCAAAGTCATCACAAAGATCGTTAAAAGTGCAAGAGCGAGGCAAAGAGGAGGTAAGCGTGATGATGCCTGAGGAGGACTTGACCTGCTCTTGCTGGCTTTGAAGGCGGAGCCAGGGGGTCAGGGGCCATGAAAACAGTTGGCTTCCAGAAGCTGGCCATGGCAAAGAGATGGTTTCTGCCCCAGAGCCTCCAGAAGGGAACGAGCTCTGCCAACCCCTTGGTTTTAGCCCAGTGAGACCTACGTTGGATTTCTTCTATCCTGCAGAACTTTAAGATAATACCTTTTTGTTGTTCGAGCCACTAAGTGCATGGTCCTTACCTTCGGCAGTCAGAGAAACTAACAGAGGTAGATACCGCCATCTTACAATGTGTGGGTGAGGCGTCTGAGGCTCAGAGATACCGAGGTACTTTCACAGGATCACGCAGCCTGGTCCCAGCGATGGAATCCAGATTTGCATCCGGGTCTCCTGCCAGACCATGCTTGTCCCCTGCTGCTCGGATGAGCAGTTAGCATTGATAAAGCCAGGGACACATCCACCAATGCCTAAACATGCAACCTGGTTCTCAGCTCCCAAGACATGGCCCTGGACCTCAGGTCTCCTCGAAGTCAGTTGTTCATATTGAAAAATGCAGTCCTCATGTGAGTGCGGGTGGCTCCATGCTAAGTTCGGTGCAAACACATATCATTAGTAAATGTGAATGTGGAAGCTTGTGGAAGCTTGTCTTGAAACTTCGAGGTGGTCTAGGAGCTCCGAGAGAGCAAGATTAACAAAGGACTTGTAAAAAGGGGAGCCATGCTTGGGGCGATGTGTAAGCTATAGAATGCATCAAATTCGAACAGTAATGTGACCTTGGAGATCAATCAGAATGGACTCAACTGTCTGAAGACACCAGAGGAGAAAATATCCTGGAGAAATGTCAATTCACAGAAAGGAAGGGAAAATATTTTAAAGTAAGAAAAACTGCTGCATTTGCATCTTGCTTTTCTGGTGTGTGTTCACGAAAGTGGCATGAAAGCAAGTAAAGTGTCACACGGGCTTGTTTCTGGTGAGTAGGGAGGTGACTTTCAGGTCCTGTGAGCCAGTGTGTCCAGTTCACCACTCAAGCCAATCAGACTCTTAGGCTGCAAGAGGGCAAACAATCGAAATAGGAATAAAAGAGCAGTGGTTCAAAGACAAACCTTTTCTCAGCCTTCAGGCTGTGGCTTCAGAAAAGTCCTGGGGTCTTTGAGAGGGGGATCAGGGAAGAACTAAGAGAGTCAAGTAAATGGCAGCACGGGGGGACTCTAACCCAGGCAAGTGGGATCTCAGGACCCACCTGCTCCACCTGGATGCATCCCTCCCTTCCAAGGAAAGGTCGGGAAGGGAAAGTCACACCCTGAGACACATCGAGGAGCAGGGAAGCTTCGATTTCCGCTTAGGTCTAGTGGGCACCGAGACCTCGGCTCTCCTGCTACGGCTGACCCTCCCGTTCTGAAAAGGCCAGGTCTACTGCTCTTTTTCTTGAAACCAGAAGGAATAAAACCAGCTCAGGGGCGCCTGGGTAGCTCAGTGGGTTAAAGCCTCTGCCTTCGGCTCAGGTCACGATCTCAGGGTCCTGGGATCGAGCCCCCGCATCGCATTGGGCTCTCTGCTCAGCAGGGAGCCTGCTTCCCCGCCCTCCCCAACCTGCTCCCCGCCCCAACCCTCCCGCGTCTGCCTCTCTGCCTACTTGTGATCTCTCTTTCTCTGTCAGATAAATAAATACAATCTTTAAAAAAAAATAACCAGCTCAGTGAAATCCCTGTTGGATTGTGGGAGCATTACATTGTGACTGTGGAAGCTTGTCTCTAACTGGGCCGGGACAGGCGGTGCTTTCCGTAGATCAGAGCCCCAGGGTTGACTGTTGGCTCTGGGAGTTTCTCTGCTTTGGAGAGTCCACGAGAGCATAGGAAGCAGTGGCCACTCCCTCCTCCCGGAGAGCACTGAAGGAAGCAGTCACATCCAGCCACTGTCCCAGGAAATGAGAGGTCCCTCTTCCCACAGCCAGCCTGCTGCCTTGAAGATGTCAGCAGTAAGGCCCCCGCCTCTGCCCAGGGGCTCCTTTATTCTTGTCTCCCTGCAGTCTACCCTCTACCCTGCAGCCATTAGAACTTTCCAAAATGCTGATCTCATTGTGTCCTTCCTCTGCTTAAAATCCACTAGTGCGTTCCCTTAGCATCTCTGGGATAAAGACAGGATTCCCACTTGTGGCCGCCTCACAGGCCCCCCAACCCCCTGCCACGGGCCCAGCAGCAGCCCACCTCTGACAAACCCCCCTCGCTCGCTGTACTCAGGCAACCAGACCCGGTCATCCTGTCTCCCACCGTCTGAGAGCTTTGCAAGGCAGCTTTCTGCCTGGGATACTCTTCTTTGCCTCTCTGCCTCTGTTTCTTCTTACTTTCTCACCCCCAGTGCTTTGCATAGCAGTGGATGCAGAGGGGGTCCTAAAGTGGGAGAAGCAACGAACGAACACCCCGGGGCTTGGAAACAAGGGTGGGGGAGAGAACAGAAACCCCGTGCATTTGTACCTTGTGTAAAGTTATGGTTAAATTCATCGTTAAAGCTAACGGGGTCCTATTGCAATTCTGCTCTATGCAGCCAGCACTGTAAGCAATAACTTTATTAAGGTCAAATAGATATCACAATACAGATTTATCCAACAGGATCCAGAAACTGGTTACAGATATCATCTAAGAAACACGGCTGTTTTCTGCTGAAATGCTTCCAACATCACAGATCACACAGAGTTTATACATCGATAACAACTTTTATCTGGAAATACAGATGCATGGTTTGCCCTCACTGTTGGGCCTTGACGTTTCAATTGAGTTAAAACAAAGAGGCAAAGATTGGCATTTTCTTGCTAATGAATAAATTCTGAGAAATGTTTCATGAGAACCCTCTCTGGGATCAGAGTTGCTCACGGAAGTCATTTCTAATTTATGAGTAACACTCAAATCAGAATTAGTAGTAAGTTAAGCCGTGACTGGAGAATTTTTAATAATTGGATCAAGGGAACATATTAACTTTACAAATAAATAGGATTTAAAAGTTTAGCTGGTAGTGTAGGTTCTACAGAACATCCTTTATAAATTAATATGTTGACACAATAGCTTCTCAACTATGGTGTCTGATATCTGCATATTATTCTATTATTCTAAGAAAACAACACTCCATAAACACAAACAGTTATCGGGCCCATTATTCATGGTCCTTAGGATAAGAGCCACAAAACACCATAGAAAGTTACAAGAATGTAAATATTTAGCTAAACAATTGAATAAATATTGAGCAGTTGCCATATATGACACTGAATATCGACTAATAGGGATAAAATCCCAAACCTTAGTTAACAATGCATTCAGAACTGGGGAAAGCCAAAGAGACAAATTTGCAGGTATACAAAGAATGAATATATTTCTTTAAACGTCCATTTAATAAATTCATGGTGCAAACTGGAAAATTTTCATAAATACATTTCAAATGTTCATTTTGTGAGAAAATGCTTATTCATGCACTAAATCATATGAGCACTGATTGATTCATCAAGTAAAAAAACAACAACAGAGTAATTGTCTGAAACAAATAGAGACTCACAGTCCTATAGGGTCTGCAACCAAACACAGTAACACATGCACATGTGATACACCAAATTGTCTTATAGAAATCATTACAACATCTTTTGCATCAAAACGCATCGGGAAACTCAGTGCTATATAATTTACTTTATGCATAATACATACTAGAGACTTTTAATCTACAAAATGCTTCTACTATCTCAACACACCTACAAGATGACCATAAAAGTATCTGTGTATATAACAAGGTACTCTCCAATTAGGCATCTATGATGAATAATGGATCTGCTCATGTCATCTCCTCTCTAAGTACCATTTATCATGACCCAGGCCTTTCTGCCTTAATGAGGACTCCAGATCTCTGATTTACGTTCAACACCCTCTGCATTAATAATTGATTGAAACTCTTATAAAATTCTTCTGCTACTGGAATGGAAGGTGGTGAGGCTTGCTCCAGAAGAATGCAAATATGGCCTGTTAAATCTGGTTGGTAAAAGAGGCCGGGCCACCGGACTGCTGACCAGACTCCTCTGAGGTCGGCCCCAAGCTCGCCTGCGGCCCGTACCCGCCGCTTGACCCATAGCTGCCTTGGTTGTACCCGCCGTGGTTATAGCTGCCCGAGTGCTTCTCCATTGGGTCTGAGAGATATCGCTGTCCCGAGGAATGCCAGCCCGTCTCCTTGAAGACAAACCAGATGTTTCCAGCCCAGAGGATGAAGTTCAAGAACCCAAAGACCTAAAGGAGAATCAGAGCAAGTGAGCTGAGAGATGGAAACGCGGGGAAAACCTCAATTTCAGAGCACTCCTTTGCGGCACGTAAGGCTACTTTTTTTTTTTTTTAAGATTTTATTTATTTATTTGAGAGACAGAGAATGTGAGAGAGAGCATGAGAGGAGAGAAGGTCAGAGGAAGAAGCAGACTCCCCGTGGAGCTGGGAGCCCGATGTGGGACTCGATCCTGGAACTCAAGGATCATGACCTGAGCCGAAGGCAGTTGCTCAACCAACTGAGTCACCCAGGCCCCTGTAAGGCTACTTTTCATCCAGGATTGGGATCTCTCCCAATTTTTCCTTTGGATTTGCTATTTCACTTAGAATATCTGACTTTTATTGAACGCTTACTACATGTTCGGCACTGGGTAAAGGGCTTAGTGTGTATCGATTCATTCATTCTGAGAAGACGGTGTTATTATTCTACCCACGTTAAAGATGTGAAAACTGGGGTTCGGGACAAGAATCTTGTTCAAGGTCACATGACTTGCTAAGTAGTAGACAAGAGTCAAGCCCTGTTCTGTGTGACTCCATCATCTTACTTAAGTGTTACTGTCTCCCCAAGTGAGGTATTCCTTCCTCACTGCGTAAGAGGTCTTTGGGGGGTACAGAGCTGAGAGCTTTCATTTTAGTGATAGTGCATTAATTTATAAGGTCACCTTCTTGTTATAGCTAGAGATCCCACTCTTCCAGCTCTTGTGGCACCGAAGAAACGAGTCACCTTAAAGCTGGAAGTATGGAGGAAGCATTCCTCCAGATGGTATGCAGGTGAGCACATGGATGTTAGAGCACATGGAGGTTGTGACTTTGAGTAGTTGGACTTTCTGTGCCTCTCACATTCAGAAATGAATGTTGAAACCAGACGACGAGTGAAAAGCAGGTTTCAGACAAGTAGGAGCTATTTTCCCAAGAACTAGATGTGAAGCTTTTCTATAGAAATTCCTCTTACTCTCCAAAAGGGTGTTGTTGGTGAATCGGAGGATCAGGTGTTGCCTCCCCAGACCCTGAGTGTTTGATGGAACACTCCTGTTTTCCTGGTGCAGGAGGCCCCAACGGGAACAGCTGTTCCCACGCCTTTTCCCCAGGGGCATTAATTGACCTGAGAGCTAATCACGGGTGGTCAATTTTCACAGCCCCTTACTGGAGACAGACAGCAGGATGCTATAAAGCTGTGATGGCATTAAGGTATATTTCATAGCCACTCCAGTGTGACAATCACCAATCAAAATGGACTTGGGCCATCGCCATAGCTCTGGAATTTGGATGCTGAAGTCCTCTGCTGGGCCAGAATTTATCCCTTAGTTGCTGGATGGTAGAATGGTGCCCGGTGGGCGGAAGTGGGGGGCTAGTGTAGTCAAGACGAGGCGCCTTGGGGCCTTGGAGCAGGGACTTATCACCAAAGTATTTGAATATTTTAGCAGCAGGTCGATCAGGAAACACTACCTGAAGGTCAACTGGGGAGTCATCCCGTGGGTTTTGAAATCAGGGTGGCCTAAACTCTGCACTTTCTTGCTCTGTGACCTTGGACAAGGTAGTTAGCCTCTGGAACTCAGCTTCTCCGCTTTCCTGCCCCGAACTTAGATGGAATGAAGACAATTATTCCTTCCTTGGGTGACAGTTGTAAGGATTAAAGAGAATACCCATAAAGCAGCCAGACAGTGCTGGACACACTAGAAAATGCTTACTGACTGGTAAGCTATGTTCTGACTACTTTCCCCAGTATTTCCAGGAATTGTGTTCAGTTGGCTCTTTGGCTGCAGCATAAGCTGATGTGGGACTTTGACAATAGGGAATGTGGGCAGCCCAAGCAGCGCTTAGGTCCTCACGTGATCTAAAAGACTAGTTTATCCCTTCTTCCTTCTCTCCTATGCCACCCTCTTTTCTTCCTCTAAAGTTAACTGACGTCTGTTGACATTATTTTATGCCATGCTCCCGGCGACTTGCTGAGGGAGATACAAAGCATAAATAACGTACTCACAGTATAACAGTTGTGTGATCAAAATGAATGAGGTGATCACCAATAAAACTATAATAAGCATGCAGCATCTTCGTCCGTGTGTACAACCACTAGGATATTTTCCATCAAAGGGAGATCTTGATTAAGCTGTATCTTTGTAAACATATGTCAATATGAGTAGAAAAAATGATCAGGGAATCTTTTCAGATATGAAGAGATGGCTCTTATTCCTTGATCTCTCCCTTTTGCTTGCTGCTCTTGGTTTCTAGGAAAGGTATGCTCAAGAAAGACCTAGAAATCAGGGAAATGCAGCTGAAAAGCACAAGCACATGCAAGGTGTCCCCAGGGAAATGTGTCGGGAGCAGCGATGTCTTATTCCCTTGTCATCAGACTGATATCTCAGACTCCTGGCTGGCACGTTGTCGGGGTTCATGGGCCCTTTAATCTTTTCTTGCCATTTTGCTGCAACTGAAATTGGAGCAAGGATTTTGATTCAAGCTCAGATGTGGGGATAGCAGTAGGAGAGACTGCAAGAAACCGTGCATAGCGTGAGAAAGAATGAGATGAGGTCTCGATTAGCGGAGAAGATGTATCAAGTTTGCATATAATGAAGCTGGAGAGGCAGAAGTAGAAATTATGGCTAGAACACTTATGCTCAGGGAACCTTTGAAAGAAAATTTGAGAGAGAGAGAAAACAAAACAAGACGAAAAAACATTCTTTTTCCCTACCCCTTCTTTGGGCTCTGACACGATGTGACGTTTAGGAGAATGGAGGTATTGGAGAAGCGGCTTTTTGTTGACACTGGACATCTGCCTTATGCTGGGCACCGTGCTGAGCATTTATCATCTATCATCTCATTGAACAACAGTCTTGTGAGATGTGGTCGATAATAGTCCCACTTTATGAAAGTCCCACTAATGAAACTAAGACATAGGGACCTTAATTAATTTGTCCGAGGGCAGTCCATTATTGAGGGTGGAGATTCAAACCGTAGCCGACTAACTCCATCGCTACGCCTTTCACCGTTTCGAGCGGCAACAGCATTTGGGGTCTTGGCTCTAGCCTGGCTTTGCTGTCACGACTTGGGAAGTCTTATGCAAATCCCCTCACAGCAGCTACGTACATTTGAAATATCTAGATAGCTCCCCGCCTATTTGTGTTAGTGGGAAATCAGAGATGCCAAAATGCTTTGGAGAAAGTAAATCTGTTGCCCAGGTAGAGATATCAGTGCCGTTGCTGAACCAGTGACTCGTGGAGGTCAGCCTTTGCTGTGTGCCTGGCCCCTCCTCCAAAGCCTACTCTCGCCTAGTAGGCAAGCTGGTTGGTTTCTGGGAGCCATGTTTCCTCTGCACAACTCCCCCAACCCCCAGGCAAGGTGGACACCCAGCCGGAGATGAGCTCATGAGAGTCTCTCTGCCAGAAATGTGGGATTAGACCTGAGTGATTTTAGTTCAATTCAAGATGTTCCTTTGAAAAGGAATATAGGGGCGCCTGGGTGGCTCAGTCAGTTGAGTGTCTGATTCTTGGTCATGATCTCAGGTCATGATCTCAGGGTTGTGAGACTAAGCCCCGTGCAGGGCTAGGTGTTCAGCCCGCAGTCCTCTTGAGATTCTTTCTCTCCTTCTCCCTCTGCCCCTCCTCTGCTTGCTCTCTCTCAAATAAATAAATCTTTAAAAAAAAAAAACATTAAAAAGAAATATAAACTCAGAACCCCCCGTGGGGTGGCTATCTTCTTTTGTGTGAACAGGAAAAAGAAAAAAAAAACGCCTCTGAAAAGAGACAATGATATAACCGACATCCAGAGAGAAAGAGATGAAGGATGAAGGATGTGAAGTTTCCTGCCAGTCTTCCCGTTCCTGGCCCCAGGGTTCTGCCCTTAGAAGACACATTTTGAGTGTCTTTCTAATTACTTTTACTTTTTGTGAAAAGCTAGCTCAGTAGGATTTGAAGCCAAATGAGTTTGTAATGAAAATCATAAAATCGCTGCATTGGGCAGATAAATATTCTTTTCCTCTGCTGTTGGTAACAGAAATTTTGTTCCCCTCGCAAAGCCCAGTTGCAGTCAAGGGGCGCGAGCTGGGTGCTGGAACTTGAAATCGGGAACGGAACTTGCCAGGGCAGATACCACATCTGCTGGTGTCTGACACCTGGAACCCGGACCCTGCTCTAGATGCTGCTTTTGGTGGAGCCTGTCTCGTCGGGGTCATCGGTCTTCTGAGCTACTTAATCCCTTCCAAAGATTTCTTTTTTTCCTGATGGGGTCCATCAGAGTCAGTTTCTGTTACCTGCCCCCCAAAATTGCAGCTCACATGGGCATTGGTACAGAAGTGGGGTGCAGAGAATGGACATCAGGGACGGACAGAGTGTTCTTCTTTAGCTAGCATGAAGCGAATTTCCTGTCACTAGGACCCTTAACTGATGTAGATCTCTAATGACAATAGCAGCAGACCTGTCCTCTCTCGCGCAACGTGCTATTTGGTTTCTATCATTTTCTTTTTGACTTTTAAAAAATTTATTTTTTTAAAAGATTTTATTTATTTATTTGAGAGAGAGAGAGCACAAGTGGGAAGGAAGGCCGAGGGAGAAGCAGGCTCCCTGCTGAAGAGGGAGCCCAATATGGGACTCGATCCCAGGACCCCAGGATCATGACCTGAGCCGAAGGCAGACACTTAACCGATTGTGCTACCCAGATGCCCCTCTCTTTTTGATTTTTTAAAAATTTTAATTATGTATTTTATTTAAAAAGTATATATGTATATATGTCTAGAATTTAGTGGATATTTTCTTTTTTTTTATATTTGAGTATGATTGACACACAACATGGATGGACCTAGAAGGTATCATGCTAAGTGAAATCAGTCAAGCAGAGAAAGGCAAATACCTCTTTTTGATTTTAGGAGACACCTCACGTTGTTTCTCATTCAAAATTCCCATTGCTTAGTCTAAAACGTGTTAGAGACATCAGAAGTAGAATTAAATAGACCATGCAGGATGTCATAATGTATTAGAAGATCGATTAGTAATTGAACGAACACATTGGGTGATTTTCTCTTTGTTCTTTTAGACTTTGAGATCCAGATTACAATAACCTTCATTCGGCACTGCCTAGAAAGAAACCGCAGCAGCGGGAGAAGGTATTTCCACGCACTCAGCTGCAGGTGTGACCGGCAATCAGCAAAAATGACGGTGAGACCCTTGGACACACTTTTGTTCCATGTTTCCTCTCTCCAAGGCAGGATCCACCATCAAATCATCAGGAAATGATTAGTATCCCTTTCCCCCATCCTAAATGCCTTCTCAGATTAAATTTTAGAAAGCTGTAAAACATAAGCTAACCTTGAAGCCAAGATCATTATTTTTAGGGATTGCTAAAGAATGTCTTTCCTTCTGCAAACACTGTTGGGTCTTCTATTCTTCTGTAACAACTGCTTTTTTGCTGCCATTATAGCTTCTGTCTTTCTTAGATGCAGTTTCTTTCTTTAAAAGAACACAAGCATCCAATTTAGCTGCCCTGCTATCTGTCAGATTTTCTGTCTTCCTGTGAGAGCTTTACATTTGACGATATTAGACTTTGTTCAACTAATATAGTTCAGCTTTTCCAAAGTTACCAGGCAATTAAAGCGGGAATGTAGAGGAGATAAAAAAAAAAATACCGTAACTATTAGAAGTATTTTTTATACTTCTCTTCCCGCATCCTACCAAGTCTGTGTGGTTTTTTTCCTCCAATCAACCAGATGTATTCTAGCTATGTGTGGCTTGAACAATGTTTTCTTCCCAGGAAACCTCTCTGCCATCAAATATTCCTTTTAACTTCTGGCAGGCTTCAGCCTTAAAGTTCAGATTTTATATCTGCTTCTGGCTCAGAATTTTGACTTGACTGTCATGCAAGCAGCAGCTGCCAATACCTGCTGGGTTCTTATTAAGACTCCGTAATTGGCGGCATTAAAGCCTATGGGTTCTGACAATAGAAAACTCAAAGACCAGAGGATCACCTTGCACTGGGAGCAAAATATCGCCTTTTACGTTGGCCTGGTTTTGGAGGCAGAGATCTCTAAGATGACTTTTGAGATGTTTTTTTCTATTCCCTTGAATGGCAAACAAAGTTCTGGGAGGGAAAGCAGAGATGAAAACATACCACGGAAGTGTTTAAGCTAGACATGACGGGGCTGTGGACGGCCACGCATTTGTTGGACGGCTGTTTGCAAGCTGACATCAGTAACAAGACTTCCTTGGGATCCGTCGCGACCTTGACATCAGACAGTCCTTTCGCCCAAGCTGATGAACCCACCAGCCACAAGAACGAAAAGACTACGGTGACGATGAAGTCCTACAGAAATAGAGAAAACAGTAAAAGAAGTGTGAATTTTAGAAACGAAATAGTTACTTTAAGCGACTATGTGGTTTGCCTTTTGGAAAATTCCTAGATCCCAGAGCACTGGAACCAGGGAGAAGTTGAAAAATAAATACGAGAAAGTTCTGTGACATTATACTTATATGTGTATAAAATAAATAATGGCAATATTTATGCCATTGAATGCTTGCTATATTCCAGGAATGATGCTAGGTATGTATAGCCCTACCCTAATTGTTCCTACAACATCCATGTGAGGAAGTTCCTATCATTGTCCCAGTCACAGTTGACAAATCTAGGATAGAGGATGATTGAACAGCTTGTCTGGATGCCCACAGATAATCAGTGATGGTGTCAGCACTCAAACCTGGCCAGCCAACCCCTAAGCCCATGATCTAAGCTACTACGTGATGATGACTGCAAACAGATTTGCCGATGGTTAAAGACAGCAACATTCATCCATTCGCTCATTCATTTTTTTTTTCATTTAACAAACCTATGTGTCACCTAGTGTATGCTTGGGACTGTGTTAAGTGGGAAGTATTAATAGCTGTTTTGTTTTGAGTGTTTTTTTTATGGGCAAGAGGTTTTATATGAAATTATCCTTACAAATATCAGGTTAGACAGTATTTTTAATACCCATTTTAAAGATGAGGAAATCAAGCCCCAGAGAGATAAGGTAACATATAGAGAGGGGCAGAGCCAGAATTCAAATCCAGACTGACTTAGAAATTCAAATCTTTCTGACTTAGAAAAGCATCTGCTATGATTATGGGGAAAGAAGCTGCTTTTTTCACATGAAACATCTCTGCAATGTACGACGATGAATATTTTAAAGAAACATTCGAGCTTCTCATATCTTCCATCATGACTCAGAGAGGGTGGGGGATGGGAGTCTCTGTCCAAGTCGGAAGCAGACCATATTCTAACATAGGATAGTTTTTTCGGATTTACCGTATTTATGCTTGGCTACAATAAAAACGTTGTGTACCAGTTACCTAGAATATGAAAAACACTGACCTAGAAAGGAAAAGAGTACATTTGCTATACCAACAGAAAGATTTTTTTTTATTCTAAATGAAAAGCCTGCCAAGTAGAAAATTTGCTGTGTCTCTTTCCTACCCAAAGGCATGGCACATGTGACTTGCTCTCGTTAGTTTTCCCTTACGACATGACTGAATTACTTTCCCTCAAGATTCCAGTACAGACACAGAGGGTACTCATACACTGTAAGGATGTTGTTGTGGATGGTTATATGTTAGGTGTGACTTCTGTGGAGAATGTTCTAGACTGTCCACTTCTATGAGTGGCTGAATCTTCTGAGAAATTGCTACCATTTTATCCATGGGCTCCTGCAAATTATATGACTTACCAGTTGAACTTTTTAGGTTGGTTCTAGAAAATTCATGGTTTTCCCTGAACTCACCCATAGGCTTTTTATCACATGGGTATTTTAGCCCTATTCCCAACCTTATTTTATATAGCCACCCTTCTTTTCCCCTCTCCTTTTTAATTAATTCCACTTTGTGTTTCATATATCCGTGCAAGCTATCTTAAGTTGTTTCTGGAATGAATGGTGGTAGAAACAGGCAAACAAATACAATATCTACAGCAATCAATAAGAATATTTGGAATCAAGAGACTCAAGTGTTTTGAGTCTGAATTACAAACTGGAGGAATGGTTACAAATAAATAAGCCAGGTTGACTCTGTCAAATACAAATTTAGGTTCATGTTCAATCTGGTACCTTATTCATTCATGCATGCATTCATTTAAACAGTCATTTCTGAGGAATGTGCCAGGTGCACACAGTCTTATAAGGGAATTAGGAAAATGCAAAATATAGACTCTCCTCTCTTGCTGTAACATATTTGTTAGGGGGCATAGACACCCTATCGTTTCCAATTCTGAGACAGTAGCTGTCATTAATTATGCTCATCGTAATTAAAAATAGACTTGAGAAAATGGTGGTAGGGAGGGGAAACAAGAACAGAGTTATGTGAAGACCCCTTCATTGGAAATTGGAGAAAATTATAAAAACTTTTAGACTTGTCAATAATAATAGTAAGAATACCTAACATTTACAGAGCACTTCTTATGTGTGAAGTATTATCCCAAGTTTACGTGAATTAACTCATTTAATTCTGACAACAGCACTGTGAAACAGATGCAAATCTGGTCCCTATTTAACAGTTGGGGAAACTGAGGCAAGGGGTTCCGTAAAATTGCTCAGAGGTAGAGGAGTTAGCAAGTAATGGAGCCAGGAAGGTAAGCCTGGCCAGCTGCTTCTGGTACCTGTGAGCTTGACTTCCCCTCATGCCCACTTGAAGGAATATTGATCTTCTTATTTAAAACAAGTACACTGAAAAGTTCAAAAGTTGGATTTGATGTCCTGCTTAATTTAGATATGACAAGTAGTAACGAGTCGTTGTCCATAAACAAACTTCATGATTAAAGTCAAGGATCTGTGTCCTTGAGGGTAAGTAAATGGGTTGTATTTGGGAGGGTATCCAAACTTTTACCCCTAGCACCACTCCACAAAGAGACATCAATATATCGTAGTAAAGTACCTGCTGTACTAGTTAACAGCTCAGTCTGTCATCAGATAGACCTGGGGCTGAATCCTGACCCTGCTCCTCATTAACTATGTTCTCGGGCACTTCACTAGGATGGCTTGAAGCTGCAGATTAGTTCCCTGTAAGATGGGACAGTAACAGTATCTGCCTCATAAGATGGTTGTGAGTGGTGAAAATATACTTTTTTCATTTGCCTACTTCTCCCAGGAAGACGTCCGTTCCATGAGGGCAGAACTGTGTACTTTGCTCATTGCTGAATCTTGGCCTAAGAGCTGCCATCAACACTGATGAGAAAGAAGGAAGGAGGAAATACACAAAATAGTCTCAATTCGACAAGATGTTTACATTTATGTATACAACACCGTGTAAGAGTTGACCAAGTGGTGGTCGTAGGATTGGAGATGACTTTTATTTTGTTTTATGTAAGCTTATATGTATATACATTTATTTTAAGATTTATTTATTTATTTATTTGAGAGAGAGAGATAGAGAGAGTGAGAGAGCATGAGCAGAAGGGACGGAGGGAGAGGGAGAGAGAATCCCAAGAAGACACCGTGCTGAGCCCGATGTGGGGCTCCAATCTCATGACCCTGAGATCAGGACCCCAGGCGAAACCAGGAGTCAGATGCTTAACTGCGTACGCCATCCAGGGGCCCCCCTTAGCTTATGTGTATTAAACGTACCTTACTTGAAGTTAGACCAAATAAAAATAATGTGGCAATGTAATCAAGACATTGTTTGGCTGAATTTCGATGGCTCTGTCTGTCCTTCCGAAGGCTTCAGGATTCATAATTAGACCAAATAATGAATGTCATTGAGAATTGAGAGTCTCGCAGCAAAGGGTTTCAGAAACTAGTCTCAAGGGCCAGGTGTTCCACAACGAAGCAAAGTGTGAAGATGAGATTGTGTAAAAAGTCCTAGACATAGAATATATTAGCCTGAACTGTTTTAACTTTTGGCTTTGGCATTGAGCCCGAGTTTGAGGCCGTTTGCAGGGAGTGCCGTGTGGGAGCAAATCCTTGACCCTACGTTCCTCCCTTCCAGTCTCCTGCTGAGGCTCCCATTAGCCAAATCCAGCTGGAACCCGGTGGGCAGGGAGCCCACTGCCGTGATCCATGCACTCAGGTCCTGGCCCAGAGCGTGATGGGGAAGGGCAGGGCGTCCATCAGAAGCTGTTTCGAACCAAAAATTGTCTCCAAAGCCTCAACCACAGCTGCCGTGATCTGTGTTCACCAAGCATTTCCTATATGCCAGGCACTCTGCTCAGCACTTACAGACATCATTAACCTTATGACACAGGTACTTGACGTTAGCCCTGCTTTTCTTATGAGAAAACTGAAGCAGAGACAGTTGAATACTTTCCTTATAATTAGTGCCTGGCTTGATTACTGCAGTGCATCATGAGCTTTCTGAAAAGCCAGGGGGAAAAGATGCTTTTTGGTATATTTATGTAGATAATTACCTTGGCTGGTGTTCTCTAAATTTTCGTCATTTTGGTACCACCTAAACAATTTTGATTTTATCCACCTATTCTCATGTTATTGTTTCATCTTTCCTTTAAAGCAAATTACCCTTTTTACATAAGAGAGGTCATCTCAGAAGGAAATGATATGTGTACTATAATGTCAAACCAATACAACTTGCCATGTAGAAGGGAATTGCAAACCTAAGCACTCCACAATGAAAACAAAATACCTTAAATTCTAGTGGGGGATGTTTGCACAAGGCTTTAGAGCCTGGGATCTTCGTTAAAAGGAAGATGGCAAGTGTTAGAGGGATATTAAAGAGATACTAGCACGACCTAACCAAAAGACCTGAAGTTAAATAGAATGTGGGATAACTTCCTCAGCTGTGTTGCGTAATGCCGTGTTCAGGGTCCACCCACACCATCTGCTGCATTGGGAGAGGTGAATGCCTCCCACTCGAGAGGGGATTTTTTCTTCTGGTGGTGCAGACGAGGACCTAGTGTTTACGAATGCTGCTGCTCCATGTCTGTCTAATAGAAAGACTGTGCAGGGAAGAAACTCAGGAGGTAAATCTGTAACATCTGCAGCCAAGTTATCATGTGTGCACATTAACCCTTTGAAGGTAACTTCTGCTGGCTTTGCTTGTGGTCTTTATTCTCATAGAGCAAGGAGGCTGCCATTAGAGTGCCTTCAAATAAACTCTCACACTTGGGATCTCTGTGGTTCCTGTAAAACCCTAAAAAGCAGTCAGAGGAGCTTATCAGCCTCATATTACAGCTTAAAACACCCTCCTTGGGCAGAGGGAGGAGCCTAGCTTCGTGCTGGCTGGGTGCTTCGTTTCCAATTCGTTTGCTGGGTGTGTTTTGGCACCCCCACTTCTCCTAATTTGCTATTAGCAAGCTCATTTTCATAGTAGAATGTAATTTAATATATTAAAGATGCTCGTCCTGGATCACTCTGGGGCATAAAAGGGAATCATCTGTGGTGATGGAAAACTTAATCTTTTAGAAGCCGGTAAACCTATCTCCCCAGGTAGCGGCACACTGGATATTGGTAAAATGGTCAAATCCCCTATTTCTATTAGCAAATATTCTCGGTACTTTGACTCCCGTGACATTACTATCTCTTTCGCCTCCTCGATGGCTTTGCTGTTTATTCTGTGGCCGACACCTATGCTGAGAGCCTGTACCGGAAACGGGGCAGCCCAGTTACCCTCACCCTCAGTGTAGCTGGATTTGCTTTGCTAAGTCTGCTTTCAGGAATCCTGGAATGAGACTGCAAACCAGGAAACAGCATCAAACAGCAAGATAGAAGAAGCTCAGCTCAGGACAGAGCTTGGGACCAGTGTTGGAAGAGAGAATTGCTCAGCAGTGTCTGGATGGAACCAGTTCTTCTCCGCTCACAGGTTTATTTCATTATTTCATTTGAAGGATGAATACTAGTGACCTCTGACTTCTGGAGAATGTCTTTAGTTGTTAACATGATGGAGCAGAAGATCATTTGATGTTCACAATAACTGCAAGAGGGTGAAGATGATTATACCCATTTTACAGATTCAGGGAAGTTAAGTGATGTGTCCCAGTCATCACAAGTAACTGAGATTTGAATGCAGGGCATTGGGCTCCTTGTTTAGTGAGTGATTTTTCCCTTATGCCCACGCTTTCTCAAGTTTGAGTTACCCATTATTGTGGGAGCACAGACATAGCAATAAATAACTTTGGGCTCCCGAACACTGAGAAAGGCATTTTTCTTCACCATTCTCTTTCAGTCTGAGGAGTAAAGAAGAAAGTCTCAGCTGGGTACTAATCTGTCCCTAACATCTGTTTAATAAATATTTAACACCTATTTATCAAAGAAAATTGGCCCCAGGCTCAGAGCCTTCATACAAGTAGTGGTGTCTGGCTGGAACATAGTACTCTCTACTTTCCATTGATTTGTTTCTCTCTCCTAATTATGACAAATAATGCTGGATTTCTGTATCCAGCAGTTGTCCAGGGTTTTCTTCAAAATCACATTATACTGAAGGTTGCTGGAGGGGAGGAGAGTGGGAGGGACAGGTTGGCTGGGTGATGGACATTGGGGAGGGTATGTGCTATGGTAAAAAAAAAAAAAAATTACATTATATTTAAGTTTAAGAAAATAATTTAAAGAACAATAGCAAATAATTTATAGCTCAGGTGACATTAATAATTTATAATATCAATAATTTATAGCTTCAGGATGGCTGAAGTTGGGAAAGGCCTATAAGGCCCCATCCTGGGGAGGCAACACTGAGACTAGGTCAGTGCTGTCCAATAGAAAGTGAGCCAGAAATGTGAATCATGTATGTAATTTCAAGTTTCGTAGTAGTCCCATTAAAAAAAAAAAGCAAAAAGAAACTGGTGCAATTAATCATATGAAAGCAATATATGTATTTATATAATAAAACCAAACATATAAGATTATTAGACATTTTACTTTTTTTGTACAAAATCTTCGAAGTCTGGTGTGTATTTTATATCCATAGCACATCCTCATTTGTATCAGCCACATTTCAACTAATAGCCACGTTGCTATTGCTACTGTATCAGATAGCGCAGCTTTAACCAAAGTTAACAAATGAAAATACATTTCCATCCTCAATGAGGGTGATGCTCCTTCTCCTGTTTTGGGTCATTGGTGTCACCTTTTCTCTTAGTACTTGAGTCTGAGATGACCCTAGTAGCCATCTGTCAGCTTTGCTTTCACAAGCCAGCATGCCTCTCATGTCCCTCCTGGCCTGTAGGATTTCATATATGGGTTGATAATAGTGGCTGAATGCATGGCCCTCGTGGGCTGGCAGAAGTCTAAAGGCAGACCAGTGTGACCAAAGAGGCTTGGGCCTTCCGTGGTGGCAGTCCGCAGGAGGAGATGGCCTCCAGGGAGAGTGGGGACTGCATTTCAGCCTAGTTGTAGGGGAAAATCCGACTTGACCTCCCTATTCTCAGGACATGTGCAGAGCGGTGGCTGGTGAAATGGGATGAAATATACAGTTTCATTTTCCAGATGGAATAAAATTACTTAACTCCAGCTTGAAAGATCAGAGCCAGGGAGTTTGGCTCCAGAATCTGGGTTTTTAATCTATTATTAAAGGACTCTATTGCTTTTAGAGGCCCAAGACCTAATTGGCTCATAATAAAAATTAAGTTGCCATATTAATACTTATGGCTAGCATTTATGGAGCAGCTACTAAGTACCAGACACGGTGGGTCCCATACATTATGCCTTTAATTCTCCTAATAGCGCTCTAAGAGGGCTATTATTGATCCCACTTTACAGATGAGAAAATCAAGGTTCAGAAGTGGGTCGCTGAGTTCTCAGACTCAGTAAATCGTTGAGCTTTGTTCGCAAACAAGATTTGTTGAGCTCCAAAGTCTGTGTCTCTTGCCGGAGGGTGAACTTCATTATATTCCAAAGTAGCTTCAATGGGGAGCCCAACATGTGTCAGCCATGATGTTAAAATGCTTTGCATATTTCACCTCCGTTCAGCCTTCCCAGAGCCCTGTGAAGTAGCTGTTACTTGTTGGGTTTTGTTTCTTTAGCAGATGAAGAAGGGAGTGCTTAGAGAAGTTCAGTTGAGGGACTGGATCCCAAACTCAGATTGACTAGACTCCAAATCCCATTCATTTCTTCATTTGTCCCTTGTTCGGTCAGTTCCTTTTCCTAATCACTCGCCCAATATTTATGATCTTCCCACTATAGGCTAGGTACTGTTCAAAGAATGGATTAGGGGCGGGAGGGTACCAGTCCTCAAGTGGTTTGCTTCTTTCCTTTCTCTGCACAATCTGGATCTTTTTTTTTTTTTTTTTTTTTAGATTTTATTTATTTATGTGACAGACAGAGACGCAGCGAGAGAGGGAACACAAGCCGGGGGAGTGGGAGAGGGAGAAGTAGGCTTCCCGCCGAGCAGGGGAGCTCGATGGTGGGGCTCGATCCCAGGAGCCTGGAACCATGAGCCAAAGGCAGACGCTTAACGACTGAGCCACCCAGGCGCCCTTGGATCGTTTTATGTTATCACTGTAAAATGCACTACGGTCACGCCATCAATTAATCGAAATTTTGCAAAAGGAGAGAGGTAGTGGATGCTGATCTTCTGTTATAAGGGCTGAATAGTAATCAGTCATCTTGTTTCATGTGCCGAGAGTCTGGCTTATGCTTGCGAATCAGTGTGGGACTTCATTTCTTTCCCTCTCAAGTTAAATTTGATTGTGATTGACACACGGCACTTTTTCTTCCTTAGTTTGTTCTTCAGAGAACTGTATCAGTTGATCTGCGGTTGCCCGGCTGTGGAACTGGGGCCTCCTGTTTCTTGTTTTTCATTTTTCTTATGAAAAGGAGACTTTTTGAAAAGATCCTCTGCCTCTCTCCTTTTAGCTTTGTCACAGACAATTGATTTCATAATTTTTGTGCAAGAGGGAGGTATTCTGGGCTGTCTGACAACCTCAGAATGAACACAGTCTTCACTAGCTCACTGCAATGTTGTTGTAAATCAACGTTAAAGACACCCCTTAAAAATGGTTTGATTTCTAATTGACCCTGCCTAACCTTTTCCTACAAATAGCACAAACCTTTCAAAACAAGTTCATAGTAATATTGGAAGGTTAGTAACTGTTCAAGATAAATTAGTAGTAATAGTAGCAGTATTGCTTGTAATAGTTGCTACTGTTTCAGCGCTCACTTTGAGCTACGCGTTGCACTAAGACCTTCATGTGCATTATTTCATTTAACCTTCATTAGGAATTTGTAGGAATTAGGTAGGCCTCACTACCTATAGGTTTTTAGAATAGAAAGCATCACATAATGGTTAAGTCTATTGTCTTTGGAATCCATCAGCCTTGGGTTCAAATCTCAACTCTTACTAACTGGTGCTGGGACTCAATGAGGCCTCAGTTTTCCAATCTGTAAAAAGGGGTAATAATGACATATGTTTTCACAGGGTTTTTTGCCATAGACATACAAGCTAATTCAATAGAATGCTTAGCTCAGGGCCTGATACATAGTAAACCCTCAGTGAATTTTCATACATGAACAGTGAAAGAGAGGAAAATTCTATATGTAATTGGATCTATAACAGCATAGAAAAGTGTATTGGTATTATTCAGTGGGTTTTGATGGTCAGATAAATCAGGTATGAATTATTCAACAAATCTCCAGAAAGAACCGACTAGGTGGCAGGTCTTTGAAATACAGTAATTAATAAAAACAGACATGATCCCAGGATTCACTCTGATGGAGGAGAGACCTTACTCAAATAATCATAGAATATGTAATTGCAGATGATGATAATGGCTTTGCAGGAAAAGGACCTGGTGTTTTGAAAACAAACAAAACAAGGCATGGCACTAGCCAGTCTAGGGGGACAGGGAAGGGTGCACAGATTTGGCTGCGTCTAGAATCCTTTTAGGTTTGTCCCTTGAGTGGTTCTCGACACAGGTGGAATAATAAATACATCACAAAATGACTTATCTGAAAAGTCTATGAATTGATGTCTAGAGGGAATTTGGGGCTTTTCTCCACTACCTGCTTATACCAGGCTCAAGAAGAATGCACGTTGACACTGGTCAGAACCAGGAAGATTCATTGGGCCATTCTGCTTGCAAAGAGAGGGAAATAGGGCTCAGTTAGTGAGAATTTTGGTGGCTTATGGGTCTGCTGAGGCTGTTGATTCTCTGCACTTGCTGACCTGCAATCCTCTCCCTCTTGGAAAGTCAAACAATTATCAAAGAGGTGAAGAGGTCTCAGGGGCTCTGTTTAGCTATCTAAATGGTGGCAGAAGAAGATTCCTACCTTTCTGGATCCACACGCTCTTTGAAGTTCATAAGCTTCAGCAAACAACTAGGGCTGTTAACTGTTTCCGGGTTAGTTTCTAGCGTCTACGGAAAACAGCACTCTTTCCAAATGGTTGGTTATTGGTTTTGACACATCTACCAGTAAGTACAGGAACAAGTAAGATGCTCAGGTCCTAGACCAGAGGGGAGTCAACTGTTGAAACCGATTTGGACATCTTAAAAATAATTCAGGGAGGAAAAAAATCACATTTGTATTGTGAGTCAAGGATGAATCTGGAAATTAGGAGACAGTGATCCTCTTACCAATATTTTTTATTTTTATGTATTTTTTTTAGCATTTCCAGAATATTTGGGGGGCTGCCATTGAATCAGCTAGATAAAAATGCTAAGATTTAGTCAATTAACCACTAGCTTTGTCTACTTGACATAAAGCATCTGGGCATTATAAACATATCTCAAAAATGCCTTATGTCAAGCAATGTATAGATGAAACATCTGGAGGAAGTGTGGCATACAGGAGACATGGGGGAAGGCAGTGAGGCAAAGGAAGCCAGAACTGAACTTCATCTCTCCCATGTACCCGGGGCTAGAATGTTCTCTCTCTGAGTGATAAAGAGACTACTCCACCACAAGTCTGGCTGGGTCTGTAGGAAGAACATGTGACTTCTGATCTTAGGGTTGTAGGGTTGTGAGGTCTGGGGGTTGTGAGTTTGAGCCCCACAATTTGAGAATCTTTGTAGAGATTACTTAGAATAAATAAATAAACTTAAAAAAAAACCTACTCCATCAGTTTTTTATATATAAGTCTTGGGAGTTTTACATATATGTATATGTAATATTATATATATGATATCATACATAATATCACACACACACACACACACACCCCACGCACACTTTTTAAAAAACAGATGACATACAACTACTTTTTTCTCTCCATACAGTGGCAAGTAGTAGAGACATGGATAGTAAAGATATCAGATGTTCTAAAGTAATTTCTTCATTTGTCTAAATATTTTTAGGTTCCCCTCCAACCTATATTTAAATACGGATGCATTTTATAGCAAATCATGTCAAGCAAGCTACTCTGAGAAATTTTGACTCCGAAAATGCTGGCAGACCTTTCAGGGGCCACCTTCTGAACCAAGTCAGCCCCTCTCTGGTCTCTGCTCTGTGTTCTCTTGCCATCATCTTCCTTGCAAGTGGAAAGAAAGCACATCTTCTTCCTTCAGCATTACATAATATTAGAGTGGGAAGGAACTGTCGAGATAAATCCAGGCTGTCAAATACTCCTTTGAAAACATAATCCTATTATTAACTTACTATTCTACACTACTGCTATCTCCCAGATAAGACAGAGGAGAGTTGCTAGGCATGGCTGGAAATAATGCAACACAGCAAACTTGGTCATGGATTTAAAAATTCTCTGGGATTCAGTGTTCACATCTGTAATGTGTAAGCCCACCTGAGAGGATTGTGGTGAGGTCTCAAATTAAATTAAAATGTGAAGCACGGAGACTGGAATATTTTAATTGTTGTATTAATGGTTGGGATGATGAGGGGAGTGAAGATGATATAATGTTTAGGTGACCTGGGCCGTTGATGTCCTGGTCAGTGACACTGGGCCACGAATTCAGCTGTAATGACTTCTTTTTTTCAATCTGTACACTGATCTTTTGAAAATAGATTCACTCTGCTGAGGTTCAAAGCATAGGGCAAAAATACTGCTCATGCAGTCTAAAGTTGGAGCCAGTGGTTCTTTGTGGGTAGAGCTTCAAACCTGTTTGGCACCACCGAGGAGGTCGGGCAACGACCAGGGGTGTATGTGTGAATATTTCATCTGGTTCCAGAATGTGACTGGAAATGAACTGGAATCCTTGTTTGAAGACCTGGAAGGCCACTTGAACTTCTGCCTGGAGAATGAGCCACTGCTAGGGTCAGGGAATGTCCTGATCATCGTCCCATTCTCAGCCCACAGCAGGTGCTATTTAAATTCTTGTCCCATGGTTTCATTCACTGCACTGTAAGCTCCTTGGGGAGGGGACAGTCTTAAGCACCTGGGTCCCTGGTGCCTAGCCAGATGTCTACGTCTCTACGACTTCTCAGATATACCCACCGAATGGCAGAAGAAAGGACAGAGAGCTCACATCTGGCGTTGTTCCTTGGAAACTCATCTGGATTTCAAAAATCTGTGTGCTTCCTAAATTATCTCAAAGATATAAGAAATTCATGACACTGGCTGCCTATAAAAAATAAAATTAAATGGCTAGAAGTTAGGGATGGAAAAAGAGTTTTGAAGGTTTTTTTTTTTTTTTAACTTATGTATTATCTCTTAGCCCCCATATGCTCTTTTAAATGACTGGATTTGGAAACGTTAGCATAATTTTAGACTAGGCATATCTTACTGGATTTGACCTTTGGCAATTGTGAGAAACTTTCTGTTTAGGGGAATGATTATTATTATATTTCACACTTCCCTCCCACCAATTTTTTTTTTTTTTTTTGCAAGTGAGCAAGCATTAGCACAGCTAGGTTCATGAAAAGAGCTGCTATTTTTTTCAAGCATTCCTTATGCCTTTCTAGACTTGAAGACCCATTATTCTGTCATATATCAACCCATCTGTCAGCCTGCAACAGATGGTTAAAATGAAGAACTTCTAAAATACCAAGAAGGAAATTATCCTGCACTTCCCCATCCACAGCTTAAATTTACTCTGACTTTGGAAAATTCCTTTGCCACTTCGCCACTCATCATACGAAGTGAAAGTGAGGGAAAATATTACATTTGAATTACAAAGTAGAAGCCATTCCTCAAAAAGATGGCTGTTGGATACATAGGCCTTGGTTTTACTCCATCAGGTGGAGAGAAGACAGAACTGGGTTCGAGTCTCAGTTACACTGCTTCTTAGCTGCATTTTTTTAAGGGCAGGGAGGGGCAGAGGGAGAGGAAGAGAGAATCTTAAGCAGACTCCCTGCACAGGACACAGCCTGTTGCGAGACTCCATCTTACGATCCTGAAATCATGACCTGGGCCCAAATCAAGAGATGAATGCCTAACCGACTGAGCCACCCAGGCGCCCTTTACCTGCATAGCTTTTGGTTGTTTATTTGACCTCATAGGCCTTTATTTCCTCAACCGAAAAGCAGAGAATTAACAGCCTGTTTTAGAGAGCTATTGCAGGAATGAAAACACCAGGGGATAATCTGGAGGACAGTATCTTGCACAATAAAGCACCTGATAAATGATAGATATTACTGTTTTTCACCACTGACTCTCCCTGTCTGTTCTTATCCCATTTCCCACAGATTTATTCTAGATTACGGATTCTGTGTCTCTGGCAGGCAAGATTCGAGCAGGTGCCCAAGGACATAAAGGAGGCAGCTATGAAGAAGTGCCAAGGAGTGGATGAGTCTAGGTGTGCAAGTGTGTGTCTGCAGTGTGTATTGTGTACACAGGGTAAGTCACTGAAACGCAGCGTGATTGGTGTGTGTTTGAGGACGATGGGCGGGGAGACCACGGAAGTGCAATGTTTGCATTCTAGGGGAATCCGTGTTTTCTGTAAGCCTGAAGGTACCAGGGACTTCTGCCCAAATCCTCCCAGAGAGAATCATCCTATGTTTTTTTTGGTTTTCATTTTCAGTCTGGATGAAATAAATATTTGTGATTTTTTACCCTGTCTAGGCATAAATATTAATTGAATCATAACTTATGTTTCATGCTTTATTTAACTGATTCCACTTATTTTTGCCAGTTCTATCCTATTTCCAACATGTAACTGTTAGAATTTAACATTCACAGTTTTTTTACAGTGGGAGTGTTTGGGCGCAGAGTCTCCCTCTCCCCAGTGTTATTCTTTTATGAACACGGATGTGTGCGATAAGAGATAATGACAGGCCCCAAAGCTTTGCGGGGCGAGATGTGTTCTAGGACAGCGCTTCTCAACTTCCTGTCCCACGAATCTCCTGGGATCTCATGCAGATTCTAACTCAGTGGGTCTGGAGTGGGCCTGAGAGTCTGCATTTCTTTTTTCTTTCTTTCTTTTTTTTTTTTTTAAGATTTATTTACTTATTTGAGGGAGGAGGGGCAGAGGGAGAGGGAGAGAGACAATCCTAAGCAGACTCCATGCTGACTGCGGAGCCTGACATGGGGCTCGATCCCATGATCCTGAGATCACGACCTGAGCCGAAACCAAGAGTCAGATGCTTAACTGACTAAGCCACCCAGGTACCCTGAGAGTCTGCATTTCTAACATCCTTCCAAGTGATGCCAGGGCTGCTGGTCCACAAACAAACTGTGAGATCTTATGAGGAACCTTCCTCATAAACCCTCCCCAGTGTGCTCCGGTATCCACCGCCCTCCACGGCCCCACCCTCAACAGGCTTTCTCACACCATTTTGCACACATTGTCATTTGGCCTTAGTTTCATAGAGGTAGGTCGCATTTTCCCAATTCAATTTTAAGCTAACTTTCCTCTTAACTTTCTTCTAGTATTTATTGAGTAATTTCTATATACCAGGCACTGTGCTAAGTGTTAACTTCATTTAATTGACAGTGATAAGGTCCCTATTATTACCATCAATTAACAAGTGAGGATACTGAGGCACAGAGAGGTTAAATAGATTGCCCAAGGTCACCCAGCTAGCAAGTGGTAAAACCAGGACATGAATACAGTTTGACTCCAGAGCCTGAGACCCAAATCATTAATGCTTCGCTAAGATTGTGCCTCACTGGAGCGGTACCAAATGCATTTTTATAATTGCTGCAAATCTTAGTCCAGTGTTATTTCTAATAGATAGAAGCAGATAGAGTAAAAATATCTTTTCCAAATAAAGAAGAAACACATATATGCTATTCTTTCTTTTCTTTCCTTTCTTTTCTTCCTTTCCTTTCTCTTCTTTCTTTCTTCCTTTCCCTTCCTTCCTCCCTCCCTCCCTTCCTTTCTTTCTTCCTTCCTTCCCTTTCCTTTCCCTCTTTCTTTCTTCTTTCTCTCTCTCTCTCTCTCTCTCTCTCTCTCTCTTTCTCTCTCAAACTAACTGCTTAATGACACCTGTGGAGCTGAGTTTCAGGGGATTAGGATTAACATTATCAGACAAAAGTCCAAAAATATGCACTTAGTTAAACTGCATATTATTAGAATCTGGTCTTGAGAAGTTAGCCTATGTGGGCACCATTTGACCTGTGGTGTATTAAAATCTGTTGTAATGAGATCTCATTATACGCCATACTGTATCCTGTTGATGAGAGGAAAAAATTAGTTATTATAAAAGCGAAGGTTCTATGTAAGATATTCTTAGTCACAAAGAGGACCCTGATTCCACACAAATTTGCAGAAATGAGCTGAGGATGTAATAATCTTGTCCCAGTCTGCAGAGCTGCCCTTGTTAAGTGCTGTTCATAATCTGATTTCCCCTTTTTTGGAAATCATTTTCACTATTACAAAAATGAAGCCTAAAAGAGCATTTTTTAAGAGCACAAAGAAAGCTGCACCATTCTGGAGGTAGGTGTGCAACATCCCAGTTCCATATTGTGGGAACCACCCCCATTCTGTTTATGCGCTGCGGCAAATGGCATGGAGCCTACTGGAAAACACCTGGGAAATAAACATTTTGCAAGTACTTTGTTTTGATGATTTTGAGAGAATGTGAAAGCCAAATTATGGGACCTGTGAAGATAATTGTGTGGAGCTTAAGTTAAAAAGAAATCCACACTTGTAATCACAATTACCTTTTAAAATGTGTTGTAAATATGAGAGTCGAATCACACACACACAGGTGGAAATGGGATTCTGTAATGAGAAAATCTCCAAGAATTGAAACAATCTTCGATAAACCCTTCAATCTCCCATAGTGGGTGGTGTCCTTACTTTTGTATGCCCATGAGGTTGTGGGCTTGTGTTTAGGAGCCAACTATGAAAAACGCGGATCTTTCAACACTGGACTATATTATCTTTCAACACTGGACTATATTTCAAGTTCAGGGAGGTGCTCTCACTGCGAGAACCATGAGGGAGCTATGATTCTGTTCTGCCGATGCTTTTTTTTTTAAAGATATTATTTATTTATTTATTTGACACAAAGAGATCACAAGTAGGCAGAGAGGCAGGCGGTGGGGGGGGGGAAGCAGGCCCCCCATCGAGCTGAGAGCCCGATGCAGGGCTCGATCCCAGGACCCTGAGATCATGACCTGAGCCGAAGGCAGAGGCTTTAACCCACTGAGCCACCCAGGTGCCCCCGCCGATGCTTTTGGATGGGATGACAGCAGATCGCCTGCAGGTGGGAAATGTATTTTTCTGTTTCACTACATCTTTCTTATACGTGTATGCATGTGTTGTTGGTTGTGGCCTTTTTGTTGTAGTTGTTGTTAAACACATATATTGAACGATCATATGTTACATGCATGTATACTTCACTCTGCTATGTTGTTGGCTGGGAATGGCCATGAGGCTATTTTGCTTGGTTTTGCTGCAGTGACAACTCCCCCACCCCCACCTTGCCCAAAAGGTTCAAAACAATGGTTCTCAACCTAGTGCTCCTTTGAGGCAATTTATGAAGAGTCAGTTCAGAATAGAGACTGGCTGAGTCTTTTTTCTCTTTAGTATATTGCTTTCTGACCATACTTAGAAGAAACATATGTTTCAGTAGAAACATACCCCTTGGAGATCACTTCTTTACCATTTCCCTATCTCTCCATTTTTCATTCTTAAGAAGGGCAGTTGAGCACTTGGGTTGGGTTAATAGCTACAGTTCTGAAGTAGATCTGGATTCTTCAATGCTCACTCATTGTGTGACATTAGCCAAGACCCTTAAACCCTCTCGACCTTGGTTCCCTCGTCTCTAAAATGGGCGATAATAGCTTTCTCACAAAAGTTTTGTGAGGATTAAATGAGATATGAAATACTCATTGCATGCCTGGTGTATGGCAAATACTCAATAAATATGAATTGTTGAAATATTACTTCCAGATATACTAGACACAAGGAGACCCACTGGTCAAGAATGAATTCCCAAAGCAGATCACTGATGGCAAAAGTGGAGCCTTTCTGGAAGTGAGACTGTGTGTGCTGGATGCCAACCTACTTGACTAGAATGAAGACAACTGACTGGCTTTTAAGTGCCAGGACTGTGGCGTAATAACTAAATTTAACTAGTTTTGACTCAATGTTGACTAAAAGGCTGACATTGGCATTGGGTGCATGCTTCAGTGTTTTGGAGGCTAAAGAGCAGCTGCCCAGCTGAGTTTCTCCCTTTGAGGCCCTTGTGTTGCACTATGTGCCTGGTTTTTGTGGCTATTTCTTTCCACCTTATTCCAAGATCTACACGCTGCCATTTCCCTCTGCACAAGCCATGCCTTATTTAGGGTCTGTATTGCTACCAGCAAGAAACGGTTAATAAAGTATTTTTCTGAGTCATATTTTAAGTTGCCGTAGGACACTTAATTCCATGAATTTGGGAAAGAAATACAGTCCTTCTCACAGATACTATTGCGTTTGCTAAATCACCTGCAGATAGTCAATACATATATAGTTTCTGCAAGACAACTGGGACTTGCTCAAAACTGTGAGTTTTATTCTAAAGAGGTTTTAATGAACTTTGGTCATAAAAAAGTAACAAAATAGAAAGGCTTCTTTTTCTAATATTCACCAACTTCTTTGTTTCTAAATACAAAATGGATGTGAAGACTAATTTCACCTCAGCCATTAGAGAGTTCCTACCTCAACTGAGTCATCTAATAGCTATTTATAAGCACGAATGGGAAGACCTTTCAAATGAAAATTCATAATTCATTTTTAATAATTTTTAAATGGAACAGTCCTCCACCCCCACCCCACACCCCTGCCATGCTTGGCATTCAAAAGCAAGGAGAAATACCAGTGTTCTTCCTTAAAATGACAGATAACAAGTTTATTGTTTGTTTTTGTAGCTAGATATGAGGAACCAACCACAAAAAGAATTTGAAATTACTTATGCACTTCAGGCGAGAACTAGGAAAATTCACCAGATGATCCAGGACAATAAAAAATGCTGAAAGCAACAACAACAACAACAAAAATCAGTAAACATCCTTGATCATTCATTTTCCAACATGTGTCAAGCGTCCTTTTAGACACTAGGGATATAGTAGTGGACAAAAGCTGACAAAAATCTTTGCAGAATGTACTTTCCTATGGAGAAGACAGACAATGAACAAGGTAAATAACTGATGTACATAGTAGTTTGGGTAGTGGCTAAGCATTATGGAAGAAAAATAATGCAAGAAAGAAGGGTAGGAAGTGATAGGGTGGGAAAGTGGGTGCTAAAATTCTAGGTAGGGTGGCCAGGAAGACCTTATTAAGAAGGTAGGTTTTGAGGAATGTCCTGAAGAAAATAAGGCAACCAACCAGTCATGTGGCTATGTGGAGAGAACCTTCCAGGCAGAGGGAAGAGCAGGCACAAGGGCTCTGAGATGGGGGAGAGCCACCAGGCTTTTTTTAATTTAATGAAGGCTTTATTTAATTTGCTTGAAGTGACTCCAACATGATTCTTTACCTTTTTAGGTCAGAGACACTTTACAGGATGGGATGACAAATGTACAACATATGCTGCTCCAAGGAAATTGGATTTGGGGGAAGGATATGGGGAGAAGAAGGAGATCATGGTCATGCTTTCAAGAAGAGATGATAACGGTCTAGATTAGGGAAGTGGCAGTGGATTCAAGCAAGAGATAATAGGGAGATCAGTTCGATGGCCCTTAGTGAGGGATTTGATTTAGAGGTGGAGAGAAGGTGTCACAGAAAACACCTGGGTTTCTGGCCAGGAGGACAGTATTTCCATTTATTGGGGACCCAACTCTATGATTCTGGAATACCCAACAGTAGCAAACTCTACCAGCTCAGTGTGTTGGCTCATAGACCTGCCCCTGAACTCAGGAAGTTCTGGTGTGCAGGTGGGTCAGACTCTAGGATGGTTATTTCATCAAGGTGTAGGTGTGGGTTCTGTGTACCCCTTTTAAATTATACTCATGATAAGTAGCACCATTGGATTTCTAAATCTCTTTGCCTAGGGGTGGTTAAAGAAAATCTGTCTCTTTTCTTTTTCTTTAGATTCTCTCTTTTCAGAATTCTTTAGATGGGAGATCTTCTCATGGTCAGCACTGCTACCTTAAGTTCTGAGGTTCTCTTTGACAGCTCTTTCCTTATTTATCCCAAAATATGGGAGTTCCGAAGGTCACAGCTTCTCCTTGCACTCCTTGTCTCTCTCCTTATTCTCATGATCTCTGAATTTCAGATCCACACCCCATCTCTTTGCTACTATCCACACATGGATGCCCTACACTCCTCAATTTAATTTGTTTGAAAAAGAACTCTATGTCTCTCTCTCCTAAGCCTACTCTTCCTTCTGCAGGGATCAGTTTGGTTGAAGACAAACATCTGGTGTTGTACTGGGAGGCTCCTTAAGCTCCTCCTCCCTCCCCTTTCCTTCCTGTCTTCCTTTAGGGTAGTGTAAGGTGGTGTCTACCAGCCCAAGCCTTGGACCACACAGATCTGGAGGCACTTCTGGCTCAACCATTCACCAGCCATGTTACTTACCTTGGGCCTCACTTGAAATAGGAGTGAAAACACTTAGCTCCTAGGCTTTCTGTGAACTTTAAATGAAAATATGCATGTAAAGCCCTTGGTTTCATGCCTGGCACGTAGTAAGTGCTCAAGAAAGTTGAGGTTATGATTAGACTCTTATTGCTTCTTCTGTAGACTATTGCAATTATCTGTTAATCAGCCCTCTACCGCTATTACCAGCATATTATTTAATTGTTAAAACAAGCTTTTTAAAATGCAGGTTTTCTGATATCTTTCTTCTTCTTTTTTTCGGAGAGGGAGTGGGGAGGGGGAAGACAGAGGGACAGAGGGAGAATCTTAACTAGGCTCTATACACAGCATAGAGCTCGATGTGGGGCTCAGTCTCACAACCCTGAGATCATGACCTGCACTGAAATCAAGGGTCAGACGCCTAACCTACTGAGCCACCCAGGCACCCCTGCTAATATCCTTCTCCAAGAGAAAACTTCCAGTTGTGTAGATAAATGTCTTGGAATTCATCTTGCCTTGGGAACATTTTTTTTTTTGTAAGGAGGAAAGGTCAGAGATCTTTTATAGAATATAAATCTATGCTCCACAACTAGGTTTATCCCACCTTTAGTAGCCTCATGTACTAAATGCTCCAACATTAAATACCCTCACCCTTGCACACATTCACACACTCTCACACGTGCACACTCACATTCATGTACCTCACCACACATATCCTCATTCACATACACCCATTCTCACATGTATCCTCACTCACACCCATACTCACACACCTCCACTCACCACATCCACATACAACCTCACACACAGTGCAGACTCACACACGGCCACACCCTCCCTCACAGAAATACACACTCTCTCTGCCCTCTTCTGTGTTCTGTTCCTCACTCTTCTTCCCTCCTCATGGAAGAAACTTCCTACCGTATTTGCTCATAGAAACTAAACGTTTGGGGCGCCTGGGTGGCTCAGTTGGTTAAGTGTCTGCTTTTAGCTCAGGTCATGATCTCAGGATCCTGGGATCAAGCCCCATGGTGGGCTCCCTGCTCAGCGGGGAGCCTGCTTCCCCCTCTCCCTCTGCCCCTCACCCCCACTCATGCTCTTGTCCCTCTCAAATAAATAAAGTCTTAAAAAAAAAGAAACTCAACTTTTGTTTTCACATTAGACTTTCTGCACCTCAGGAAAAAAAAATCCTGCTTCCGTGGTTGGAATTAATCCCTTTTCTTCCTTTCTTCTTGTATTACCATTTGTTCTTCCCTCTTGGCCTGGTGAACCAAAGAGCTCTAAAGCTGGACTCTTTGGAACTTGACTTCCTCTGGACCTCAGAGCTTAGCATAGTGTGTGGCACACAATGACTTCTCAGTAACTGTTTGTTGAATTCAATCAGGAAGGTTTCTGTGTCTTCAGAGCTAAATGTAAACACGCAGACAGCATTTCAGCATTGCTTTTACCGGCCACCTGTTGCTCCTGCTTCACGGTCTCCCTCACAACCGAGCGTGACGACCATACTTGCAAAGCCCTCTATCTCACAGATGGCCAGCAGGCCTGGCTCTGCCCAGTCTCTGCATCAGCACACCTTGCATTTAGCTCTCACCAGTGAGCCTTTTTGGTGAGATGGTCACCTGACAGTTGAGACCAGAGGCAAAAAACGGGTTCAATCCTTTGGACTACCTACCCTGGGAGTGGTTAGGGGTAGAGTAAGCGAATGAGGAAATGGAGTGTCAATGGGCCAATGGGTCCTGGGTTTCGGAGGCTCACCTTTGTCCTCGTTGGTGTGTTTACAAGGACTGGGGAGAAGATTGAGAGCGCGGGTTTTCTATGCATGGAATACTGTGGTCTGGCCAGGCATACTGTTAGGCAGAATGACAGCACAGTTTTGAGAAAATCAGACAGCTGCTTCTTGAAACTTGGAAAGTCATTCCAACTGAGAATTCCCTTCCTAACTTTGGGTGAGGGAAATGGCCAAGAACTTTCTAAAATTAGCACCAGTTCCCTTATCCTTATACAAATTACCATCTGGTGTTTGTTTCTTGTACTCGAAGAAAGCCAGCTGGAATGGAGAATATCAAATACCAGTAACATTTCATTCTGAAAGGTTCACTTGATACCGAACTCCCACACCAAGTAGTGAAATCTCTAAATCTATGCAAGAGTGATGGACGCTGTGGATCTCGTGGTGAGGACCTTCTTAATCTAGTTTAGGCAGACACGGCTTATTACAGTCTCGGCTGGGGATTTCTCTGTTGTGGTTGGGTATCAGATGGCACTACAGAATAAAGGACGTTATTTTACCTAAAGTTAAATATAGTCACTTTATCGTCCTTAATATTTTCTCATAACAAAACCATGACACTTTTGAATTAGAATGAAGTAGATGTTTGTTTCCACAATAACTGCACTAAAGATGATAAACTCTGAAATACAGTTTTTAGTACAAATAAGAAGTTAACTTGCAGTCTCAGTGTCTTTCTTCCAAAGTCTAGCCTTGGAGAAGTCACAAACCACACCCGTTATTTACTTCACTTTCCGAAGTTTCTAGAGATCTTTCTGACTGCTCCTTCTCTGCAATGAAGTATGCCGGCGGCTGGAGATAATTCTACTCATCCAGGAAACATGAAGTACAGACTCTTTCTCCTGTTTTCAGGGGTTTAATGATTAAATTTCCTTTGAATAAACTGACAACACTCTGAACCATATTTCTTCCGTAAAGCTTTTCCCCACAATCCCATGGAGGGTTAGCCTAGCCCTTCAGTCTGTAGCCACCACATGACAGAGACCCCACCTGGAGCTCGGAGCCATGAGAACCATATGTGCGAAAGGTCACCTTATTGACCATGCCTAACTGGTTCCTGTGCAGGGAGGACTGCTTAGTGACCAGGCAAGGCTAGTGGGTCTAGGGATACCAGCTGGGACAGTGCTACACCTCTGTGATAACAAAGGGCAGTGGGGAGATCATGGAGGAAGGACAGTCTGGAAAGCTGGAGAGGCTGGTGGGGGCAGGTTCGAGAAGCAGAGAAAGAAGTTATTGGCCTCAGAGCGCTTGGCAGCGGGTGTACATGAAATGGGGGCCGGGAACGAAGAACAAGCCTCTAGCAGGGTTTTACTTATTTACTTCTATTAACTTTTTATGCTGTAACATGCAATGTCAACTTTCCAACTCCCCATGAAATCCTTAATATAGCTAATGCCCAGCTCATGTGTGTGGTCGTGGATTCCAGGAAGCATCGGCACCAGCTTCATGGCGGCTGCTCAGAAGCATGTGGGCTGTAAATGGGCCTGGTCTGTACAGACCAGTGGCAGGGTTCCGTCTGCATTCCTGCCTTCATTCCTTGAAAGTGTTCACATTCTGTTTCAAAAGTACATCTGTTTGGAGGATAAATAATGAGGTCACACAAAATAGCTCTTATCTGATTGCACTTTGAAGACCAGACGTGTTTTATCGCTAAACTGCCTGTTTTCCTACCCCCACTCCAGAGATCATGGGCTCAGGCTCTCAGAGGGATAGGATACCATCTTCGTGAATTCAACTGACACCATGTACTAAGTTTTGTATTTTATGTGTTCGGTGCTGGGATCTGATGAGAAGTAAGAAATGGTCTCTGCACTCAGAGATCTCAAGGGGGGAGACTGATTAATACTCAAACAATCACACACTCAAGAGGCAGGCTTGCAACAGGGTTCTCCCACCTTGGCACTGCTAACATTTTGGACCAGATAATTCTTTCATTGTGCTGGGGAAGGGGTTCTGTGCTCTCCAGGATGTTGAGCTCCATCCTTGGTCTCTACCGCTATATCTGCCAGTAGCACACCCTTCACTAGTGATAAGCAGAAATGTGTCCAGACATTGCCAGATTTCACCCCTCCCCAGGCTCCCATCCCAGTGTTGAGAAGCTTTCATTAAACCTAGACCGAAGGCATCATGGGAGGATCACCTAACCCAGATTTGGACAGAATCTTATTAATTCTTCATCCTTAACATCGAGTCGACATTTAATAAATGCTTGATTAGTGAATAGAATACATAATATCATGCTATTCTTCAGCATCATTGGAACAAAGTCTCTAGTAAATTAGGGGGAAATTTAAGTATGAGGTCTTAGGCAGAGTTTGGCCAATGAATTTCACTCTGAATCACGGGCCCTCACATCGTTCCCAGAAATACCCTCTGTAGCCACTAAGGAACTGGCTCCCTAAATATCACAGCACAGATTTTTCTAGCTGTTATTTTCCTGTTAATAAACACAGATTGTCAAGCACTTTGGCAAATATCAGGTGCCTTAAACGCTAAATAGTCATTATAAAGCCACATAAATATTTCAGATTCATCATCCACAGCAGGGAAAGCAGAGCCCAGATTCTAGGAGGGAAAAGAAAAAAATGCCCTGACATTCAACTAATGGCTTCACCAACTGATGCACCCCCCGGGAGCCTGACACCTGGCCCGTCTCAGAAGTAACATAGTTAAATCTACCTCAACTTCTGTGGAGGCATCCTGTCCCCAAGTCAGTTATTGTTTTGATGTAAATGAAGACAAAAAAAAAATTCACAGCACAACCCACATATGACTTTTGCACAGCCTCTGCCCTCAACCAGACTGACGTGGAATAGTGGGAAGGCAGGTGGCAAGATGAGCCCGACTCACACGCCGGCCTTTCTTGGTGGACTTGGAAACAACTGGGTGATGATGGAGCTTTCTAGAACACACTCTGTGACTTTGGGCAAATGACAACTTCTCTGGGCCTCCATTGGTAAGATGAAGGACAAAGAAGTCATGACTTCAAAGCTACTCACAGCATTAATGGCTACATCCGTAATTTGACATCCTTATAAGATTCATGGAACTGAGGGATTCATAGCAGTGATTATTTTGGGGATGGAGGAAATGGCATATAAAAATCAGCTTCTCAGGAGCACCTGGGTGGCTCAGTAGGTTAAAGCCTCTGCCTTCAGCTCAGGTCATGATCTCAGGGTCATGGGATCGAGCCTGAATCGGGCTCCCTGCTCAGCAGGGAGCCTGTGTCCCCCTCTCTCTCTGCCTGCTTCTCTGCCTACGTGTGATATCTCCATGTCAAATAAATAAAATCTTAAAAAAAATCAGCTTCTCAGTAATCCTGATGCCATTCCTATTTTTTTTTTTTAGATTTTTTTTCAATTTATTTATTCATTAGAGAGAGAGACTGAGAATGAGAGGAGAGAAGGTCAGAGGGAGAAGCAGACTTCCGCAGAGCCGGGAGTCCGATATGGGACTCGATACCGGGACTCTGGGATCATGACCTGAGCCGAAGGCAGTCACTTAACCAACTGAGCCACCCAGGCACCCCATTCCTATTTTTTTTAAAAGGATTTTATTTATTTATTTGAGAGAGAGAGAGTGAGAGAGAACACGAATGGGGGTGGGGAGAGGAGGAAGCAAGGAGCCTGATGTGGGCCATGACCTGAGCCGAAGGCAGATGCTTAACCGACTGAGCCACCCAGGCATCCATCTGATGTCCTTCCTTAATAGGCTCCCTAAAGTGTGGTAACACCCCACAGAATATTGTTCTGAGGTTGGCAACCACATGGAATTAATGGGCCAGTCTGAGCTAATTTTTAGCTTGCCCCTTTCTGGGGATGATTTACTTTGACCATTACGGTATCCTAATGGTTGGAACACAATCCAGCTGGTAGCCCTGGGCTTTAAGTTACCGAATCTTCGGGGAAGTCTCTGAAAATGTTTCCTTTTCCCAAGATGAGTATTCCCAGCAACTGCACAGAGATTCACTGATGTTATTTAGAAGTTGCAATTAATAGTGAGATTTTTTTCCCCTGACGGATCAGTTGTCCCCCTAATTGCCAAACCATAATTTCTTTACTGACTCCCCAAAGGTTCATTTTATTTGGAATATCTTAAAGCACACACAAAACCCAGTAGAACAGCTGCTTCTTTGTTTTAATGTTGCTGCTAAGCTTAAAAAAAAAAAAAAACCAACTCACCTCCCTCCTTTAATTCCTTCAGGAAATGCCTCAATCTCAATACTTATTAAAAATAGGGAAGCAGTCCTAGGAGGCTTCTGGAGGTCTAAGTTCATAAAGTGAATATGCATAAAGGCAGCAGAATATCAAGTTTTTATAATTACACCTTTTCATGCATACACTTCCTGGAATGAAATCGGCTTTGATTTGGGTTGATCTAATATAGCCTTTCTAATTTAAATCTATCCCTTCACTTCTACTTAGCTGTTGTTCAATTTTAGATGGGAAAAATTGGTTCCTATTTCCCACTTTCACACACCAATATGGATTCTGAATTTCTAAACAAGAGTGATGAGATAGCATTTAATTTCTGACCTCTTTCCCTAATTCGAGAGCTTTGGGGACAGAAAGTATTTCTGTTTTGGAGAGATAAACTATAAAATGAGAGGGCAAAAGAGGATGGGGAGATGCAGGCTTAGGTGACTGTGCCTGGCATAATTGCCTTACTCAAAGTCAGCAGGCATCTGTCTTTGTTGCAAGAACAATGCTTAAGATAGGAGAGGAGACCCTGAATAATCTTGTAGCAAAAGAAGTAGTTAAGAGCACAGACCAAAAAAGCCCCATAGTTAGAAGTGGAATTTTGATGAAATGAAAGCCTGTTAGAGAAATTTGTTTCAGTAGGTAGAAAGACTCAATGAAGGATTTCTGAGTTGAACTACAGCTGAAAGTGCTACTTGTATTACTATCCTAGGACCTACGGTTGCCTGAGGAACTTGCAGAGAGAAGTATGATTGGCCAAAACTGAAAGTCAAGTGAATGGGGAGATTGGCATTCTGGTTAAAGAGCCATGCACACACCAACCAGATGGAGCTTTTGGGAGTTTTTCCCATATTGCTCTTGAAACAGATATTGGTTATGTGCGTTTAGTGCTGACCACAGTTCCTGACACACAGGAGGAACTCAACAAATGTATGTTGAATTATCACAGACCCTATTCTTGATGACCAACTTAGAAGGTCATTAATTTCACTTTTAATACTAACTTTAGGGAGTATTTCAGATTTGTACTACTTAGTGGGGGACTATTTAGTGGGAGTCTTTATTTCTATAAACCAGAGACATTTGAAGTGATGGCTGGAAGAATGAAAGACAGACTCTTAAGTCTCCATACAGGGGCACCTGGGTGGCTAAGTAGGTTGAACACTGACTCTTGGTTATTGGCTCAGGTCATGACCTCATAGGTCATGGGATTGAGCCTCCTGGGGGGCTCTGTACTCAGCAGGGAGTCTGCTTGAAGATTCTCTCCCTCTGCCCTTCCCCAACTCATGAACCCTCCTTCTTTCTTAAATGAATAAATAAAACTTTGAAAAAGTCTCCATACATATAACCTTATATGAACCCATTCTTTCCTTTCCACACCCCTGTGCCCAGCCCATTCCCTATAACCATGCCAATCTTTAAGGCATGAGGTTTTTATAAAGCCCTGAATGGGGTCCTGTGCAGTTGGATCTTCTAAACAGGGACTTTAATCCCATGTAGCTTGGTCTTGGTTTTTCCAATCCTAAAGCAACAATTTACAGAATACATAGGGAAAAACAAGCCAAGGCAAGTTGTGGGAAAGAGCTTAACTGGGGGGGTTTGAAAAGAGCCACCATACTTCTGCAGAGGTTCTCAGGAGGTAACTGCAGCTGACGGGGCTGGGCAAAGACTCTTCTCGATCTTGCTGCTCCCCAACCAGCGGCTGGCTTGCCACATACAGAACTTCAGCCATTGGCCCCAGGATGAAACTTATAAATAGCCATTCCATCATTTTAAAAACTCATTACATGGAGTTTCTCTATTTTTATTTTTTTCTTCTGTTTATGACCTGAGGAGTAATTAATGATCTTGAACTTCATTTACTGAGCCTTTGTGAGAAAGGATACTGCCAAAGGACCAGTATGCAGAGTTCAGCGATGGGGCTAAGCTTACACTGCCATGCAGATTAATGCCTGTCTTGGGGATTTCTCCTTGGTAATGAAAGCCTCTGCCTCTGCCTACTTAAATATGGCTTGAATTGAATTTTGATGTCCCCTTCGTATCTCAAGTTTCAAAGCAAATGTGTCAGTAGCAGCATCCTCAGGACAAGTTGTGTTATTGCTTTCTTCTCTGAGAAGAAAACATTCTTTTTGTTGATCCTTTTGGGAGATTTCTTCTCCAACAGTAGTAAGATCACAGAGTCTAGTGTAGAGTCAAAAATTGGAATCCAAATTTTCACTCAGATCAGAGGTAATTTGTAAAGATATGCTTTATACAGATTTAAAGAAATTTCTGCTTGATCCTGATTTTTATCAGGAAAATTTGGCAAGTATCAGAAACCCTAATCAAACCAGCAAGCACAAAGAGAAATTTAGCAACCCATATATCTGGAAAGTTTAGAGTGTAGAGTGCGTCTGGTTTCAGGTATGGCCAACTCCAAATGCTCACTTTTTTTTTTTTTTTTGGTTAAATCTCTTTATGTCTTTCCCTATCTCTCTTTCTCTCTATACTAAAATCTGCTTATTTCTGCTCAGCTTTATTCTTTAGACAGTCTCCCTCCACAGCATCAGTAATGTGGCCATCATCAAGTAGCCTCACCTCCTCCTCGCCTAGCAATTCCAGAGGAAGAACTTCACTCCATAAATCCCACTCCGTAAGTTGCCTGGCTTGAGTCATTTGACCATCTTACGTTACCTATTGGGTGAGGTACCACTTGGCAGTCCAGTAGGACTGTGTGAGTGGGAGAGGGCTAGTTCTCCCAAAGAAGGAAGCCGGCAAGGCAAGAATAGAGTCTGCTCTTGTATTATTCTCCACATTCTCCCACATTATTCTTGCTCAAGCCATTGACCCAGTCAAAGCAACCTCTTTTCCTTCCAGCTAGTTTCTATTCTTTGACAAGACTCATGGACTTCATAAGCCTTCTTTGACCACCCAAGCCAATAACACATGCTCTTTCTTATTGATTCCTATGTGATGTCTCTATTAATGGGAATAATAAAACATACTTCTTTTGTGCTTTTATCCTAGTGTGTCTGTGTCTTATTCTATGGACGTGACTGTCTGAGTATTTCATACTACTGCAGTCCCCGTAGGTCTTTCACAGAGTGGGTGCTTAAGAAGCTGATATACATTCTAGGATTTTCATTTTCCTATTTCCAAGTAAAACTAGGGTGGCAGTGAGCACCGTGGTAAAATGCCAGACATTTTAGTCTGCTTTTCTCTAGCCTCAACTGCAATTTTCCCAAGTTATTTTTTCACTGTAATAATCTCATTGTTTTTGGTCTTGTAATTTCTAGCTTGTCAATATTGACACATTTTTCTGCCAATAGGTGTGGCTAATCAATTGGCTAGTGGATCCACTTGGCCACAGATGGATCATTACAAACTCATTACAATTCAGGCTTAGTTCTTTCTTTTTTAAGATTTAATTAATTAATTAATTTAGAGAATGTGATGGGGGAGGGGCAATAGGAGAGGGGAAGAGAGAGAGAGAGAGAGAGAGAGAATCTCAAGCAGACTCCCAGCTGAGTGTGAAGCCCGATGTGGGACTCAATCTCATGATCCTGAATGACCTGAGCCAAAATTAAGAGTCAGATGCTTAAATGACTAAGCCTCCTGGGTGCCCCATATTTGTCTATTTCTTGAGACAGCATATGAATTGATTAAATGTTTCTTAGACATTCCAGGACCACATGGAGGCAGATTCAAAATTGCAGTCTCAGATAGATAGGTAGTCAAGTGAAAGTGAAATCACAGCTTGGTCAACCTCTCAGGTATTTTCAATAACCATGTCCTTCATAAGGGATCCAAGCCAATTTTTATCTGCAGTCACTTCCTTTGTGTTCCCAGGGCAAATTTTTTCCTTGTGTGGCTCTGTGGCTTTGATTAGGGTCCTACTAATAAGCAATGGAAATGAAGATGCCCAGCTGGGAGAATGAGCTAAGAGGGTTGCAAGAAAATCTAAGCTCTGGACTTTGTGCCAATTATTTGAAAGTTTAATGAACCATGAGTATTGGTGCAAGGCATTCTTAAACTGCTCAAAGCCCCAGTGAATCCAAAGCTGTGTGTGTTTGTGAGTGTCTGCTTGTTCTGGAATAAAGAAATAATCTTAGCAAATAGTAAGGGTATTTTTGCCATCGTGGGGGTGGAGTAGGGAGGGGAAGATTTCACCACTTTCAAAAGATGATAGGAGGAGGGTGAAAGTCTGAACCTCATTTCTCAGCTGGATGCTCCCAAACAATCAAATTTCCTCAAGTTTCTTCCTGTTACACAATTGTGCTCTTCACACTCTCCTTCTATTTTCAGACTTGCCAGCTGATAAGGGATTCAATCCAGTTCTCTGGAGCCTGGTTAGTTTAATGGGGTTGTGTTCTCTCCCCTCTTTTCCCTAACATATGAGATCTGAGTGCCAGGTTGGGGGTGGGAGAGGCAAGAGAGGGGAACTGAGGGACAGAAAGGCTAGACAGTGTGAAACCGCATTGTAGGGTTGATTGCATTGTTCTATAATGATAGCAGCTTATGTGGAATTTGGAGGTTTAGGAATAAAACACAATGTAAAAGGGGGTTTGATATTAACAGTGCAACAGGAAGCCTTCCAAAGCATTTTTCACGATGAGAAAGTCAGTGGAGTTTGCACTCACCCACTTGTTTTGCAGCTGATCAGCCCATTGAGATTTAAAAAATACCAGCCACATATAGAGCACAATATGGGCACCAGGGTAGACAATAATACAAGGCTGATGAAAACAATGGCTCACATTAATGAGCACCTGCTGTTGTTAAAGTGCTTTATATGTCATAACCCATTTAATCTGACCAATGACTCAATTGTTTAATCTCTATGTCTGTTATCTCTTTGTCACAGGGAAAGAAACAGAAACATGGAGAGGTTCTATAACTTGGCCAAAGTCACACAGATAGTATTGACTGGTGGTACTAGGATCTGGGCCCAGGCAGTCTGGGGTACAGAGCTTCAGTTCTTAACCACTGGCCCCAACTGTTTCCCCATGAAAGATCGAGGGTAATAGGTATAAAGGAACTAGCTTGAGATCAGGAACTAGGTATTATTTTGTTATGTGTCTTTGGTGCCTAGCACAGGGCCTGGGACCCACGTGGGCTGACGCAGCCAAGATCCTTACCCTTGAATCCAAGAAAGAGCTTTGTCTTGGAATCAAAAAGGAAATGCCACATGAACTTTAGTTTGATTAAAACACAAAAAATAAAAGCCAGCAGTGTCTGAGGGTACTGTAAGGAAAAACCAAAATAAGACAAATTATTTTTTAAAAAATAGTGGATAGGTATTATTCCAATAGGGAAATGTCTTGGCCAATACCTTCCCGACTTCACGCTACTTTGGGAGTCTCACTGAAATGACTTGGAGTCCTGAGATTAAACTGGTGCCCCGAGCTGGTGGGAAACATTCAAATTGGCTTAAATTTCACATAATTAGAGACGGAGTCCAAAGCAGCATAAAAGCTCTTGGAGTCTTCTGAGAAAATACAAGTTTTTTCCAAGTTAACATCTATAATTGATTAAAGAGTTGGAACTGGCACCATTTTCCTCTCTAGTTTGTCTACTAGATAAGAAGGGAGAGCTTTGGAGATAAAAGTTATAACTGCGATATTTAGACTGTGTGCGTGTGTGTGCATGTCTGTGTGTGTGTGTATCTGTGTGTGTCTATGTGTGTGTTGGTGGTAGCTATAAGAGGAAACACAAGAAGACAGAGGGACTGGGGGTGGCCAATAGCCAGCAGTAAGGTCGTTAGACCCAGAGAAGGTGACTCGTTAGTGTGGTAGGTAGTGCATCAGTTTCATAAACCCAGAGAAAGGAACATGGTGAGAAGCAGATTCGGCTAACAATGAAGCATCTTCCGAGCTGGGCTCAGATAGACCCGAATTGTCTCTGGGGCCAGTAACCTGAGACAAGCATTTTAAACTTCCTCAACCTCAGTTTCTGCATCTCAAAGTTGGGAATTAAAACATGAAACTCGAAAGGTTAGCTCAAGGATTGAAGGAGAAGATGTGACAAGTGCTCGTGCAGTACTCGGCACATGGCAGGTTCTCAATGGCTGCCCATGGTTGCTATAAATCGGGGCTTATCAACCTCACCATTACTGCGTTTTTGAGCTCGGTGCTCCTTTGTTGCGGTGTGTTGTCTTGTGCACAAAATGTTCAGCGGCATCCCTGGCCTCTACTCACTATATTCCCCCCAGCAGTGACAATCGGAAATGTCTCCTGATATTGCCCAGAGCCCCCCACCTACCCACAGAGAACCACTCTTCCATCTGAGAGAGGGAGTGCGGTTTCTCTTAGGTGTGCTGGGCCACAGAGTAGACACATTGCATGCACAATTCAGGTTGTTTCAGATGAAAGAAAGAAACAAACAGGAAAGACACATTTGGGCCTTTGCCACGTCCCCACTAGGTCTTAATTTTTCTAACCGAATGATGAGTTCCCTGGAAAATCTGACAAAAATGGTTGGGGTTCAGACAGACACACTAAACTAGCCCTCTGAAGAGACTGGCTCCAACAAAGGATGAGAAGAGCTATGGGGTCTGGAAGAATCATGCTAATTCTATCAGTAGCTCACTGTCTTTATGAAGGCTATTGGACTACAGCTCAGATCTTTGCTTAACTGGTTAATTGGAGAAATATGGCACCAAATACAGTGTGAATTAACCTTCATTTAAATTAAGAATTTGCTAATCCTAAGAAGCTGGAGACAGGATGAGGTTATAAAATCTGATAAAATGTGTAGATGGTGTGCTGGAAACATTTTAAATGGGTTGATTTATTTCCCTTCATCTGCGGTACAATTCTGGAAAAATATATTTGTTGATGCAAAATGTGTAACAGTTTGGATAAAAGTTCATTTAAAGGTTAGGTCTATACCTTTTTGTAATGTCATCACTTCTTGTTTCAAAGAGTGGGGAGGTAGAAACACACACACACACATACACACACACACACACACACACTCCACATCACAAGTGAAACTGTCAGATTTTGACAGCTGTGCCCCAACAAACAAGATACATGCTTTGTGGGCTTCAAATAATGTTACTCTTTTTAGCATCAAAGACATTGTTCCTGGGGCAGAACTTCTACCGCAATCTCCACTCATCTTCTCACCAACCGCCAGATGTGCTGGGGCTGTCCTTAACACAAGCCTCCCACCCCTGCCCAGGGGAGCGCGTGGCCTGGCCTGTGGGCAGACAGGTACACCTCACCCTCTAGGTTACCAAAGCCCATCTATGTACTTCTAGCGGGTCATTTCTAAGAGAGTCATAATTATTAAATAATTTTCCCCACCAGACTGGATGCTCTCAATTCACCCCTATATACACAGTGCTCCATACACAGCCTGTTGAAGACACTTAGTACTTTGGAAAAGGAGTCTCAGAGCATCCAGCTCTCTGCCTGCCTTCTGTTGCCCTCTCTTAGCAATGGCTTCAGCCTGCCCTTGAAAATGGGAGCCTTATTTTATTTAGGGGTTAAAAATCCCCCTTCCAGTCATCGAAGGGAGTGGGGTCACAGGAATAGAAGAGTTAGCTGGGTGGTTCAAGCTTGCAATTGTTGTCTTAGAAGCAGTCCTGAGTCCTGCTCTATCCCTGGGGGAACTGGGGAGAAGAGAGTGTTTGGGGAGCAAAGTAGCATTGGGAGGGCTGCTGGCAATTAAAGGAATCTGCCTGCAATTTTCCTTTATGGGGCTAAGGTCCTACCCAGTAATGGGCAAGAGAGTGATTAAAATTAATGGCAATAATAGTGTGGCAGTGAGATGCCATTAATTTACCATTTACTTGTGCCTTTCCCTGTGCAAAGCGCCTTGTAGGCATTAATTCTTTCCTTTCAGCAGCCCCAAGACATGTGTATTATTACTAGCTTCGTTCTGCAGATGAAGTAACAAGCTTCCAACTGTTAAATAATAGGTCTCATGGGGGAACTAAAATCCAGGACTCTAGAGCTTAGCCATTACTCTCAAGATCACTGGACTAAGAGTCTGAGTCCTTCTTTTGCCATTCACTTCTCTGACAACAGGCAAGGTTTCTAATCTCCCAGGGACACATTTTCCAACACCTGGTGCTCAGTAAAGAGTTGGTAAATTGAATCCGTAGAATGGGGCTGATTCTAATTGCGCTCCTTCTCTCTCAGGCTTGTTCTGAGGTTAGATGGGAAAATATGTAGAATGCACTGAACAGAAACAAAGGTGAGTCACGACATCAGCGTGTGCCTGCAATGGCTGAGCACCGCTGGTCCCATAAACTGCCTTCGGTCAACCTTTATGGGAAAATCAGAGCAGCTCTTTCATTTGCCACAAAATCTTAAAGTGAATATTGATTCTCCTAAACGCCTAGAGTAGTTACTTTAAACCAAACCTCTTGTAACCAGGATTTACCAAAATGTGGGATGGTGTTTATTATACACTCCTTCTTAGAGCACTCTGTCAGCCCTGTAAGATATACTTTTTTTTTTTTAAACTGACTTTACATTAATATGAAAAAACTCTAAAGCTTCATAGTGTCACTATTTGACATGAGATCTGAAAATGGCTCAGAATATCCCGACACAGAAATCTAGGCAGGAGATGGGCTTTAAAAGTGTACTCTAAGCGGCATGACAAAATGATCTAACCAGCTTTGACATTTCAATTCACAATCATGCCACCATTCAGGTGGCCGTCTCTGCTTTCTGAGAGCTGTTATTTATTCATCTGTACGAGAAGGCATGCACTGTAGTGATGTAAAGTAGCCAGCTGATTCTTCCAGCCATAATTTTCTGGTTACTGTGTTATTCGGCATCATCAACAATTATGTTACTTCTAAAGACTTCATATTTTCATTTTTACTTAAAGGTGTACCATCTTGTCAAGCATAGTCAGTAGAAAAAGATATTTTTAAGAAACTGCCGTTGGAAGGATGGCTCCCTCCAGTCTGTCCGAAATTGTTCGCGACTGCTTGCGAACATATAGGAATCAGTCCTGGTAATCTCTGATTTATAATACCCATTGGACCTGGGCATTTTAAAAGCTTGTTTTCTATCATGGACGTCCTCCATGTGCAACAGAGATAAAGAGCAGCACAAACAGAACCCTGAGTTATTCTAGCATCATAGATTTATGGCAGTCATTCCAGGACTCCAAATAGATTTTGAAGGCAAATAAAAAATGTCGATGGCATCAAATGAGCAGAAAAGTCTAGGGGTTATAAGGTTTGGTTTCTCTATATTCAGATTAAGACAATATAGGAGCCGTCCAGGTGTATAAGTCAACTGGTATTACTCACCCTCTCCCTTCTCATTTCGTAGCACATTGCCTGCCAGGGATTTGGACCCTCTTGCATGGTGGTTATAAATTTGGGCCCTGGAGTTGGGAGACCTGCCTTCAAACTCTCTACCCTCTAATAGTGATGTGACCTGGGACAGTAAGGTAACCTCTCAGAGCCTCCCTTTCCTCATCTTTACATGTGACTAATAACATAAGTTAGGGTTGTTGTGGCTGTTAGCTTTACACATAGTAGATAATCAATACCAGTAGATATTATTGTTGTTCTTATTACCAACATCGTTACCAACCTCATCCCTTTCCTACACGTTAATCTTATCTGTGCATGATGTGTAATGTCATGTCCTAGAGGATTACAGAATGAGATGGGAAATTGTTAATTTCTCGATGTGAACCAGCATTAGAGGATACCTGACTTCTTTAAGCTGCTTGAATTAGTTCATATCAGCATAACATGGTAACTTTGTTGTTTCATACTGTGGAAAATTACAGAATGAAGGAAAAAATGTGTGTGTTGTTAAAAACAAAGCAACCACAAAAAAGAATAGATGACAACAAGAACTGAAGTGACCAAGTAATAATCAGTAGCCATCTTTCTGAATAAATAGGATTGATTTAAAATGGGTACTATTATTGTTAACATAGCATTTGAACATTTTTTTTAACTCTTTTCTTGAGATCTTACTCACAGTGTGGATTTTTTGTAATCGGCCAACTAACCATTAAGGGTAGGTATAATAGCTCAATCTTTGTCCCCCAACTGTGCCCTAATCATGTTGGGGTCAGAATTGATATGGTTTGCCATTTGCGGTGGTAATGGCATCCTGTGGACCCTCCATAGCCATTCTGCCTCTGTGACTCTCAGGACTCAGGCTCATTTTAAAATTAACTTTCATCTTCTAAGTAATGAGCACATCAGTTTTTTAATATCACAGAAGTTTCATCTAGGAGCCTTTCCTTTTTTATGACTAGAATTATCTCCCCTGCCCCTCCCCTTCTCCCACAATGTAATAAAACAGAACTTCCCCAGTGTAGTACACAATTCAGGATTTCATGATATCCTGCTTGGTGGGAGAGACTATTTACACAGAGATGAAGTAGCATGCCTTCATGAGATTATTTCATATGAGGAGAATGTGGTTTTATATAACAAAATAGATCTTTTTCCACTTTGTGAGCAAACTAGCTGAGTCAACTTCTTCTCTCAGGAAGTCAGGAGATTTCCTTAGACTTTAGAATTTTGTAACCTTGTCTACACATACCCAGGAATGTGTATTATTATGCACCTTCATTCTGTGATACATACATAGCAATCTCTTTCGTGTATCTATCTGCACATCATGGGAGGGCTAAGCCCAAGTTAGGTGACCCTTAAAAAGTATTTTAAAACCAGTAAGACCATTAGCTCCACTTTGGGAGAAAAAGGAAAGACACTTGTCCAAAAATTCAAGTTCATTACTCTTCTTTTTTGAAGATCATATATTAAAGTGCTACAAATTTGAATTTTGGGGGTGTCCTTTCATAATCACGAAGCTCTGAAAATGGGGATTTATTACAGTTACCTTTCAAAATGTGCTTATTTTAAAGTTCAGGTCTCCATAATATATTGATTAGATTAGATGTGTATAAAATTTATTTTACTCCCTAAAAGAATTTTGGAAAATTAGGTTCTTACTTGTATAAAGTTGACATCTAATTTTGTTTTTATCAAAAATTTATTAAAAATCTAAATAGTTCAAAGAATATCGTTTCTGGCATATATATTGATATTTTAAAACATACACACTGTATCCATTTTTAAATGAATCCAATGGAGTCATTATTTGATACTCTCTGTCTTCCATTAAAAAATTAATGAATAAGTTTCTCTTTAGAAGCTGGAAATTTTACGTGTTCTTCTTTTCTATGAATTTGTATTTACATTGTACTTCCCTCACATAGTGTAATATAATATTTTTTATACTGGAAAACATTTTATTGGTCACCCTATTATATTCTTTGCAATACAAATATATATAAGTTTAAATAACTTTTCACCCATGACTCTAATGCTTTAAGTGTCAAAAATTTATTTGGGATTGGGTGATATTATTAATAAATATTATTAATGAACAATTGTCCCAAATGACATAAATATATTATATATTTTGATAATTATTAAATTAAAAAAATAAAATTTTATTAGAAATATCTGGGGCTATTTTTCTACAATTAGTTTGTATATTTTTGGGGAGGAACAAATATTATTTATTTCGAGAATGGGCCATGATTCAGCATAAATTCTCTTCCCATTTTTCATCTTATAGATGTGTTGAGAAACCTTGCTCGCATAAATGAGTAGATAAGAACAGATGGAGTTTTGTTATAGGAATGTCATAAATTTCTTTGAATTTCTTCCGAGTTTTATGTCCTGATCACATAGTGATCTGTCAGCAAAAGGTATTTTTTAATGGTCTATCAGTTGATGAGTAGATTAAGACAATTTTATTGAAATAAAAAAATTGGGAACCTCCTTATGTGCAAAAGAGTACATTACTCAGGTATTAAAATAACTCACTTTTGTCAACACCAACACCAGTATTTCAAAAGGCCCCTTTTAAATTAGCACCTGAAAGGTTTTGCCTCCTAGCAACGTAGTGTGGTGATACTTGGGATGGAAAAGAAGAATAATTTTCCTTTATAAAATGGGAATAGGTAATTAAGAAAGAAGACAGCCAAGTATTTTTACATGCAGAGCATTCTCAGATAAAGGCAAGTGTATATGTGAAGGTTGAGAAATTTATAATTTATTTCCTTAAAAATTACGCACACCCTTGTGACCCTCTGAGAGTTGTTGTGTCCCTGTAGGGGTGTGTGTGTGTCCCCATCGGAATATCCTGAGCTATACTGGTTTTGTCCGTGTGAGTCCTTGGACCAGTGTACAAGGAAAAAGAAAATGGGAGGAGGGTCAGTGGTGGAAAGAGAAACTGAGAGAGATTGGTGGGGGTGGGGGTGGAGGGCTCAGAGATGGAAACTCTATGCCCAGTCTATCATATACTAACCTATCTATCATATACTAACAATGCATTTCAAATAAGTGCAAGTCACACTAAGTGACCAGTAAGAAAAATGGTTGGCTGGCCCCATAATGCTGGAATTATAAATAAATCTGCAGTAAGCCTCACTTGTCTTCCCTCTATCTCATGAGATTTCCAACCATTTATTTCAGAAGGATTTCTAGCAAATCTCGTGATACTTTTCTAATTCAGGGGCACAAAAAAATGGCAGACATCATGCTTCTGTTTCAGATCCGAGAGATGTGGATGAAAAAGAGTGTAACGTAAAACAAACAAAACAAAACCCCAAAAAAACCCTGCCCCGAGGGCTTGCCTAACTCCAAAGCCCTTCGAGCCCGGGGAAAGAAATGCGAGGGAACGGAAAGAGTTATTTCAAGAAGTGAGCCACTTACGATGAGTGGGCCCCGGTTGTTCTCCCGATACTTGTTCTGGAAGAAAATGTAAACGACGGTGGCAGCCAGGGAGTAGAGGAAGGCGAAGACAGCGACCGTGACGAAGAACTCGGCAGAAGATGAGGAGTCACCAGTCAGTGCCAGCTTCTGCCGCTCCTTCCCCTCGCAGGTGGGCACCTCAAAGGTCACCTGATGCAACCTAAAGTGCCAGAGGGAAGGAGACTCATTACAAGGCAAAGGAGACGGGAGCAAGTCTTAAGGTCATTTGGTTGAATGTTCTCTTTTCCTCAATCGCCCTGTCCCCTGACATTTTCCATGGCTGGCTCCTTGTTGGTATTCAAAAGTTTTCTTCTGGGGGAGCCTTTTCTGATTAATCTAAAATAACTCCTTTCCCATCGACATTTTCTATTCCATCACCCTGATGAACATCATTCAGAGCACTCATCACTAGTCATACTATCTTGATATATTTAATTATTTCACGGAAAGGGCATGATGATGCCATCTTTCCACAAAGATTTCCATGAGGGTGGCATCTTGATTTTCTTCTTCTCTATACCCTGAATGCCTGACACTTGTTAGGCACTCAGTACACAGGACTTGGATAAATGAATGAACATTCTTGATTCTGTAAGATGACAGATCGATATTAATTTGATTGAACTTTAGAACTTCTATTTTAGAGAGTAAGTTCTATCAGGAAAGCATTCAGGCTCAATATATTACCTAATAGAAAAAAGATTTTGGGGGTAATACTTACTGCTTAACAAATGACACCTAAAGAAATGTGTTATATCCAGTATAGTAGCTCACATTGTGAACTAGGTGGTAAACTATGATTTAATATAGGAGCCAAAATTCTACTTCATAAGAAATGACTAAATTATTCCTTGAGTATTAGGGAGGCACTCGGAAATAGCCATAGAAGGGATATCAGCAAATACCACTTGGAAAATTATCTATGAAAGCAAAAATAATGATAAAGCCATTGATGAACCTGGTAATTTCCCAATTAATACTAGAAAGTATTTTTCTTACTAAACAAAACTGATCCCTTTAAAATAGATTTGTTGTGTACTTTCTTTTATACTTTATATAGTAATATAATGATAAAATAGTAATAACAATAGCAACTAACATTGGAACATTTCTTTTTTTAATATTTCATTTATTTATTTGAGAGAGAGAGAAAGCAAGCAGAGGGAAGGGCAGAGGGAGCAACTTTTCAAGCAGACTCCCTACTGAGCATGGAGCTCCATGTGGGGCTCAATCCCCCAACCGATGAGATCATGACCTGAGCCAAAACCAAGAGTCAAATGCTCTTTGACTCAACCAACTGAGCCACCCAAATACCCCAACGTTGGAGCATTTCTTGTGTGCCAGATATTGTGTTTTATACTCATTATTTAATTGAATGCCCATGGCAACCCTATGACGTAGGCACTTTATTGCCCCCTCCCCCTTTACAGAATAAGAATTTGTCTTAGAAAGATTAAATACTTTGCCCTAAGCCACATAGCAAGTAAATTGAGCAAGGATTTAAATCTGTGTCTTAAGTTTTTAAATCTGTGAGCTTAAGTTTTTAACTTCTACATTAACCGGTTTCTGTTAAATGATGAGAATATTAAATAGGATGAATATTTTTTCCAAGTGAAGCTCATGGCCCACTAGCATTGCAATCACTAGAGGCCTTGTTAAAAACGTACATTCCAGGGCCTTGTCCTAGACCTACTCAACCAGAATCTCTAGGGACATAGCTTCATTGACAACCAGTGCAAGGAAGTCCAGTCCCCCCGAGTTCCTTATTTCTTAGAAACCCAGTCTTTTTAATTTATTACTTGCTTAAGAGAGAGCTATCTACACAATCTACTTGATCTTGCTTGTATATACCGAGGCTCCTCCTGTTTCTTATCAACCAGAAAGGTGTATGATTCAGTACAATTCAAGAACATAGAAGCATTTGTCATGGTTACATTGTAGAGTTTTTTTCCTCCCCTTGCCAGAGATACTAAAATATTTCTCAATGGTTTGGTCTGTGGGAATGCTGAAAAATGAAATAGCTTTAAAAGGTAATCATGCCAATAATTCTCATACAGGTGATTTTCAGATAATGTACACCTTTTTCTCATTATTTTGTATATGCCATTAGTCTACAAGTTTTTAGCAAGCAGCTAGGAGTTCACACAATGGCGAGATGCTGGGGTAGAGCAAGGAGCATAAGATGGGCCCTGCTCAGATAGAAGTTCAAATGTAGAGGGAAAAGATAGGTTTTCTGAGAGGAACCCAAGGTTAGTCTGGGGTGAAGGGGTCAAGGTAAGAGTCCCAATGGAAGTGACTTTTAAGCTGCAGCTTGAAAAATGGGTAGAAATTATCCAGATCCAAAGTTAAGAATGAAAACACAATGAAATGTGACTATATATCAACTAGCCTATAACCAAAAAGAGTCTAAGACTGGAATAACAAGTGTTGGTAAGATTGGCAAGAATAACAAGATAAAATTGGAATACAAATTCTAATTAGACAGAATGGGACTTCCATATATTGCTGGTGGAAATGTAAAATGGTGCAGCCACTTTGGAAGAATAGTCTGGCAGTTTTTCAAACGGTTAAACATAGAGTCGGTATATGACCCAGCAATTCCACTTCTAGATACATACCCAAGAAAAACGGTAACATTTGTCTGCATAAAAGCTTCATGGGAATGCTCATAGCAGCACTATTCATAATAGTCAAACAGTCTATCAACTGATAAATGGATAGACAAAATGTGGTGCATCCATACAGTGGTATACTACCTATCAGTGAGAAGGAATGAAGTGCTGATGCACACTACAACATGGACGGACCTTGAGAACCTTCTGCTAAGTGGAAGAAGTCAGTCACAAAGGACCGCACACATCGTAGGATTCCATTTGTATGAAATGTTCAGAAAAGGCCAATCTCTGGAGACATTTGCCTAGGGCTGGGGTGGTGGTGATAGGGATGGGAGAATTGGGGATGATGGCTAAGTGACGCAGGATTTCTTTTTTGGGCCATAAAAATGTTCGAGAATTGACTGCAGCGATGGATGTACAATCCTGTGAATAGACTGAAAACCATCAAGGTGTACATTTTAAGGGAATGAATTGTATAGTATGTGGATTATATCTAAGTAAAACTTAAAAAATAGGTAAGAAAGAGCATGTACCACGGTCCTGCATAGGTCAGGAGCACCGCACATGGGAAGACAGGAAATATGTCTTGGAAAATTGGAACACAGTAGGAAAAGAGAATGAGTGGTTTCCGATGAGATGAAGAAGTCCTCAGGGGCCCTCACCGTGGGGTATTGTGGGCCAGGTTATAAATTTGGGTCTTTATCTTAAGACGAAGTTTGGAAAGATTTTCTTATAATAAACAACATGTAAAACAAAAATAGCAGGCAGGGCCATGTCACCTGCTGCAACTATTTAGAGATATGCACACTGGCTTTCCAGATGCCAGGATCAGCGGTGCTTCCAACACCCCAGTTCCCTCAGCGGATATGCACAGGCTGGGTCTGCAGTCTTTGCGTGCAGTGAGGGCTGCGGAGAGTGGGAAAATGAAAGAATTGGGTGGGTTTTTTTTTTTTTTCTATGCAATCAGCTGAATATCAACATTTCCCCTATCACTAACTTATTACATTGCTTTACAGCAAATGTTAATTGTGGTTATCTGCACCAGGCACACATCCACGAAAATCAATAACAAATCTGCTTATTAACGCCGGTGATTTACAGCTTGGTATTTAGCCCACCAGTCACACTGGGGTGAAATCAAGAGAACGAGGGGAACTAGAAGTAAGTTCCAAGGTAATGCCTATTCTGTGGAAGGGAGTAGGGATCATTTATAAAGAAAGAGCATGTCAGCTCAAAATGGTCTGAGTATAATAATTCATATGACTGAATATTTTTAATGCTATTTGACGATATGTATTACTAAATACATATATTTTAACAGGGAGGTTCTTTCCAGCATCCGATACATATAAATGTACAAATATGTATGATTTGTTTTGGACGGAGAGATTTCGATAGTCAGCATGAGTTCGACAGCTGTAATAATTTTGGAAGCAAATATCATTCATTTAGAATCTAAACAAGGAAAAAACTGTTCTGTACAGAGTGAGCGTGCGGGCTGACCAGAATCTGGAAGCCTGTGGGGCCACCTCTGATCTTGTGAGGAACTTGTCAGGGAGCAACTGCTGAGCCTGCAAAAGGGACCAAATGCAGTTCTGTTGATTTCAAATGTATAGTTTGGCCTTCTGGGTTGGCCTGACTCAATCAAGGGGTAATTGAATTTCATCGGATTTTACTGCATTGCGTCTACCAGAGAAAAGCCTCCGTGTTAGAGTAGATTTTTTAAAAAAAATTTTTTACTAATGCTTAGACACAGTCTTTTAAACATTTTACTGCTGCTTCAATGACACTAAAAGGGACTGCCAAGTACTCACAGTTTTTAGTTCTGTTTGTGAGGCCTGGAAAAATATTAAGCAAGTTGGCATTGCTTTATTAATAAAAATGTTTATAACAAGCACTGACATTTTTCAGCCTCCTGACATTGTGTTGGTTTCTTCACAGACTTGTTTCTCATCTAATGCTCATAACACCTTTCTTAGTTAGGCAGGTGCTATTTCTAGGACCATTATACAGATGGGGAGACTGAGGCTTGGAATGCGCAGTGAGCTTGCCTGAGGTCATGTAGCTGGTGGAGGGCAGGGACGAATCTCGAATGCAAGGAGATTAGGTGGAGCCTATGCTAGTAACTACTGTACATTTCTGCCCCTCTGCTTCAGAAATTATAGCATTGTTAGATTTTCAGCAGAATGTCTGTATAAGAACGACCAAGCCATTCTAATCTAATGGTGTGCAGATGGCTCATACTGAATAGGATTCTAAACCAACATTCCTTGTGCTTCTACCTTGAAGTATGCGAATCCAGCATTGTACAAGGCACCCAGCAATAACAGAGTTGAATCCCTGCAGACCAGTCAAGAGGTAGTCACTAAAAGCTTCCCATTTTACAAATTTAGACCTGGGTTACTCTAACATTTGCCTCAGAAGCAAGCAGAAAGCCAATGAACCTGCATGCACCATGTACTGAAATTGTGACCATTGTTGTGCCTGTGGTTCTTTACACAAAGTGAAATGCTTAGAAGACGAAAGCACAGATTCCTGTTTAGGTAACACTGTACCATTACAGGCATCTGGTAGCAAGACTTTTGAAGTTATTGACAATATCTTTCACCTGCTGTGGAAGAAGACAGAACTCAAGCTCCTAACAGAGCATGTGGGAGTGGCTCAGGGAGAGACAGTAACGTCATGTCCCGATGGTGGTGATGTCCCAGCAACAAATGTAGGAAGCATTAAGGATGTCGGGGAGCAAACTGTTGTCGCTGAATTTCTCATAGCCAGAATTAAAGTGGCCAAGGGAAGATCAGAGGGCAACTGGCAAATTGTGGTGCTAAGCACGTTTCTCTCTGCTTGATCATTTTCCTACAGCCCCTGTTTCAATCCTTTTATCATTTGATAGAGACTTTAATCCTCTTGCTCCATTTTTTTCTCTCTTCCCAATATGAAATATTGGCATTTGTCTGGTTTTAGACTGACTTTTCTCTCGCTAGCCATATGTGTCTGTATAATAAATGTGTTTGTGTGTGCATGTATACACTCACACACACTTCTACTTGCTCAGCCTATATGACTCACAGCATAAATCACGACAAAATCCTGGAAGTTTAGCAACACATTCACACACTACATCTCATTTTTTTCTCTTCAGAAAACTTCTCCATTCTATAGATGAGGAAGTTGGAGCTCAGTCATCTTGAAAGAATCATCAAAGATCACCCACTTGGCATAGAGAAGAGGCAAACTTGGAAAACAACTCTGAGGTGGTGTTGGTTTTTTTTTTTTAACTTATGCAAATTTCATTTCTTATGTTTCCAAACTCCTGAATTCTCCATTATGCTCAAGTCCTTCTGTGGGGGGATGTGTTGAGCTCCAAGGCTAGTCATTGGAGAAGCTAAGCAATGAGTCATGAGGAATGGGAATGGAGATTTTTTAGAAGGTCGATTGCAAACTGGTTCGAAAGACCCATATTGATTAGAGCAAGGTTTTCCTTTATGCCACCAGCTCATCATCCATATGTCTATACTATGGTCAAGATCTGGGGAGAATGATGTCACAGGGATGCAGGTATAGGATCTATTTGGGGTGGAAAGGGCAGATGGGGGCAAGGTGAGGACTGAGAACAGTGTTGAGAAATACACCCATTGCAGTGAGAACTGAGAGAGGGCCCCAGTACTTGGACTTAGGTTGCTCAAGTCATAAACAAGCTTGAAGTGTTCAGCTTGCAAAGGAGAAGGGGGAGAGTTCGTCCGAGACACAGGGCTCGCTGAGCAAAAGTCCCAGTATATGCAGGATGCCTCTGATAACTAAAAGGGTCATTACTAGACTCTATCCAACATCAAAGCAAGCCAAAATAGAAAACAATCCAGTTCACAAACATCCTAAGAGGGTCTCAGGGATTCTGATGATGCTGTTTGTTCCCAGGAAGGTCGTTGGACCTGCACTCCTGTCTGCTAGACCTAAGAGCTGATCCCCAGCTTCCTTATCTTCAGGTAAGTAGCATTTTTAGGCAGCCGGCTTCATTTTCCAGACATCTTAGTCCTAACCTTCGTTGAATCAAGGGCAGCTTCATTGCTTGCAGTAACTGCATATATTCACTAAAAATGTTTTCTTCTAAGAAAACAAAGTGAAAAACAAAATACTCTACTTCTGCTCTTAAACACAATAAGGGCATTTCTCCTTGATGTGATTATGTATTAAATGTATTGAAGTTTATTGTCTCCATAGGAGGAACTTTCTATTACTTTCTGTGCTCTCCACTTTACTATTAGAGAAGATAATTTTTTGAAGGAGAGCAACAATAAATACTGAACAGAGAGAACTGAACTAGACACTGGAAGATGCAATCAAGGTTACTGCAAACAATACTTTTTTCTACACAATTTGTTGTGCTTGCACACACAAGGACATGGCTGGAAAAGTGAATGCCTGCTCAGTGCACCGCTGTCCCCCCAGTGTGTGGCTTTCATTTCCACAGGTCACAACAAAACTTAGCCAACTTATTGGAAGGGTATTATGCTAAGAAGGATCTTTTCAAATTTCATTCCCATCCTCCAACAAGTTTGTGTTTATACCAAAATTGCAAAATAAAAAGTTAGACTACAAGGTGATTAAAAAAGAAACGGACTTGAAGAGGCCAGGACATGTCCTAGAGTGGGACCCAGAGAAAGAAAACTCTATAAAACCCAATATAATGGCTTGCAAAGAGGCGTTGCCATTATCATGAATCCATGACTTATTAATTTGAGTTTCTTCAAATAGAATTTGAGTCATAGAGAACTTAGACTGCCTCTACATTGTCAAATTAAAATAGATAACGAGGTCATTATCTGTATATTGCAGAGAAAAATCCTTTTTTCCTATCTTGTTTGTCTTCCCTGAACTGTGGTACTGGACTCAAGTGAATTATGAAACAAAAATCATCCCAGAGTTTTCCTTTTAAAACTTGACTATCTAGATAACTGCCTATCTGTCCATTTTATTTGATTAGTATAGAAATATTTCATGAATAAGCAATGTAAAGGATTTGACCAAAAAATAATGATCAATAAACACACACAGATAGCATGGGAGAAAGCAGGAGAAATCGGTCTGATCTTACTTTTGTTTAAATTTAGGTCAAATCAATTGGATTCATTAATTCAGTTAAAATATGCTATTTTAAAAATGTAGCCAATGTGCATGTTTATAGGAAGAAATTATAAGTTTCTTCTTAATTCTATCCTCAGTATCAACAACTTACAAAAATGAAAATATCAAACAGGTTTTTTAACCTGCTGTTTATTACTTAATAGTAAGACTAATACATACCTTTTTTTAAAAAAAGAGGATTTACCTTATTATTTTTTTAAATTTTTTAAAAAAGATTTTATTTATTTATTTGACGGAGAGAAAGACAGACAGTGAGAGACGGAACACAAGCAGGGGCAGTGGGAGAGGGAGAAGCAGGCTTCCTGCCGAGCAGAAATCCCGATGTGGGGCTCTATCCCAGGACCCTGGGATCACAACCCAAGCCGAAAGCAGACGCTTAACAACTGAGCCACCTAGGTGCCCCTACCTTATTCTTCTTAACAGTCATATGATATATGCACAGGATAATCAAATTACAGTGCCAGAATGTTCTACATAGCTACATTGTACAGTTTTATAATAATTTTTAAATGGTCCCCCATGGATGGACATTTTGACTGTTTCCAATATTTAACTGTTAAAACAATGCCTTGAACATGTATTTTTGGATATTTGTACAATAACTTTCTTTGGATAAATTGTATGGTAGCTTTCTTTGGATATACTTCTACAAGCAGAAGTGCTGGGTAAAGGAGTATATTAGTCAGGGTTCTATAGAGAAACAGAACTAGTAAGATATATACTTATTAATTATTAATAATTAGATACTTATTAATTACTTGTTAATTAGTTTATACTTATTAAGGAATATAAGGCATTTATTTTAAAGGATTGGAGCCAATATGATTGTAGGTGCTGGCAAGTCTGAAATGCATAGGGAAGTTGGTAGACAAAGGATTCAGGTAAGTGTTGATGCTACGGTCTTGAGTCTAAAGCTAAAAAAACCAGAGTTTCTGCATTGCAGTCTGGAGATAGAATTCCTTCCTTTATAGGAAACCTCAGTCTTTGTTTGCCAGACCTTCAACTAATTGGATTCACTCACATCCTGGAAAATACTGCTTTATTTAAAGTCAACTGATTGTAAATGTCAATCACATCTAAAAAAACACCATTATAGCAACATAGTGTTTGGTCAAAAAACCTGCCCCTATAGTCTAGCCAAGTAATTACATAAAATTAATCATCACAACATTCAATAAAATGTGGTATATCCATACAGTAGAATAGTACTTAGCAATAAAAAGGAATGGAATATTGATACATAAAACATAGGTAAATCTCAAGATATTTATGCTGAGTAAAAAAAAAAGCCAGATTAAAAAAATAATTACTACAGAATCCCATTCATATAAAGTCTAAAAAAATAAAACTCTTCTTTAGTGATACTAAGCAGATCAATGGTTGCCTTGAGATGGGATAAAAGGCAGGAAGGAGGATCATCAAGAGGCAGGAGAAAACTTATAGGCAGGAGATATGTTTATTATTTTGATTGTGGTGATGGTTACAGAGGTATAGACATTTGTCAAAGCTTACCAAATTATGTACTTTAGATATGTACAATTATACCTCAATAAAAAAATATCTTTTTATACTTAAAAAAAAATTAACCACTGGGGCACCTGGGTGGCTAGGTTGTTAAGTGTCTGCCTTCGGCTCAGGTCGTGATCCCAGGGTGCTGGGATTGAGCCCCACATTGGGCTCCTTGCTTGGTGGGAAACCTACTTCTCCCTCTTCCACTTTCCCCTGCTGTGTTCCTTCTCTCGCTGTGTTTCTCTCTGTCCAATAAAAATAAAAATAAAAATAAATTAACAATCACAAAGGGTACGTATTATTTTAAGGACTTTGATAGGTATTGCCAAAAGCCCCTGATGAAAGGTTGTAGGAATTTGCACTCCCATGAAGAGGGTACTAGGGTTGCCCCTTTTGCTTACTATTTTTTCCTTTTAAAAAAACCTCTTATTATAGAAAATTTCAAACCTACATGAAGGAGAGACAATCATACCATTCCCATGTTTCTGTTCCCCATGATCAACTGTCACCAACTCATGGCCAACCTTTTCTCATGTCAACTACCACCTGGTGCCTCCCACCACCACCTGTCCCCCACCAATAGATTATTTGGAAATGAATTCCCAACACCATATAATTTCTTCTGTAAATATTCAATATGCATTTTTAAAGTATCATAATTCTTAAAAACATAACCACAACACTATTAAAAATAGTTCATTCTTTATATCATCAATTATCTGTCCAATGTTCAAATTGTCTCATATGTGTTTAAGTTGGTTTATTTGAATCAGGACCCATGGGATGCTTGGGTGGCTTAGTCAGTCAAACGTCTGCCTTCAGCTCAGGTCATGGTCTCAGGGTTCTGGCATCGAGTTCTGTATCGGGTTCCCTGCTCAGTGGGGAGCCTGCTTCTCCCTCTGCCTGCTGCTCCCCCTGCTTGTGCTCTCTAAATAAGGTCTTTTAAAAAAATATTTGAGGGGCGCCTGAGTGGCTCAGTGGGTTAAAGCCTCTGCCTTCGGCTCAGGTCATGAGCTCAGGGTCCTGGAATCGAGCCCCGCATCGGGCTCTCTGCTCAGTGGGGAGCCTGCTTCCCCCTCTCTCTCTGTCTGCCTCTCTGCCTGCTTCTGATCTCTCTCTGTCAAATAAATAAATAAAATCTTTAAAAAAAATATTTGAATCAGGACCCAGAGAAGTTAGTACATTGCATTTGGTTGATATATCCCTCCGGTCTCTTTTAACCTACAGACTCTTCCTCCCTCTTTTTTTCCCTTTCAATATGTGCAATATGAATATGCAGAAGGAATCAGGCCCTGTACAGCCCCCTCACTTCTGTTAAACATCAGATGCAAGGATAAGGCTGATGTTCCTATATGCTTTGCACCTGTCGCAGGTAGGAGATGAGGGGCCAGAGAGGCATGTGAACAAAAGCACTGACTCCTCACATTTTAGAGTTTTGGGATCGGTACAACTTTCAGGAGAAATTTGGTACCAGAGGGAACTATCAGTTTTTTATTTAGCTAGATGAGGACATTCAAAACAAAAATTAAAATTAAGAACAGTAATTACCATCAAAATTTCATAAAGTAAAAGATATACAAATACCCCGAAAGCAGAAGGGGAAACTTTCAGGATGAGAGACGTCATTTCAAATGGAACAGTTCCCAGAGTCTAGAGCCTGCAGGATAGAATCTGGGATCTATTAAAAGTGAGAGGACTTAGATTTGCGGGCGTATCTATGCACCAATTTTCTGTGTGACCCTAAGTAAGACCATTCTCTGAGTCTCAGTGTTCTCAAATTTAAAATGAGTGGCTGATTGAAGGATGTCTCTGGATGTCTATGGATGAACTTCAGGGGTTCGTGACAAACCTCAAGATAGCTTCATGATCATAAAAAAAATCATCTATCTGGGTCATGTTGCATAACTTACTTGATGATTTCGGTGACCTAGTACTACAAGTGGAAATAACATCTGAGTTCTAAAGATTTCTTTTTTTTTTTTAATTTTTATTTATTTATTTGAGAGAGAGAGAGCGAGAGAGAACATGAAAAGGGAGAAGGTCAGAGGGAGAAGCAGACTCCCCACGGAGCTGGGAGCCCGATGCGGGACTCAATCCCGGGACTCCAGGATCATGACCTGAGCCGAAGGCAGTCGCTTAACCAACTGAGCCACCCAGGCGCCCAAGTTCTAAAGATTTCATTCAGGCTATTTCATGAGCCTACATTTTGCTCAACATAGATAAAACTATTGATGGTCCTTCAACCTAACCTTTGTTTATCTCATCTAATCTTATACTTGTGGGGGCAACATGCTAAGAATACTACATTCTTAGTCCATTCAATGAGATGTAACTTCCAATACACCTATAGCCCTAGCATACCTTCTATTTGTCTCCCTTTGGGGCCCAGTGGAGCGCCACCTTTTTACTTACTTTCCCCCCTGATTGAAAGGCAAACTAAAGTAGCTCCACCAATCACCAGCTATGTGATCTTAGACAAATCTTGTGCCCTTTTCAAGCCTCAGCTTTCTCATCACCTATTCGTTACAGGGGTTTTGTAAGGCTCAACCAAGATAATGGAATACATTGCATTCATTGTAGAGTTTGCATATATTTAGCAACTACAGTCACTATTCTTAGGTGTGCAAAGAGCTTCTGAAGTTGAAATTCGAGGTGTAAGTCTAATTACTGAAGATGACTTTAAAAATCCAAAATGCTTTCGAAAAGTAGATTTCAAAGACCTGGAAACATGGCATGTTTTATTACTATTTTGCTTTGTCAAAAAGTCACCCCATTGAGCCACTATTTGGTCATCTGTTGTTGCTTGCTGTCATTTCATGCTGTACATAATAACTGGCCTCATTGAACGTTCAGAATATGGAACCTACCAGAACCACTGCTGGGTGGGAAATTCAATACATCTGCCAGATTATAATGAAATAAACAGTAACTGCTTATACATAGGGAACAAAATGCAATCTCCTTTAAACCACCAAAAAACCATTGCTTTGTCAAGTGGCTATGGAACTGCACATTTCCAATTCTCCAGTTATTAATATCACCATAAATACACAAATCTTTTTGGAAAAAATATCTAAGGCACAAGTCAACACTGTTCATTTTAGTTAAGTAGAAACAGTTTGTTCAACATATTTATCAGCTTAGGATGGAAAAAGTGCCCTTTATTATCAGCAAATATAATGTCACCCGTGTTTCTGGTGCTTTGCCAGCAACCAGGGGATTAATCATACTATTTTCAAGTTGCAGTTGGAACATGACAAGTAGGAATTCATTTTCCGCTATGCAATCATAAATCTTTTAAAAAACATAAATCAGAGCATGTCACTCCCCTGCATAAAATTCCTCTCCAATGTTACCCCTTGCATTGGAAGCTATCTTCAAACCCCTGACAAAGTCCACAAGGACTGACATAACGTGGATCTTGCCCACTTGTTTGCTATCACCATGCCATCTTGCTGCTTCTTCTTCCTAGAGCACTTCCCCTGCCCAAGTCCTGGGGTCTTTGAACTAATCTCAAATTGCCCACTGTCAGCTTCACCTTTTCATTCAGGTCTCAGCTCAAATGTGGCCACGTCTGAGACCTCCCCTGCCCACCTACTCTAAAGAGGGTGTTCCATCCATCATTCTCTATCACACTATACCATTTTACTGCTTTTATTTTATTTATCACTCTTACCATCTAAATGGCTGAAGTTATCCTGCTTATTTGTGTCTCTCCCACTAGAATATAAGTAGCAGGAAGGCAAGGATCCTGTTTATTTTGTCTACCTCTCTATAATTGAATGCTAGGTCCTACCTGGTTCAAGGTAAATACTCAACACATATTTGCTACATAAAGAAGAAAGGGAGGGAGGGAAGAAAAAATGATAGAAAGAGATATGACAGATCGCATATAAGATCTGAGACCAGATACTTGTCTGGAAGCTGATCCTGCTCCTATCACATAGAACTATAGAGAGATGCCTCAGCTGTTCTACCAAGGGAAACCAAGACTCAGAGAGGTGAAGGCACTTGATCAAAATCACACAGTGAAGGAGTCACAACTTAAGTTTTCTGCTCCTAGATCAGTGGACCTTCTACTATCCTACAATTCCCATGGGGAAGAGACTCTACAGTGGCCCAGAGAGGTCATGTCTGGAGGTTGGAAGGACTATAGGATCAAGAAGTCAAAAATGGAAGTCAACTCATAGGCTTCTGGGGCCTGCTGGAGAAGCTCAACAGAGCCCTCCTCTCAGACCTTCTCAGGTCTTTTTCATAGACCCTGTGATCTAAGGCACACCTGTGTAGCTGTGTTCTGGCTTTGCCCCATCGTCAGGACCAGGCTTCAGTACCATGCTTCTAGCTGATGCCTCGTTCCTTCATCCATCTACCGTAAGCACTGTGCTAGGGATGATGTAAATTGGAGTAAACAGTATGGAAATGGTCCTGCTCTCTGGGTATTTGTTCTCAGAAAAAGCAGACAACTGAACAATCTGTTTCTATAAGTTGCAATGAGGGTTAAGACCAGGGATACATAGGAGCCCTAAACTTGTCTAGGAGACCAGAGAAGGCTTATTGGGGGAGGTGACATTTAAATGGGAGTGGAGAGGGTATGCTAGCTAGAGAGCTGGAAAAGTAGGGGCTCCAGGCCTGGAGACAAGAAAGTGTCATTTGAGGAACTATTCTCTGTCATTAATGATAGCAGTGAACAATAAAGCTAGTAGGTATTGATTCCTGTTTCTGTGCTAACCATTGAACTATGTGCTTTACATGCTGTCTTTCCTTTATTCTTCACCACATTTGTGAGATGTATAATCTTTACTATCCCTACCCTACTGATGAGGAGATGGAGGCTGAGCATATAGGAGGTCAATCAACCACAACTGGTCTGTCCAGAGGGATTCTCATTGCACAGTGGCATATTCTTCCTTTTGCCTCCCAACAAATGTTTTATGCATCTCTGGTAGACTGGATGTTATCTCAGCCTTTCTTAGAGGCTCATCTATGTCAGGTCCCTACATGCCCACAGAGGAAGAAAGGAGCTATGCAAATTTTTCAGAATGGTTCATACAGGAAAAACTAGTTGTTAAAAATTAATTGGCTGAAAAATCAATTGGCCAAATAATCAATTAACCTGAAAGTGTCAAGGAGATTTTACCCCAGCTGTTCTGCTATCATGTCTTAAGTTGAAGATGTTCCTCAATTTGAAGGATGGTAAGAGTGTAAATGAGTGTGTGTGTGTGTGTGTACGTGTGTGTGTTGGACTTGGCCCATGACGCTAATACAGTGAAAATATTTTCGAAGAGAAAAATCTATCTTTCAGCAAAATGATCATTTGGAAAGCTGACTCTAGGGAAATGGTCTTCATGCATGTTTGGTTTTGGTTGGGAATTAATCTTGGGACCCACGTCGTCACACTGTTCCTGGAACAAAATTCTTCAGGAATGACTTGGTAACTTTGAAGCCAATGCCATCTTCCCCTTGCCTGCAGGGGTGAAGCTAGCATTGAGAATGAGACTTAATCCTTCAAGCTGTCTAGGAAAAGGAAAGAGATGGCTTCCTTCCCTCACCTGTTGGAGTCTATATACATATTTGTGGTCTCAGTTCATCCTCCATTGTGTCAGCTCAACCCCTTCCTGCTTATCCAGGCCAGTCTCCCGAACTTCTTCTTCTTTTTTTTTTTTAAGATTTTATTTATTTATTTGAGAGACAGAGAACGTGAGAGAGAGCATGAGAGGAGAGAAGGTTAGAGGAAGAAGCAGACTTCCCATGGAGCTGGGAGCCCAATTTGGGACTCAATCCCGGAACTCAAGGATTGTGACCTGAGCTGAAGGCAGCCGCTCAACCAACTGAGCCACCCAGGCGCCCCACTGAACTTCTACTTCTGATAAATCACCCTGGTTCAGGCCAATCTTAAATGAAAGGCAGCTCTATATAAGGTCTAGCAAGGATTTGATTGGAAAGACACCAATCTATTCATAGAAGGGCCAAAAAGGTCTTAAACAGAAAAATGGTATTTAATCATTGGGAAGATCTCAAATGAAACAAAACAAAAATAAAAACCCTTCTATGATTACAGTTCCTCTTGATTCATGAAATATTTGAAGGGAAGAGAACAGAAGCTCAATCTAGCTTCCTCTCCTGATAATTAAAAATCAAGGTCTAAATCATATGAACATAATGCTATAAAGAAGTCTTACAAGTAATTTTATAAGCAGTATTTTTGTTTAGCTTCTTAGAAAAAATGTTTCTAAAAAAAAATAATGTTTCTGAAAACTCCAGGTCAGAATTCCTCAAACTGTGGTTCAGAGCCCCTGAGGACATCTGAAGCCCTTGCTGGGGGGCCACAAGGGCAACACTATTTTCAAACCAAAACACTAAGATGCTATTTGTCCTTGTCACACTCATTCTTTCAAAAGTGTATGGTTTAGTTTTCCAGAAGCAACGTGTTGTGGGGTGTAGTCTTTGTTCTGATGGCTAATGGAATGTCTACCTGCACATTCTTGTATTTTACAAATTTTCTGTTTTTATTTCTAATATGGTAAATATTTACAGATATAATCCACACACATAAGAAGTTCTTTGTAATCCTCAATCATTCTTAAGAATGTAGAGGAGTCTTAGGACTTAATGTTTAAGAACAGCTAATCCAGGTCATGATTTTTTACTCCTCCTAAATTATTTCATTTTTCTTATGCCCATTTTTAGTAATTCAAATGATACAGTCATGAGTGGTCTGATTCACCATTTTACAGAGGCACTGCTTTCATTCAACAGGTATTTATTGAGTACCTATTGCATGTAAGTCATCCTTAGTAAAACCTGAATAAGGACTCATGTCTAACTGCAGATGGTACTACCTAGACATTCTCTAACCAGCTGACTGTTCATGCATGATCCAGAAAGGAAAAACCTTTACCAGGTTTAGAATGTTCCCTGGTCTTTGACATATCACTTCTCACAGTGTCTCAGGTTAGAGGCACGACAAGAGTGGTCAGATTTAGGCGTTCTATTGCAATGATTATCCACTATAAATGGTACCTCTCCATCATTTATCTTATCCCCAAAAGGGAGTCACATACTGAGGCCTAAAGGTGGGGGCACTTGCAACAGGGGGGGCATGTGTTGTCTGGGTATCCCCATGTAGTGGACATCTGATATTTTTGCTTAGTTGGCACCTGTTTTTCCTTTTCTGAACAGTTCCTTAATTTTCAGGCTTGAACATCAGATCTAGACATAATGAATTGTCATGTTTCAACTCCTGGGCTTAAAAATTAAAGATGGTCATACTGGATCCTACTCCAGGATAAGGAGTCCAATACAGAAGAAAACATGTGGAGAAAGAGACAAAGAGATTCTAATTCCTTATTGTGTTCCTAGCACCTAGCACAGTGCCTGCACATTGCGGGTGCTCAAAAGTATTTATTGATTCAGTCGCCTTTGATCTCTAGCTGCTTTACAAGTAACTGGGGGATCTCAGGTAGAAACAGAGGACCATTTCATCCTTCATCTTGAACAGGCATCAGCTACAGAATATGCCCATTGGCATATTAAAGTTTGATAAAATCCATTTCTTCTTCTCTCTTCTATTTACCCTCCCTCTTTGTTGCTACCTCATATCATTTCTCTACTTTTTTATTTTCATTCCAACTACCCTCTTGAGAAGGTAGTTATTTTATATCAGGACACTGGATATGCTGCTTGATTCAAAAGCATGTTTTTCTAAAAGTATTTTTAACTTCTCATTTCTATGTTTAGCTTCTCTGGGCTCCTAAATCTTGTGAAAGAAATTTTAAATTTGGCCAACCTATGCCAACATTCATAGTCTGGATCTGGAGCCAAGGAACACGAACCAAGTAGATTAGGAGAATGAGCGAGAAGAGAAAGAGTTTTATAAAAGGAGGATTATAATTAGTGGAATTTAGTACTCAATAGGTTTGGCTCTTTCAATCAAAGAAAAACTAACCTATTCAAATTTCCATCTGATATCTACGCAACTATTTCAGAATCCCACTTATGTAAAGATTCAGTGGATCTGATGGCTTGTGGATAAATCAGGTGGGTAGAAAGGACTCATGCATCCTGGTGTTCTGAAAATTGACTAGGAGAAGAGATTGTAACCTGCATCTTCGGTTGATCAAGTTTTATAAGAAGCCACATTAAGAAGAGTTCACTTAACCAATCTTTTCTTCTTCCATGTGCAATCAAGGGGGTTTCTAATAGAAAAATTTTAGATAAGATTTATTTCTTGCTTATTGTCAGGCTGACCCCAAGAATTAAAAATATATATATATTGGCAGGACACTGTCCATTCCTCAAATCTGCCTGCCTCTGCTTGGCTTTAATCTTGCTCTCCATGGTTGGGCAAGGTGACAGCCTCAACCCATACCTTACCAGCTCAGTATCCCTGATCATCAGAGGCCCCTCAGCTTCAGTAGAAACACCCAAATTAGGTCACTGAGTCTCTATCTAAACCAATTACTGAGGCCAAGGGGAGGGGTGCTGTAACTGGCCAGGCTGTTGTCAGGTGCTCAGGGTGTGTGTGTGTGTCTGTGTGTGTGTGTGCGCGCGCGCACAAGCACAGGAGCATTGTGAGAGTATGCGCATGTGTGAGTGCATATGCGAAAGTGTGGGCTGTGAGAGGAGACGGCACTGCACACAAACATCACTGAACGGATCCTTCACTGAGAGAATGGATTCCAGTACTAGAAAACAGAAACAACACCAATCTACCGCGTAGGTCCCTTGCTTAGAAGATCATGTCTGTTTTTCCTTTTTCTAAACCCATGCCAAGTATGACGCAGAGGCTCATACACATTTGTTGAATGAACAAACATAGAGCTACATGCAGCAATGCGTACGCCTACCCTTACAACAAAGACCAACTCTGTGTACACTCTAATGCAGGTATTTTGCTGAATTCAGGTGCATTTCCTTACAGTCCCCTTCCACCTTGCTCTTTCCCCACCTTACCATGCACAGGCTCATTTCTTTTCCTGCACTCTTCTACTTAATTAATTTTAAAGTATTACTCAGGTGTATTTCTTCCAGGAAGGCTTCCCTGAGGATTACATGCCTCAGTACTTCCCCCATCTTTGAGTTACCGTTGCCTTGGTTTGCTGCGCCTTGTCTTTCATGAGTAAAGTGGGGTTTAGAGCAGGGCCCTTTAATCAGACAGCTCACATTCAAATCTCCACCGTTTATGTGTTTTGTCACCCTGGCAAACTTCTTCATTTCCTCGTCTGTAGGGGATGACAGAAATAGTATCTCCCTCACGGGGCTGTTGCAAAGATTAAGTGATATGATAGGCATAAAAGGCTCAGCACTGTGCCTGGTACAAAGTGCTCAGTGAATATTGACTATGGTTGTGCCTGATGGAATAAACAGTTGTGCTCCTGTAGCAGACATGGACGACGCCTTGCACCATGTTTCCTTGGCCCACCTGACTTAGGCAGCTGGTGCAGATGTTGATAAACCTCCCACCTCACTACCTCTCCTCTCTGAGGGCCTCCTTTGGCCCAAGGAAGCCTTCTTTGCTGCAAGTAGGCACAGAGGGAGGTGTATGGGAATTAACCTCTTGGATGGAGCCTCCAAACACTGGGGGGTGAAAGTCAGTGTGTACATGCTGCAGCCTCCCTGCTCTCTGGTCTTAGGATTCTTGGGTGTATTCCACACAGTTTCTCATAGGATCCCCAGTAGGACTGAGCCTCAGTTGCCCATAATGGTCAGTTTTCTTTCCCTTTCCTTCCTTCCCTCCTTCCTATCTTCCTTCCTCTCTCTCCCTTTCTTTCATTCCCTCCTTTCCTCCCTCCCTTTCTTCTCTCTCTCCCTTCCCTCCCTCCATTCCTCCTTCCTTCTTTCCTTCCTCTCTCTCTCTCTCTGGCATTTCTTTCTTCTGCCTCACTTGTCCACTTCTTTGCTTGTGTCTCCAGGAACACCTCACACATAAATTCCCAAGTCTTTGTCTCAAGGTCTGCTTTGGGGGAATCCAAATTAAGACAGGCCCCAAAGAAAGTCATTTCTCAGGATATATTTACTTAGGGCAGGTCATACCCCTTTATTTGTACCTCTGTAATGTTTGGCATGTTTTATGGCCTGACACTCAGTAACTATTTGGTAAATAAATTATATATATATATCATATATATGTGATATATGTTTATATCATATATATTTTTTACAAAGGATATATTTTGAGAAAACCTTTAGTATTTAAATTCAAGAGAAGGAAGCTGTATCATATTTCTCACTACAGCTGATAAGATTAATTGCTATTTACATTGCAATTAGGTTCAAGTTTGGGATACACATGCACACAAACTTGAACTTCTTTTGGAAAATTTAGCCTCAGAATTGTAACTTGTGAAAATGAGCCACAAATTGGGTTTATTTATAAAAGTGACTTCACACTTTACTTGGTGGGTTTTACTCTGTTGAGGAATCACCCATCTATTGAATGACTAGTACTAACACGCAAAGCTGCAAGACAAGCTACAGAGTTGTGGTTTTTTTTTTTTCAATAATGTAAAAACTTCACACTATTATACTGAAAAAACAGATGTCCTGGTGCAGAAGTGGAAAAGAGAGAAAAGGCCTTTGGTTTCCTTCAACTAAACAAATGGTTTACTCTTTCCAAATGCAGATAGCTAGGCTCATGTTTGTTTTGTGATTTACAGGTACCCTGCCATCTCCAGAAATGATTTGGCAACTGCAGAGTACATGAGCAAGACAATGTTTTAAAAAGTGAATAGCAGAAAGGTGTCCTCATCGTGTGTGAGATTAGGATTGAAGACTGTGAGTTAACTCTTGCTATGATAATGCCATGTATTAAGTCACCTCCAAGCTCGGTGACTTAAAACTACCACTATCTATTTTTACAGCATGTCTACACACTGCCTGCAGTAGCTATGCTGGATTTATAATCATTCCGGGGCTCAGCGTGGAGGGAGCACATCTACAAGAAGGAGGCCTTCTCTTACTGATGACAGAGGCATCGGAAGGCACGAAGGGACGTGCCATGCCCACTGAGGTCTTGTTTTCGAATGACGTACCATCCCTTGTGCACACCTTCCACTGACCAAAGCAAGTCATTTGCCAAACTCAGCATCAGTGAGACAAGGAAATACCTGCTGTCTCTGTGAGACTAAGGCAAAGGTAGCTTTTCAAAATACTGTTGGGGTAAGGCAATAAAGAATTGTGACCAGTAAGTTTGTCTACAACAGGGAATATTAATTATCACACTGCTGTCTAATGTCCATTATGTCACCCCGGCCTCTTTCAAGTCACCGAATATATTCTCATCTTTACACTAATCTTTCTGCTTGGAATTACCACCCCCTTATATTTTCCCTCCTCACCTTCTATAATAAACTCTGTAAAGGCAATTTTTTGGGGTCTGTTTTTTTCACTGATGGTGGTTTCTTATCTCTTGGATGCCATCGACTGCTAAAGTATTTGGATTTGTGCATCAAAGAAGTCTTACAGATCAAAATTCATTGTAAATTCTTAATCCTTTTGTCCATATGATAATCTTATTCAGATGTTTCAAACCACAGCAAGCTTAAGTAGTTGAGCAGGGAGATATTGTTTTGGAAGGACAGTAATCTGGTTAAAATTTATTCACCAAAGGCTCTATTTCCCTCCACAATAGGCCCTGATTCAATCCTTAAAATATGTTGGGTTTACTGACAACCAAGGCTACACACTCCAGTGAAATGTCTTAGGATCCTGCAATATAGCTTGTTAATTGTGCAAGATTATTCCATGTGGCAAGCATTACTCGTTTCTCTTAGGAAGCTCAGCTTATCCTAGGAACTGAGTTAGCATCTCACATCTAGAAGACAAATATATATTCATTATAGCTTTGATTTCCACAGTTTAAATTCAACACACAAAAGTATTTAAGATTTAAATCTAAGACATTATCTACAATAAGAAAATGTCCTGACTTCATGGAATGTTTCAACTAGGGATATTCTTTAGTTTTCTGTCTTTGAGCCTGCCTGCCTACCTGCCTTCCTTCCTTCCTTCCTTCTTCAATAAACATTTCTAAGTATGTACCATGTGCCAGACACTGTGCCATATCTCAAAACACAAGGATAACTGCTTCAAGGAGCTTACAAACTAGTGGGTAGACAGATATATAAATAGATAATTACCATGGAGTATGATTTGTGCTAGAATGAAGATGTGTATAAAGTTCCACTGAATCTTCAGATAAATGCAGCCCAAGGTGAAATAAGGGATTCAGGGAGATTTCTTAGTAGAGAGGAAATGTTAGCCAATTCATGAAAGATGAATAAGACATCTGCATGGCAGGAAAGGAGTTAGAGTGGGGTGGGAGAGAGAGTAGAAGTTTGAATACAAAGGGTAGAGTGTGTGCATACTTATAGAAATGTTTGAAAAAAGCAAGTCTGGGGGATCTATAAGTCACTCCTCAAACCTACCATCTCAGAGAGAGAATAGTTTACCAGTTTTTATGGTTAAGCAACAGCTTTATTGAAATGTAATTAACCATAATATACTACCTTAAAGTTCATCCTCTTAAAGTGTACCATTCAATGGTTTTTAGCATATTTACAGAGGTTAGTATATTTACACAGCAATCTACACCACCATCTAGTTTCAGAACATTTTTGTCACCCCCAAAATAAGTCTTATACCTATTAGAAGTCACACTCCATTCTCCTCACCCTTAATCCCTGGAAACTATTAATCTACTTCATTTCTATGAATTTGGACATTATCGATATTTATGGTATCATACAATATGTGGCATTTTGTGACTGGCTTGTTTCACTTAGCATAATGTTTTCAAGATTCATCCATGTTGTTGAATATGTCACTCCTTCTGTATTGCTGAATACTATTCCAATATGGATATACCTCTTTGTTTATCCATTTATCAGCTGGTGGACATTTAGGTTGTTTCCACTTTTGAGCTATAATGAATAAAGCTGCTAGGAACATTGGTATACAAGTTTTTGTGTGTATATATATTTTTATTTCTCTTAGGTATACAACTAGGAGTGTGATTGCTGGATCATATGGTTTAACATTAACATAATCATATGTTCAACATTTGGAGAAACTGCTAAACTGTCTTCCAAAGTGAATGCACGATTAACAATTCCACCAGCAAATGTAGGAGAGATCCAGTCTTTCCATATCCTTGTCAATATTTGTTATCGTTTGTCTTTTTTATTTCAGCCATCCTAATGGAGTTGAAGTGATAGCTCATTGTAGTTTTGATTTGCATTTCCCTAATGACTAGTGATCTTGAGCATATTTTCATGTTTTTTTTAGCTATCTGTATGCCTTTGGATAAATGTTTATTTAAGTCCTTTGCTCATTTTAAAACTGAGATGTCTTCTTGTTGGTGTTAGAGAGAGTTTTGTAGAGAGAGAGTTCTTTATATATATATGTGTGTGTGTGTGTATATATATAGAGAGAGAGAGAGAGAAAGAGAGAGAGAGAGTGTTCTTCATATAAGCTGGATACAGTCCTTTTTTGAATAGGTGATTTAGAAGACTTTTTTCCCATCTGTGTGTTGGCTTTTCAATTTTATCTATTTATTTTTAAGCTTTGAATAAATGTTTTTATTTTTCAAAATAATCGTATTTAAGAGCCATACATTTATGCCAAAGATGATACCAGTACTCAAAAAATAATTATGGGACTCTAATTTTGAACTTCTTTCCTGAACAAGTTATAAATCACAGTAGAAAAATCACTCAATTCTTTATAAGATCATGATGCTATTGACTCAAGACTATGTTGTTCAGTCTGATCATTTATATAATTCATTAAATATAATCAGAGGTATCAATTACTACTTTTTGTCAGAAACTATACTTATCTAAGGTAGTCAAATTTTATTTTTTTCTACTTTTTTGATAATGTCCTTTAAAACAGAGAAGTTTTTTTTTAATTTTGAGGAAATCTAATTTATCTATTTTTAATTGCTTATGCTGTCAATGTCATATCTAAGGAACTACTGCCTGACTAAAGTACATGAAGATTTATTACTATGGTTTCTTCTAAGAGTTTTGTAGTTCTAGATTTTACAAAGTCTATGATCTGTTTTGAGTTAATATTTATACACAGTGTGATGTAGGGGTCCAACTTCATTCTTTTACATGCAGGTATTCAATTGTCCTTGTACTATTTGTCAAAAAGATTATTTTTTCTCCATTACTATGGCTGGCACCCTTGTTGAAAACCAATTGATCATCTAGGTCAAGGTTGATTTTTGTACTCTCAATTCTATTCCATTGGTCTATATATTTACCTGTATGCCAATATCCACTACATTTTCTTCTGATTTTTTAAAAAAGAGAAATACATACCACTACTGCTTTTAATAAGCTATTCAAGAGGAAAAAAAGACCCAAACGTCAAAAAAAAATTAATCAATTACTTTTCCCTCTGTATTTAATAACCGAAAATCATTTTCAGAGTCAGTAGAAGGAATACCAGATCATCATACCCTATTTAAAAAGCTCTTTTTTGCTGATGGATCTTTTTCCCTACCCATAAGTTTCCTGGAAGTTGTATTTTTAGAATCACATTATCAATCCCGCCTTTAATATACATTTATTGAGGACCTACCCTTTTTAAGGATAGGCAATCTAAATGCTTCAGAAATTAATTTCTAAGGTTAAGAACTGTGTCTGTAACTGTATATGTGAATGTATGTGTAGTATACTCATTTTCCACATCAATATTTTATATATTTTACTTTAGGTCTGCCATTTACTGTTTCTGCACCCTTGGGCAAGTTACATAATTTCTTTGACCCCTAGTTTCCTACTGCCAAGAGTATACTCTCATCGAGTTCTTATAAATATTAAATGAGAAACACATGTAAAGATTTTAGTAGATCATCTGATATCCAGAAGAATGTAATAAACCATTATTAGGTGTAACATCTTGCACTGGAACAAAAAGGAAAATATTGAGATTCTACATATTCTCTCAGAACCCACTTTAAAAAAAAGCTTTAGCCATTAATATTAGTGGGAAATATTCAAAAGTATCTGTTGACAAAATGTAATTTCAGGTGTTAAAGTGAAAACTGGAAAAGGACAATAAGCAATTCCTAGAGTTCTAATTCACCAAAAAGTTGTTAATTTTTCCTCCTAGCTATAACTTGGTTCCACACTCAGATGAAAAGGTAGAGAAAAGGCTTGACAGAAATTCAGTGACCTTAATTTCTGATTCAGTCATTATTTGGTGACTTCTTCCAAGGTTGTTTATTTCATCTTTCTACTAAAAAGATGGCTTTCTAAGCATCTTTTTAACAGGGTAAAAAAAACTCCTATGATACATGGGCAATATGCATGGTGCATAAAATATTTGACAGCACATGTCCAAATGTGTTGTACTTGAATTTCAGCTCTAATTTACTGATAAATAAAATTTTTCTAGTGTCTCATCTTCCATACTAGTTATAATAGGGTTTTATTCCTTAAAGTAGTTTTCTAATGTGGATATTTTCCAAGGGAAGACTGTAGTAGACATTAGCTGCATTTTGGTTGTCAAGCACTCATTTTTCCTTCTTTGGCTAATATTACCTTGATTTCCTTTCAGGGAATCACATCTTTTGGGGGATTGTCCTTCTTCTACAGAAGGGACATTCCCAAGTCAAGAGGTAAGTATATAACTCAACTTTGACCGACTAGATTATTTTTCTGGATTTTGGACCTTGAATGACACGATGGAAGGATGGGATGCAGGGCTGAACTAAATTATGCCTATAGCAACACATACACTGAATTATGTATGAATTAAAGCCATTCCTTCATTTTTACTGTATATGTGCCTTGAATTGCCACATTTCCTGTATTTTTAAGCCCAGTTCCTGAGTGTTCCCTTTCTTTATGTGAACTTTTCTATGTCCTTCCAATAAATGACTTCACTTTTGTTATTCAAAGGCAGTTTCTATTACTTACAATTTCAAGAACTCTTGGCAACACAAAGTCTGCCTCCAGCCCTGCCCATTCCCAGACCCTCCAAAAGAAGCAGGGCTCCACAAGTGAGTTTTCCATATGTATTTGTTGACTTCTTTAATCTCCCCCAAAGGCTCACTCTTAAATTTTCTTGAAATTCTCCTATTCCTTTTAAGTCCCTGAATCTCTTGAGTGTTCCAGAACTCTCTTTCAAAGGATTTATTAAGACCTTGTAGGGTAGGAGAAAGTGACATTTGATAACGGCAGAGAAAACCACAAAATCTTTCTTCCACTTCCATCCTTCAGTTCTTCAATAAGTGCCTTGAGGACCTGCCATGCCCTCTCCTAGAAGCTAGAAATACAAAAATGACTAGGACAGAGTCTTGTTCCTTGGACAGTCTGGAGTCTACCAGTGGAGATAAGGCCCAAAACAATGCCATAGAGACTGTGATAAGAGCTATAATTGAGGTACAGATCAAGTGCTCTAGGAGCACAAAGGAGGGAAGATTAATTCAGGCTGGAAGGATTGGGGATTTCAGGGGAGGAGATGAAATTTCAAGCGAAATAATCCTCCAGTAAGTGCCTAGTGGCCAATTATCTCCATGAAATGGAGTTGCAAAATTAAGTCTGACCTGTAGAAGTTAATTTGTTTGCTCTTAGCATGGCGTAGTACAGTTTCCAAGGTTTATGTCTTCTTGGGCAATGTACTAAATTGTTTAGGACAGGATTGAGCAAATAAGGATGTCGAACCTTGCTGGTCTGTGCCCAATATGTCTGGGGCCTGGTCTTTGCATCTTTTTAGTCAGTGGGACTAAATGACAACTGACCGTGGCCTAGATTGGGGCCACTGTGTTTCTTAGCAGGCTTTAAATATGGCTTAAAATTAACTAACAGCTCCAAGGAGCTGCTTGGGCTTATTTTGTCTAAATGGAGACAGTCGCAAGGATAGAACCTGCAAGTTGTTTTCAGCGGCCTTGAAAAAGATACTCATTTCATATTCTTTTATGTCCACCTCTTTTTTTTTCCTGCCCACACAGTGAAGCCAAATTTCTTCTTCATTTTAGCAGAGAAAGAGTGCTCTGAATTAATCTAGGATGGACAATCAGTCTGACAGAACTGGCTTGAAAAACTTATTGCTGCTCGTGGCCATACTTGTAGGGGTTTTGCGTGAAATGTTCCTTTCATGCTGGTAACCTCTAAGATGTGAGGGAGCAGTGTTATTTAGAACAAAAATGTTGTGTACCTAGGTGACAATGAATTCATCTATTCAGCCAGAGAGAATATAATTGAAAGAGGAAAAGCCACTTATTTTTTAAAAGTTCCATTTTTTTTGTCAAGAGAGTGGTTTAATTTGATCAAATAAGTAGCCCAATGACCCCTCCACCCACCTACAAAATTCACATTCTCGACAGTGTTTACATTAGTCTTTCAATGGGCAAGAAAAAGAATGGAAGGTCACTGCTTCTTATCGACCTGGGGAGAAAGACACTGGAAATTCTTATTTTATTGACCCTGCTGTGTGTGCACACACTAGCAGGGAACCTGGAAGGTCTCACATTCCCAGAAGCTTCTTGGGAATGACATAACATTCCTATCGATATAGACAGAAAAATGAAAGAAGGCCTCATTAGGAATTCTAATGCTGCCCTAATTTTCCAACATCAGTATTCCAAATTTTCTGCTTAGTTCAGTGATCCCTCAGAATGTCCTAAAGATGCTTGCCATACATGAAAAGGGTAAACATGGAAAAGGCAGAGGGTCTTCAGACCTATGACCCTTCATTTGTTCCCAGTGCTCACTGGGGCAAAGGCTACTTACGAAGTTTATCTGATAGGGCACAGGAGATGTGGGCCCAATGAGTGCATACGGATTTGCTATTATGGGTTGGATTGTGTCCTCTGAAAATATATATGTTAAAGTCCTAAACACCAGTACCTTGGAACGTGACCTTATTCGGAAACTAGTTAAGATGAGGTCATCCTGGAGTAGCGTGGGCCCCTAATCCAACATGGGTGTTGTCCTTGTAAGAAGATGGGCACGTGAAAACAGAGACACACAGGAAGAACACCGCAGGATGATGGCAGCAGAGGCTGGAGTGAAGCAGCTGCAAGCCAAGGAAAGCCAAGGACTGCCAGCAACCACCAGAAACTAGGAAGAGGCAAGGAATGATTCTCCTGCAGTTTCCAGAGGGATCCTGGTCCTGCTGACCCTTGGATTTCAGATGTCTAAGACTCTAGAACTGCAGGATAAACATCTGTTGTTCGAATCCACTCAGTTTGTGGGATTTTGTTACAGCAGCTCTGGGAAACTAATACATTTGCTTATCATTCTCATATCCTGTGCTTTGTTGACACCTGCAACGCAGATATGCAGTTTCCTGGACGCCTGTACACCTGTTTCCTCCTCTTCACCATTAGGCATGGGGTTCCTTAGAACTATGCACAAGTCCTAAGTTAACCATTTGCTTCCCTACTTCCATGAATGTGTTCCCTTTCTGGCACAGCCAGGACTCAGGGTTCCAGGGCTGCTCATCATCCAAAGTCAGCTTTGACTCCCCTCTAAAGCAAGTGAGAATTAGTGTGTGAGAATAACCATGTCCTCGCAAATGGTTTCTTTGTACCAGCCTCTGCTTGCCATTGAGCGAGCTCAATGAATGTCTAATTTCTCTCCATAGTGTAACTTTAAAAGTGGAGACTCTGTTTGGCTCATTTTATACCTCTGAAAGGCTCGCTTCTCAGATTATGGTCTTCAAACTAGGAGCATTGGATCACAGTATCTCAGTCCCCTTGAATCAGAATCTTCGTTGTAACAAATTCCAGTGAGATTATTTGCATGGTAAAATTTGAGAAGCACTCCCCTAGAGGACCTGGGGGTACCAGCTACCATTAATTGAATGCATGCTTCCCTTCTGCAGTGTTGCTGAGCATTTTTACTTACATTATTCCAAAATAGTCATCTGAACAATTCTATTAACAATTCTGAGAAGTAGGTATTATTACTCCCCATTGTATACATGAAAAAATTAGAGAGAAGGTGGACTAGAAATTGTGGAGAGACCTCCCACCTCCTTCTGGTAACACAACTCCTGTGACTTGACCTACCTACTGGTTTTTCAGTCAACAATCATAACTGTCCTGGGAGTTGCAATTTCTGGGGAACATCTGAGCATCTGTCACAGAGACAGGCCTCTTTTTGCTGTTTCAACACTAGTTGATGAACTCATGTCTCTCCAGGCACTACATCAAAAAGGGTTCCATGGAAACACTAAATTTGGGAAATGCTACAAATTACACAGCCCTCTTGAATATTAATAGTACAGAGTCACCATTAAAGGCTTTATTACCTGACCTCAGTAAATATACCTACTTAACTGTTTAACTCCATTTTCCCTAAAGTTTATTTGGCTCTAAACTGTGGTTGTGTAACAGCCATTAACATTCTGTGAAACACACTTTGGTTTAAAATGAGATGTTAATGACAAAGGGAGATCAAGAGGGAGACTCTGAGGATTTTTTTTTTTTAATTCAGAGAGAGAGGGAGGGAGGGTAGGGAGAGAGGATATTTCTCTCCTGCTGTTAGCTTCCAAGTAGATGTTTTCTCAAAATCAAAATCAGATATTAGCATGTAGGAAGGGAGCTAGGGTCCAGAAAGAGCTTCTGGACTACTGGGAAGGGTGGTTCATTTCTCTATGCATTATTTAATATCATAAAGTCCTCCCTAGAATCTTCCCTTCCAGGCTGTAACTCAAGACAAAGACCTTTGATAAAATTAAGTAGGATGTTAACTCTGAAGCACATTGGGAGGATAGAGTGCCACATTAAATCATATTAACTTATAAAAATGGACACTGAGGTCATGAGCTTCACACACAGGGGGCACAATCCTGCAAAGTAGCAGGATACCACCATGCAAAGGACATTAATTACCATCAGGCGGTTGCTGGGGAGAGGCAGCCGGAAGGGTTATGCACTTGGCTATCAGGGGAAATCTCTTTTCAAGGATACTTTTGCTCTTGAGGTGAAGGGCTGCATCTAGAGCCTTTTTGCTTTTGCTGGGCTCTTGATAGCTCCAAGCGTGGATTTATTTGAATTTTTGGTGCTGAGAGAGAGCAGGTCTCTATTCACAGTGCTGCTCAGGACTCTGGCAAGCAATGTCACCATTCTCTGGAGTTTTGTTTTTTTTTTTTTTTTGTTCTTAATATTTTATATATTTATTTATTTATTTGAGAGAGAGAGAGAGAACACGAGCAGGGGGAGGGGCAGAGAGAGAAGCGGACTTCCCACTGAGCAGAGAGTCAGATCTGGGGCTTGATCTCTGGACTGCAGGATCATGACCTGAGCTGAAGGCAGATGCTTAACCGACTGAGCCACCCAGACACCCCTCTGGAGTTTTTAATCAAGGTCACTCATCCTTTTAATGCAAATCTAGGGCAGTAGTTGATTGCTATCTGTGTGCTTACAGTGGAAATGACAGGATGGGATTTTCTAGATATTTTTGTTATAGAAAGAAACGGGATTTGAGATTAGCTGTTTAAAAGCAGAAATACCTTCCTAAAGCTCCTCTCTGTGAGGACATGGACACAATAAATGAAAGCAGCAAATAGGAAGTGCTACATGAGGTTTCTAGTAAAGCCCATAGATTTTTTTTTTCATAATACCCTGTGATCTTATTTTCCCAAATTATTTGCTGCTACTATTCTGCCTGGCCAGGAATGCCTGGCCCCAATTTCTGCCGACAGAAATCACCTATTTTTTCAACATCCTGTCAAACTTGTCCTTTTCTGAGAAGAATTTCCTGATTGCTTCTGGAGAAACAAATGCTGGCAAGGAGTCTCAATCATATTCTGAAAGGAATAGCCCTTCTGGAACATGCTATTGAATTCTAGGAAGAAACATCATTGGTTAAGTGAAGATCTGAAGAAAGGCTCCTTTGGACTTCTAATTAGAACATTCTACTTGCTTCACGACCAAACCCTGCAGTCAAGCAGTGTTATCTCCAAGAGCAGGTTAGCATTTTATGGGACCTAAGGGGTAGACTGCCGACCACTCTATCTGGTTTGCTCAACTCTGAACCCCTTTGGGACAGTGCCTGGCACATGGCAGACGTGCCTTAACCCTTTGTGGAATGAAGGCAGTGTATCACGCTTCTGCTTTCCAGATTGTGTCTCTTTGTGTGGGACCTGGCTAATCTGGTGCCCCTGATCCTGCCACCCACCTCCAGCAGCCAGAGCAGGCAGGGAAGGGAACTATCGGCAGGGAAGGGAACTATCAGCAGCAAAGCTGCCTGCTCTTGCATTCTCCTTCCCAAGCATCAGCTCTCAATTGGGACTGTCCACAAGAACCAGTTGGGGAGCAATATATTGACATGGCCTTGGCCTCGCCTGTGGAGATTCCGGCTTAATTATTCTGGGTTAAGGCTCAATTATCTGGGGTTTCAAAACTCCAAAGTGATTCTAATGTGCACCAGGCTGAGAACCACTGCTTGAAAGGAAGTATGTATTTCGCATCCACTTTTATAGAAGGAAAAATTAAAGAGTTTCAGCTGCCTGGGATTTGCATGAAAACGAGTATTTTGATGTGATGTAGATACACGGGTTAGGAATATACTGGAGTTGAGATTCTCTGTGCCAGGCATAGCGTATTAAACAAGACAGTATGGAAAGTGCTATGAAACAAACAAGGAGGCTGTCATAGTAAGTGACAGCTAAGGAGGTGTATGTGTGTGGGTAGATGAGGGGGTGGCAGGAATGGGGCAGTGAGGGAGGGCAACCTCATCCCAGAGGTCAGGCTCTCTCTAAGAGGGGTTATTTGAACTGAAATGTGAAAGGCAAAACAGAACTAGCCAAGCAAAAATCTAGGAAAGGTTCAGATCAGAAGGAATGGCAAGTCCAAAGGCCTTAAGGCAGTAATGTACTGGAGGAATTGTGAGCCAGAGAAGAATGGTGAGAAATGAATTTAGAGCTGTTAATCTGATTAATTCCCTATTTATTTCCTTAGCAAATGAGATCATTTTTTCTTTATAAAAATTAACCTTCTTCTTAAAACCTCTATAATCTATGCTACTCTCCAGATGTGTTCTGCAGACCTGGGATGTCCTTCAACCTTTCTGGTTTGTCATACCATAGTCCACATTCTCTATGTCCTTCAAGGTCCTATTCAATTGCCACCACCTTTAGAAAGCCCTCCATGATCATTCCTGATGGAAGCAATCTCTCTCCTCTCTAAGCCACCACAGCCCACTACCTTCACCTTTCTCTTTGTCTTATGTATCTTTCTCAGCCTGTTGTCTTTCCCCTACCACCTGCCTCATGCTAGGATCTAACCCCAGTTTTGATTTATCTGGTAGTCCCTTGCTCTTTGCTCAGGGATAGCCTTGCATTATACAGGGCTCAAACAATATTTATGGAAGAGTTACTTACGTGCATTCAATTCCTTTCAACAAGAATAACAGCAATCCAAAAAACCTAAGTGCACACACAATAATTAAAGCAACAAACAAAACTGTATTGGCTCTCTGTCTCTGAGAGTATTGTTGACTTGCAGACAATAGCTGCTGATCATTCACCTTTGGAAGAACATATTACAATTCGAATGAAAAATGTCAACCCAGGCAGTTTTGGGAAAACCAACTCATTTGTTGACTAAAAATGATCCAAATAGTCAGAAATGAAGACCACAAGAAAATGAAATGCCATCATTTTAACCTAGTTAAATTACTATTTCTTCTTTACAATGTTGAGAGGGTGGGCCAAGTCCACATATGTAAAACACTAAGCACACTATCACATACACAGTCAGCATCCAGTATGTGTTAACTTATTCTGTAATTTGCCCAAGGCTGGCCGGTGCTAAGGCAATGATTGGAATTTAGGTGTGTGTAAGGGAAAAGACTAAGCAGCAATGGTCTTATGCTAACAGAGTTAGCAAGGCCCTTGGCAGTAGGAGAAATCACCCTAATTTTGCTGCCATATAACTTGAGTATAACTGAATGGTCAGATAATTTCCTTAGTACCCTTTCTTTCTTGCTTGTTCAAGTAAGAACCCTTTGTGGTTGCTGCAGCAGCACATATGCTAAAATTAGAAGGATACAGAGAGAAGATTAGCATGGTCCCTGTGTGAGGATGACATACAAGTTAAAACCCTTTGTTGGATAAGCAGGGCTGGAACACTAGTAGAGCTCTCCATAAACAAGGCTGTGTGTGCAAGGTCAAGTGTGTCCATTCCCTCCTCTGGATATTTGGAATCAAGAACTCAGAGATTTCAAGGTTTGGAAGGGAATCATAGACATTTTAGTATATTACAGACGAGCTCACACTTGCCAAGCAAAGGGTGAAGGGATGTCTTCTGCCAAGCTTCCATTCACCCACACTCCCCTGCTCCATGTATCTCCTATAGAGAAGGGGGCTGGACTTAGAGGGACAGAACATGATTCTGTCAGTTTCCTCTAATCTGGGACTTTGATTTTGACACAATGTATGCAACGTGGTCCACTGAATCTCCCAAGATTCTGAAAGACCCTGGGACCACCGCGGTACTTGTGAAATCACAGGAAGTAGGAGTTGTTTTTGTGATGTTTGTACCTCACTTCCATGAAATCATTCCTTTCAGTACATGCATTTATTGTCACATTTGCTACACGGGGCCATATTTATTTATTTCTCGATTTGTCTTCTTTTCTATGTTATGAGTGCTCAAGGGCATAGAATGTATCCAGCATATGGTAGTGATTAGAATCTCCAGCTCAGAAGTCAGATATGCCCATCTGTAGCCCCAAGATGGCCATAACCTCTCCTCTCTGACTTCGTTCAGATAAATCAAAGTATGGCCTACAATCTCTATGTCTGGGGGCAGCTTTCACCTGGTGTAGGCTGGTGTCCCAGATTGCAAAATGTGACATAACTGTGCATATTTATATTGAGAATTCAAAGCTCTATCAGATTCTCATATTAGGGGAGACATGGTTCTATAAGAAGTAAAGAAATTCTGCTATTAATTGGTTAAAATTTAGGAAGCTTCTAGATTCTTCATAGCACTTTTTATAGTAAAGAAAAAAGGGGATATTATATCCTCAATTTCTATATTAGGAGAATCAGTTCTTATATCCCTTTTATGAATTTCCAGTGCAAATTCACTTAATGTAGGATTTTCTCTGTTTCTTAAAATATCTTTTCCTCCATGATCATACATTGAGATGTCATTTATGTGCCAAGCACCTTACAAAGCACTTGAAAACATATTAGCTTATTTAACCATCATAGTGATTCTCCAAATAAATGTTAGTGTCTCTCCATTACAACAAAATGGAAACTGGGACTTTGAGGTAAGACTGGTTCTAAAGCTGTCTTTTTGTGCTTATGCTCCTTATGCCATACTGTCCTCATGTTTGTTAGAGTTCTCCATTTATGGAGATGAGCTCATCCAGTCCACTGTTTAGTTTATAAAATACCTGGGTCAGAATTCTACTCCAGAATTCTGTCAAGATACGTGTAGGTAGATCATTCTGAGACTCTCAGGTATTTTCCCTTTGAGTCAGAATGTTAACTTCCCTTACAAACAGGTCTTGCTCTTATAAACAGATTTTGCAAGGAAGGCTAAATGACATCCCATAGACAATACTATTCAAAGGTTTCATGAATATGCATTATATTGTTAGGTAAAAAGAGAAGAATATTTGAATACATTAAGGATTCTAGTGAAAACATGAACCACATATAAAACAAGAGAAAAGTTGTTTTCTAACAACACTTGGAAAGGCAAATGTATACCAAACTGATATTAAAAAAAGAAAGAAAAAATTGAGAAAAAATAAATAGAACTAAGTTAGATACAGACTAATCATGGTTTTTGGAAATTTGCTCTGACATATTAAACTGCAAAACTGAGGGCAAGAAGGGAATTTTAGAAGGGAGGAAAATATATGTATGGTTTTTGACATTTCCAAAATATATGTAGCCAGAGAAAAGATTAAGCCAGGGTTTATTGTCCAAGGTGAGCAAAGACAGGGAAAGCGCTTCTTTGACATGGAGTGTTCTCTTCTAACCCAAACCAAGACAACGGCATGACTTAGTTCAATTTTGGGTGGTGCTTTTCTGTATACCTAATGCTCACTAAAATTTCATGTCTTTAAACAGCACATCTAACTTCAGAAACTTCTGTTGAAAAAAAAATTATTTAAAAAAGAACTGGGAGGGGCCCCTGGGTGGCGCGGTTGGTTGGGCGACTGCCTTCGGCTCAGGTCATGGTCCCGGAGTCCCGGGATCGAGTCCCACATCGGGCTCCCAGCTCCATGGGGAGTCCGCTTCTCACTCTGACCTGTTCTCTCTCACTCTCTCTCTTTCCTAATAAATAAATAAATAAAATCTTTAAAAAAAAAAAAAAAAAAAAAAAAAAGAACTGGGAGCCGGGGTGGCTCAGTTGGTTGGAACAACTGCCTTCAGCTCAGATCATGATCCTGAGTCCCAGGATCTAGTCCTGCATTGGGCTCCCTGCTCAGTGAGGAGTCTGCTTCTCCTCCCCTCTCTTGTGCTCACTCTCTCTCTCTCTCTCAAATAAACAAATAAAATCTTAAAAAAAATATGGCTATGCATAAAGGAAGTTGATTGCAGCATTATGTTAGTACAATTAATTGTTGGATTAATTGTTGATTGGAACTGAAATACTTGTTCATAGGGAACTAGTTAAATCTGTATAAAGGGGGGCTCTATGGTCATTTTGATGTAAAAACATTAATTTAAATGTACACAATACATTAAGCTTAAGATGTAAGTTAGAAAACATACTCAGGTTGACCCTTTTTTGTGTGTAAAAATAAATTAATATCAATATAATATACACATACATACATTCATACATACAAAATTTGTAAGGTGAAAACACATATGATACATCTTTTCATCTGTGTGCTTTTCTGAATCATCCAAATTCTCTGCAACAAGTTTCTGTTGGTTGTCAATAAAAACAGAATTCATTTAAAAAAATATCAAAGATGTTGATCATTCACAATACATATTACCATGTCTTAACTTTCCCTATTCCTTTACCCAGGCCCAAAGCACAGATATGCCTCAATTTCCACTAACGGGCAACTTAGGGAAAGAATTCAACTATCTTATAATTTTTCCATTTAAGAAAAGATTGTTTTCGGGGCACCTGGGAAGGCTCAGTGGGTTAAAGCCTCTGCCTTTGGCTCAGGTCATGATCTCAGGGTCCTGGGATTGAGCCTCACATCAGGCTCTCTGCTCAGCGGGGAGTCTGCTTCCCCCTCTCTCTCTGCCTGCCTCTCTGCCTGGTTGTGATCTCTCTTTCTCTGTCAAATAAATAAATAAAATCTTAAAAAAAAGAAAAGAAAAGACTGTTTTCATTATTCATACCCAGATGACTAGGACAGGGAAAAGAAAAGAGAAGCTGACGATATTGATGCCACTCTTCCAGATAATAATTGTAACTGTCCCATTTAGCACTGGGGCAACACCTAGCATCTTCAAAGCTGTCTCTGAAATTATCTAATTAAGTAAAATAAGGAGAACAATGATGAGAGTGGAAGATTTAATCTGAGAAGTATGAGGGGGCCTCTGGATACTGAGGAGAGGAAATCAACAGAGGGGTAGTATCGAGAGGGGCCAAATGAGACATTCAGTTGCAAGGAAATATCATAATAAGCTCATAAAGGTTTTGAGGGCTGAAAGCAAAAATCACAAATCAAAAAGAGAAGGGGAAAAAAAGAATGATAAAATTAGTAGAAATGGAGGAAGGAAAAGCTGCTTGAAATTTTTACATAACCATAATGCTTCTAGAACCCAACATCATTAATCCACTTAATGATGCTTTGTAAATATCTGAATCAAGAACAATTCTTGTGACCCTGGGACTCACATAATTCCAGAAGCCTTAAACATCAGGCCTGCCAATCAGAATTACCAATGACATTTATCTCTGTAACAGAGGGAGAACATTAAACATACATCACAAACTCACATTCTTGGGGGAAGCCATAAAGCACAGATAGCCCCTGCCCTGTGATCAAATTTAAATGCTCTGAGGAAACAAGCACATCAGAGGCTATCAAAAGAGCAAGTCTCAGGGGTCCTAAGAGCAGAAGGTTATTCATCAGGAACTCAGGGAAAATGCTTATCAGTGGAACCTGGTTGATCCAGTTTTGTGAACACTGGTTTACTTCTTCACTTAATTACTGGCTCCAAATGGCCTCCTCCTACAATATATATTAACTATTGTAACTTAGGAAGATGTATGAGCTATTCCCTTGAAGTTCTTTCTAGGTTAGAAAGGTGGGGGGGGGGGGTATGGTGGTATTTGCAATAAGCCTTGATGAAGGGAGGGAAATTCAGAAGTGGGAGTGGCAGAAGCCAAGGCCATTTATGCGCTGGGAAGTTGAAAGCCAAAGTAGGTACACTTCAGTAGGTATAAGATGTAGAAATTTTTGTAGTTGCTCCATTTTCCATGACTTTCTCCGACTTACTCTGTCTCCTTCAGCAGGTTTAAAGGTGTGCAGTGATACCTCGCCCATCCTGTAGACAGGCATCTCAACATCTTTCTTCTTTTTTTTTTTCCCCCACCAAAACACATAGACCTGCAGTTAAAATACAGCTGCCAATTACCAAGTGTAATCTTGTACCAGAAGGCAGGTGAGACATAGCGCAAGGCAATAAACATACCTGTGTGCTTTGATCACCTGTAGGCACACAGCCTTATTGCTTTTTTTTTTTTTTTTTTTTTTGCTTTACTGATCAAAAAGCATCAGATTCCTAGCTCTCTGCTTGGAATATTGCTCACTGCATTTCTGATATCTGCCTTGAAGCCATACAGGTGGACTGGCCAACCTGCTTCACTGTACGGGACACCAAGCACATTCGGAACATTTTCAATTATGTTTATGAATTAAATATAAAGGGATTCATTTTAGCAAGATGCCCTGTGGGGCTTTCAGAGATTCCTCATTTGTCATAATCATGGTCTATTTTAGCTGTCCTTCTTTTCTCACCCTCTCCCTGCCCCCCTTCTTTTCTTCCTCCCCTCCTTCTCTCCTTGCTTTATTTACTCATTCCTCTTATGCACAACCACTAAAGGTCTTTGATGCTGTGGATCACTGGGGAGAAATATTCTGCCTAAGCCTTCACTTTGCTTTGCCTCTTGTATTACACTGGCTCTGCCTCCCTTCCATATATCCATTGGGAGCTGACTCTGAAGTATAAAGTAATTTTGTCATTTGTTTAGACAAAATGGCACTAGAAAATGAAAATCACAAAGCACAGTCACAAGAATTAGAAATTAAGACAACTTCTGTATGCTATACGGCTTTATATGATTGGACTTGCCATGTCTCTGTCTTCCCAGGTGATTTGGGAGTTGGTCACAAGCCAAATGAAGGCGTACAGGAGAATAAGTTGCCTTCAAAACCTATGCATTAGTTTCCTAGGGCTGCCACACAAATAACCATAAACTAGGTGGCTTAGAGCAACTGAAATTTACTCTGTCACAATTCTGGAGGCCAAATATCAGAAATCAAAGTATCAGCAGGATTGGTTCCTTCTAGAGGTTCTGAGGGAGAATCTACTCCACCTCTCTCCCCTAGCTTCTGGTGGCTGCCAGAAATTCTTAGCATTCCTTGACTTGTAGACGCATCATTCCAATCTCTGTCTGTATCTTCACATGGCCTTTCCCTCTGTCTCAATGTGTTCTCCTTTCCTGTATCTTATAGGGATACTCATCACTGGATTTAGGGTCCATCCTAAATCCAGAATGATCTCATCTCAAGATATTTAATTACATCAGCAAAGATCATATTTTCATATAAGGGCACATTCACAAGTACTGGGGGTTAGGACTTAGACATATTTGGGGGGGGGGCACTATTTGACCTATATTTGTCCTTATTCTCTTCTCCATCATATTACCAATGTCGAGCAAAAGCAAAAACAAAACAAAGGTCCTATAATATGCATAGAGAATATGGAAGGATACAGTGTTCAGTCTTCTTTGTAAGCAAAGATTGGAAATATCAAAGTGTCCACCAACAGGAGACTTAGTTAAATAAATCTGGTTCATTTCCCCAATGGAATAACATGTAGCTACTAAAAAGAACAAAGTAGGGCCTACATGAATTGAGATGGAAATATCTCCAAAATAAGTTGCAAAGATAATTAAGTAGATTATAGAACAAAATGCATGTCATTCACCCATTTAAAAAAAAAACAAATTATAAACAACAAACCCAAACAATCCTCCTTTTGAGGAATTTCTCTGCTCCAATGTCAGTTATGTGATTCTGAGAAGGGGGACTGCCAAACAGTCTCTTAATTTCCTTTCTAGGCCATAAAGAGTATCCCGATCTAGACAATCATAGTATCCTATTCTGCTAACCACAGTGATGGGATGGAGATTGGGGAGAAAACCAAGCTGGCTAGTCAGAAGTCTTCCAAAGATTTTTAAAATTTGAATTTTGAGGAGAAAAAGTTTCTTGCCTGTTAGGCTTTGATTAGTTTTCTACGGCTGCTAGAACAAATACTGCAAGCATAGTGGCCTAATAGAACACAAAGTTATTATCTCATCATTCTGTAGGTGAGAAATATGATTCAAGTTTCAAGATGGCAGTGAGGCTGTGTTCCCTTCTGGAGCCTCTACAGGAGAATCCATATCCTTGCCTCGTCCTGCTAGCTCATTCTACAAGCCATCAATTCCTTGGTTCACGGTCCCATTCCTCCATCTTCAAATCCAGCAACAGAAGTTCAAATCTTTCTCACATTACATCTTTCCAACCTTGCTACCATCCTTAAATCTCCTTCTCCAACTCTAATTCTTCTACCTATATCTTTCACCTTTATGGACCCTTGTGATTCCTTTGGGCCCACTCAGAAAATCCAGGATAACACCCATAGTTTAAGGTCAGTTGATTAACAATTTTAATTCCATCTGCAATCTTAATTCTCCTTTGCCATGCCAGGTAACATATTGTAGGTTCAGGGGATGACAATGACATTGGGGGGTGGGAATTATTCTGTTGTGAATCTGGAGTAAATCCAGGTCTGCAGACAGCTATCCTCTCTGACACAGGAGAAAGACAACTGAGGAGGGAAAAATGAGGCATTACTAAGAGATAGAGAAATACGAGAAATTGAAACCACCCTGTTGGAGCTCCTTGATCTGGCCATTCCTGAAGCCAATGCACCTCACTTCAGTATGATTGTGTAAGTGAAGAGATTCCTCTCATCTGTTTAAAACATTTTTGAATTGCATTTCTCTCATTTATAATTTAAAGAGGTCTAATTACTTGTGTGTGTATGTGTATTTCATACGTATTTACATATGTCTAGAAAAATCTAGAATTGCAAATAATATAACTGGAGCGGCTGATACGAGGTAGCTTTCATTTATGACTTAATTGTATTGTATGAATATTATACAATGGCATATATTACTTGTGTAATTGTTAAAGTGGAGAAAAAATAAGAGACTGTTACATTAAAAGTAAGTTCATCCAGGGCTTCTAGGTCCAGCTTAAGGAGCAGAAACCTCTTATGTTTCTCTTTTGTTTGGTGCTTTTAAATAGTACATAAGTCCATTGGAGAGTCCATAATTACAAGTTGCCTCTTAGGCCCTGATAATATACTTTATCCTTTAAGAAAGCTATTTAGATGGGACCGCAGATGATACAAGGCCTATGCTCAGAAAGACAAAGAACTTGCTGGCTCATATCCGCAGACCCGACATGTCCCTGTCTGGGTCTGCATGGCAGGCTGTGAAAGCACAGGTTTGTCCTAGTTCTCTTTCTTGCATCTTCAGACTATAAATACGTGCATTATGGGAATCCAAGTTAAAAGAAAAGGAGCAGGAACAAATGCCTGCATTTCCCGTAACAAAACAAAGAGACAAAAGCAGCCCGGACTCCAACTGCATTAAAAGATGGGAACAGAACAGTTTGTTAAAATGTCATGATTAAGAACTCTGAAGAATTCTCCTACTGGACTTGGCACACTGGGATGCAATATGCTGGATCTGAATTCCCTTGTTTTCTCTTCGTGATAAACCTTCATGGCTAGAGGACACATCAGCATGCAGGGGGGAGTTCCACGTCACTTCCCTAAAAGAGACCATCTGAGAGCCCTAGCCAGGGAGCAGAGACATCAGGATTCAAACATGGGCCTTTCTGGTGCCTGGGTCCATGATTCTCAAAGGACACAAGAATCACTCAGGAACCTTGTTAACCACCTAGATTCTCAGGTTTCTCCTATTTCGGACTACCACTCTATTCTAATATCCCAGGGCCTAAGGAACTGAGACTGGGAGGCATCTCAATGAGCAGCCATTATTGCCCAGAGGTTTAAAAAACAAACAAGGAACCTCATACTCTATTACAAAGAAAGTCAACAAAACTCAACCCTTCTATAGAGAAGTAATCAATTTTTAAGATGTTAAATTCACTGGGATGTAGGCAATTATTGAAATTTCAAGGAAAGAATCGGATTTTATTGATCAAACCTTTCCAGACTCACACCGAGAAATTGCAGTGGGAGGCATAGTTTCAAAACCCTCTGTTTTCTGCTGAAATATCCTTACCCTCACAACATAGCTCATACATAGTTCTGCTTTGTCTGGCTACAGGGCTGGCGTTCAGAATGCTATCCCTCCTTAAACCAGGTGTTGAAAAACAATAGTCAAGTGTCTCGTCTGTGGCTGAGTTGGACTGGATTCATTTTTAAGTCACAAATACGTAAAAGCAGGGCATCGTTTTTACTCGCTCATTGTTCCCTCTGTTTGAGAGAATCTTCTGACACTGAAGAATGGAAAGAATCAATGCAACCAAAGGTGAGCTGGGTTCAGATGTAAACCCTGCCTCAGTTAACTTTCCTACCTCCAGCACATCGGAGTCACTTTCCCCAGCTCTGTCCCCACAACCCCATAGCACTTACCTAATTACTATATAATTGACTTATTTACTATAGCTACTGTTTATGCCAGTCACTTCCTCTTGAGAATGGGAGCTCCAGAAAGCTGAGCATTTTTGTCAGTTTTGTGCATGGAACAATGCCTGGAACATATTAATGCTCATAGTGAGGGAAGGGAGGAAAGAGGACTTTACACTGGGAAAGAAGAAAATCTCTGTAGAAAGAAGCAGAAATAAAAGATGCACAGAGAATGTGGGAGCCACCAGCCACATGTGGCTATGGAGATTTTGAAAAGGGGCTAGTCTGAACTGATACTGGATTTTGAAGACTTAGGACAAAAAAGAAGGTAAAAGATCTCATTAGCAATTTTCTATGTTGAGTGCATGCTGCAATGATAATGTTTTTGATATTATTAAAATCGAGTTCTTTCATTTCTTTTTACTTCCTTTAATTTGGCTACTAGCGTTTTTAAAATGAGATTTGTGACTCATATTCACGGCTCCCCCTTTTTTTAGGTAGTCTCCGTGCCCAATGTGGGGCTTAAACTCACGACCTTGAATTCAAGAGTCATATCCTCTACCAACTTAGCCAGCCATGTGCCCACACTGTATTTTTATAGGCTAGTCCTGGAATTTCTCAGTCTCATCATTTCTTTCTCTTTGTTTTTTCTGCTATCTTGACTTTTTAAGTTTTTATTTTGAACTAATTTCGGATTGACAGAAAATTTGCAGAATATTGTAGAGTTAATGTATAACCTTCCCCTGGGGGGAATATCTCATAATACTTTTAACTGAAACTACAGACCTTATTCAAATTTCAACAATTTTCCTTTTAATGTCCTTTTTCTGTTCCAGAATCTGATCCAGGATCCCATGCTGTATTTAGTAATTATGCCTCTTTTGTCTTCTTAAATCTGTGACAGAGTTCCTAGTTTTTCCTGGTCTTACATATAAGTAATATGAGATATTAACACTAGGAAGTTGGGGGAAGAAAATACAAACAGATTTCTCTACTGCAGGACTTATCAGAGCCTTGCCATTCCAGAGTACATTGTGAAGGGTGCCAGTAAATGGTGTTTCTCAATAGTATTTGAATTCCTTATTTTTTCCCCAGGCCCTCATTATTATTTATTTATTTGTCCAGCTTTATTGAGATATAATTGACACATAACCCTGTGTAAGTTTAAGGTACACAACATGACAACTTGATCCGTGCATATATTTCAAAATAATTATCACAATAAGTTTAGTTAACACCTCCATCACCTCACTAATGGCCTTTTGTGTGTATGTGTGTGTGTGTGTGTGTGGTGAGAATATTAAACATCTTAGCAACTTTGAAGTTGCTAATCAACACAGTACTATTGATTATAGTTACCATGCTGCCCATTAGATCCCCAGAATTTATTCATCCTATAACCGAAAGGTTGTATCCTTTACCAACATCTCCCCATTTACCCCACTTCCAACCACTATTCTACACTGTTTCTATGAATTTGGCTTTTTCAAATTCTACATATAAGTGAGATCATACAATATTTGTCTTCCTCTGACTTATTTTCTTTGGCAGAATGTCCTCAAGGTCCATCCAGACTGTTGCAAGTAGCAGATTTCTTTTTTTATGGGTGAATAATGTTCCATTGTGTATATATTGTTATATGTACATATAATATCTATAAATGTAATATATAATTATACATGCACACACACATATATATATGTGACCCCCACACACTACATTTTCTTTAGCCATTTATCTATTGATGTTTCCATGTCTTAGCTATTATGAATGGTGCTGCAGTGAACATGGAAGTGCAGACATCTTTCTGAAACTGTGTGAATCATTTCTTTGAATAGTATTTAATAGGACTTCTTTTCTCAAAAGCCATGTGGGGGATTACTGGCCAAACTCATCTACTTACTACTTTGGGGAAAAAGCAGTGTTCCTCGAAGGACATTCAGGACTTGCTGCGTGCAAGTGACAAATGTTTCCTTTTGCGACACACTACTGAGAAGTAGGAATTGCAAACTTAGGAAGAAGCATGTTTCTTCCACCAGCCAAACATCTGAGTCTTTCCCACTGTCTACTCAGGGTACTGGGGCTCATGCCCAATTAACAATTCCTCTCACAGATTTGCTCTACAAGGCTGAGGTCAGGAAGAGGAAGAAGGAGGGAGGAAAAAAGCAGGGTCCAACTTTGGAATCAGTAACGCATTCAAAAATAATCTCTGTGCTGTGATAACATCCAGGAAGAATGACAAGTGAGCCCAGAACAACAGATGGAGGTACTTTTATTGATGGATAGAGGTTTCAGCTCAGGAATGAAATCTTTGGGGACATGTAAATATAAAAATCAATAAAAAGGTCTACAAAGAAGGCCCTTCACAAGACATTTAATGTCTTCGATTGAACTCCTTTCACTGTTGGAATGCTATTCACTGAAACTTAGAGCCAGTTGGAATTGAGTAATTTGCTTAATGACACTAACTATTGATAACCGATGAACCTTTCAAAGGATGAGGAAAGATTAAAATGTTTATCATGTATCTAAACCACTTTACAATGTAAGCATGCTATTGTAGAAATGACCTTCACTATGTGGATTAAATCTTTTAATACATGGAAAGTATTTAATGTAGACAACTTTCAAGATACAAATAGCAGACATTCAAATAACCTCTGCATTCAAATGATTGGTCCTGCTCTTTATCCAACCCTCAACCTTGCTCTAAAAAGCTATCAGCCATTCCGTTCCCAGTGGGGTCACTGTCATGGTGAGAATAGGATCCTTTCTGATGCAAGCTTCTCCCATAACTCATTTTCTCTTCTCTCTAGGTTGTGTAAAAGTGTGGAAAGTAGGAAAAAGAGTTAGTGTTTTGGAGCCAGGTAGAGTTGTATTGGAATTCTCATTTCAAAACTTACTAGTTCTGGGGGTGCCTGGGTGGCTCAGTGGGTTAAAGTCTCTGCCTTCGGCTCGGGTCATGATCTCAGGGTCCTGGGATGGAGCCCCACATCGGGCTCTCTGCTCAGTGGGGAGCCTGCTTCCCCCCCTCTCTCTGTCTGCCTCTCTGCCTACTTGTGATCTCTCTGTCAAATAAATAAATAAAATCTTAAATATATATGTGTGTATATATATATATATCTCAAAAACAAAACAAAAAACTTACTAGTTCTGTCTCCTGAACCACATGGAATTGCCAACATTCACATGGGGTTGATTGGTGAAAATGACAATTTCACATGGTTCAGTCTAACACCTAAACTTCTGAGCTTTGGTTTTCTCACTTAAAAGTAGGGCTAATACTGCCTTTAACTGTGAAAATTACAGTTGTGTAAAGCACTTGGCACAGTCCTTGAACAGAGTGGGAGCTCAGTAAATGGGAATTGTCATCATCATTCACTTAGGGTATGTCTCACATATCATTTCTTCCTCCTTCCTTCTCAGTTCAGCTACTGTCTTTTACTCAAATGCAATCACTTCAGTAACTTCCTTTTTCTCTCTTTCACCTCCTTCTTAACCATCTCAGAAATCTCTCTATACTGTGCTGCTCTCTTTCCATCCCTTCCTCCACATCCTCTGTCCACATGAGCCACAAAGGAACCTCATCACAACAACTGAGTGTAAGAGTAATGGGGGGACATGCCCCTGTAAGTGATAAGACAGTCAAACATTTAGAAATACTATTAGATGTCATCAAGAAGTCTCTAAGGTTTCTTTGCCATTAACCTAGAAGGCCCTTCAAAGTTCCCAGAGCAGCTTTCGGAATACCCATAGAAGTCCCTCCTACCATCTCTTCACTTTCTAATTAAAAACGTTTCTAGGTTTTTCTTCAAGTACAGATTTCCAGACATATTTTAAAGAATATATTCAGTTTTGTAGCAACCTTTTAATTAATTATCTGGCATCTGTGTTGTTCATTGTAAATGCATAGCATTTTAGACTACAGGAGTTCATTAGCCTAGTCTTGGAACCTAACACTCTACACTGCAAGAGGAAAATGATGACTTAAGTGAACTTTGGAAAAGCAATTTATTTGTAAATTTGGAGGAAATCAGATTGTTAAAATCCTGTAAGAACAAAGAAGGAGGGTACAAGTGATGTCTCATTAGCTTTATTTTGTGAATTATAAATCCTATGCTAAAGCAAGTTGGTGCTCGGTATCTTTTTACAGAAAGCTATTTTGGGTGCTTAGAAAGTTTCTGAAATGTTGTTTGCCAAGATCTCTATAAAGTAACTGTAGTTTCTCTCTTAGTTGACAAGGGCTCTTCATTTTATAACTTCCTCAAAAGCACATGGCCTGAACACGGGCATCCCTATGAGATTTTTAAAGATACCGGCACATTTTTTGGTAAAATTTTTCATTTCAAAAGTGAACGAAATTAACTCATTAAAATTCATCCTATTATACATACTGTCTACTTGATGGAGATTTGGGAATGTGCATTTTATGTGCAATTATTTTTAATAAAAATCCACTGGATTCACAAATTAATATGGAATATTGTCTAGGACATGGTAACCTGCAATCTACATTATTGCTGGGTGTGACTGAAAACAATATTCTATTCATATAAATTAATCCAAGTATCATTGATAGTGTTTTCAGACTTATCACCTAATTTCAGCCACTGACTCCCCTTTAAGATAATTTATATAATTATAACATTATTCATTTGTATGTTGTTATTTTGTTACTTTTGGGGGTGACACTCTTATTTTCTATACTGTTTAATTCAGTAGAAACAACTATCTTAAGTTTTGTTGATGTTACAAAATAACACATTAAATTATAATAAAATATAAACAGGTAAAGAAACCAGAACCAGGGGTGCCTGGCTGGCTCGGTTGGTAGAGCATCATGGGACTCTTGGTCTCGGGGTTGTAAGTTTCAATCCCACATTAGATGTCAAGATTACTTAAAATACAAATCTTAAAAGATAAACCCCCAAACTGGAACTAGATGACCAAAACTCTACCCCCCTAAAATTATGGCTTGCTACAAAATAATTTTAGAAAGTGGCTTCAACAGACAAGTAGTACAAAAACAACTGACATTAAATTAAAGAAAAAAAACCAAACCAAAAAAACTTTGCTACTATTTAAGGTACAAAAAGGCCATTATTTTTTTAATTTAAATTCAATTAACATATAATGTAGTATTGGTTTCAGAGGTAAAGGTCAGTGATTCATCAGTTTTATATAATATCCATTGCTCATTATATCACATGCTCTTCTTAATACTTTTCACCCAGTTATCCCATCCCCTCAATTCTCTCCCCTCCAACAACCCTCAGTTTGTTTTCTATGATTAAAAGTCTCTTATGGTTTGCCTCCCTCCAAAAAGGCCATTCTTATATTGTACAATTATAAGGTGAGCCACAATATTCTGTCAACATTTGAACTATAAAATGGCTTGGATTTACACTGTTCAATATAAATATAATGTAAACTACAATGGGAGATGAATGTGTAATTTTAAATTTTCTAGAGCTACATTTAAAACATAAAAAAACCAAGTAAAATTAATTTAAATAATCTATTTAAACCAATATATTTAAAATATTACCATGTCAATGTCTAATAAATATAGAACATTATAAATGAAAATTTTAACATTTTTTTTCATTTTTCATTTTCATTTATAGTGGAACTCCATTCAGACTAGCCACACTTCACATGTTCAGTAGTCATATGTAACTAGTATATAATAGCCCAAGTCTTGATCTTTATCAATAGTGTTAGTTATTCAAATCAAACCCAATCTCTCCCGTTCGTCTAATAGTATCTTTTGAACATCTATTATTTTCTAATATTATGCTAAATTCTTACAGTATTTTGAACAATAGACCCTAGGTAACAATCAATTCTGATTCAACATAGAATGTTCTACAACTAAGTGTCCTTAAAGTCATTATACCCCACTTTATCTAAAGTAATATGATAAACACTGAGGTAACAAAGGCTAATGATGATAGTAAGGACTTATATTTATAAGCACTTACCATGAGTCAGACATTGTTCACATGTGAAAACTTTCACTTACTTTTTTTTTTTACGATTTTATTTATTTATAAGAGAGAGAGAGAGAGAATGAGAGGGGAGAAGGTCAGAGTGAAAAGCAGACTCCCCGTGGAGCTGGGAGCCCGATACAGGACTCGATCCCGGGACTCCGGGATCATGACCTGAGCCGAAGGCAGTCGCTTAACCAACTGAGCCACGCAGGCACCCGAACTTTCACTTAATTCTTAAGATAACTCTAGGAGGTGGGTACTATGATACTCAGAACTGTAAACTCCTAATAGAGGTTTCACCAATGTGAATAGTGCTTCTCATCCCTCCCTCATGCAATGCAGTAATAGTGGACTATACTTATTTAGAACTTGCTATGGGTCAGGCACTGATATCAAGCAATTAAGTGTCATTATTTCATTAAATTTCCCTAAAACCTTATAAGATAGGGACGATTAATTCCATTTTTCCAAGTTATGAAATAGGTTCAGAAAGCTTAATTATCTCATACAAAGACTGTAGCCAATAAGTGGAACTAAATCTTTGCTCATCCCATGCTATTTACTATAATGTATAGTCTACTTATACATAACTCATTTTGGACAAAAGAAGGTGCTTTTTCTGGAGACTCCCTTATACATTTGGAAAGACAAGGCTTGCTTGCTAGAAATAATTAGAAATTATTTTGAGTACAATCCAAATTGTGTGGTTCTAATAAGTGAAGATAAGTTTAGTAGAACGAGCTGGATCATTCTGGAACACAGATTAGAGGAGAAAATATTATTTTTGGTTTTATATGCCAGCATTGCCTAAGTGGCACTTATATTAGGAACCCAAATATACAATTATTACAATAACTGCATTTATAATAAGGACTGCCATTTGTTGAGTATTTTATCTTTTGCAAAGCTTTGGACATATTCTGGTTTTTGAGATCCTTATAATCACCTTAAGAGGGCAGGGGAGATATATGTCCTTTCTATTGTTGAGGGAAAAAGATTGACATGTCTAGGACTGAAGAGTAGCTCCTTGGTGAAAGAGCCAAGTTCAAAGTCAGGTTTTGTTAATCTGAGTCCAGCATGCTTTTCTCTAGGTCAGTGTTTCCAAGTAGCCCTAGTGGTTGTGATACGATTTTATCCATAAGCAGGCCTGCTTTTTATTTTTGTAGTCAGTATTTATCTTTATAGATATTTGAAAAATATATAGAGTACAGCAAACCATTATTTCAAGGGCTTTATTGCTTAGTGTGTATTAAGTTACAAAAGTGAGTTTAACCAAATGAAAATGTTAAGTAAATAATAGTCAAGGTGGTATGTGCATATGGTAAAACCTTAACCAAAATTTGGGAAAGGCCACCTTATATAATGCCATATATTTCCTAATAGAAATTATTACTTGTAGTTTCTGTTACTTGGTGCAGATTCCAAGAGACAAGTTGTGCATTTAATTTTTTCTTTGCTTTGCTTAACTATGGCATCTAATACGTATCTCAACTTTGCAAGTCCAATATAGAAAAATTGATTCATGTCCCACCAAACCCCTACCACTATCACCTCAGTTCTCAGGCCCCAAACCTTGATTCCCTCCCTTTGCTTTACCTTCTTCCCATATATTCTTTCCATCAACCAATTCTATGACCATACTTTTAAATATATCCTAAATCTTTCCAGTTTTCTCCTTCACAACTGACAAAACTCTAATTTAAGTCACCATTATCTCCTGCTTACATTAGCCAATAGTCATTTAACTGTTCTTGTCCCACTGAAAAATATATTTTTCACATAGCAGCTAAAATAATTCCTGAAATATACAGGGATGTCCACTCTCATCTCTTTTATTCAACATAGTACTGGAAGTCCTAGATATAGCAATCAGACAAGAAAACAAAATAAGAGGCATCCAAATTGGTAAGGAAGAAGTAGAACTTCCACTATTTGCAGACGACATGATACTATATACAGAAAACCCTAAAGACTCTACCAAAAAACTACTAGAACTGATAAATGAATTTAGTAAGGCCACAGGATAGATCAATATATGGAAATCTCTTGCATTTCTATACACTAATAATGAAGTAGCAGGCAGAGAAATTAAGAAAACAATACCATTTACCACTGCACCCAAAATAACAAGATACCTAGGAATAGACTTAACCAAGGAAGTGAAAGACCTGTACTCTGAAAACTATAAAGCACTGCTGAAAGAAATTGATGATGACTCATACAAATGGAAAGATATTCCATGCTCACAGACTGGAAGAACAAATATTGTTAAAATGTCCATATTACCTGAAATAATCCACAGATTTAATGCAATCTCTATCAAAATACCAACAGCAGTTTTCACAGAACAAGAACAAACAATCCTAATATCTGTATGGAACCACAAAAGACCCCAAGAAGCCAAAGCAATCTTGAAAAGTGGACAAAATTGGAGGTATCACAATCCCAGATTTCAAGATATACTACAAAGCTGTAGTAATCAAAATAGTATGATACTGCCACAAAAATAGACACATAGATCAACGACAGAATAGACAGCCCAGAAATAAACCCACAATTATATGGTCAATTAATCTTCAGCAAAGGAGGCAAGAATATGCAATGGAAAAAGACAGTCTCTTTAACAAACGGTGTTGGGAAAACTGGACAGCAATATGCAAAGGAATGAAACTGGACACTTTCCTATACCATACACAACATAAACTCAAAATGGATTATAGATCTAAATATGAGACCTAAAACCATAAAAAAAATCCTAGAAAGAAGCATAGTCAGTAATTTCTCTGACATTGGCTATGACATTTTTCTAGCTATGTCTCCTGAGGCAACAGAAATAAAAGCAAAAATAAACTATTGAGACTACACCAAAATAAAAGCTTCTGTACAGTGAAGGAGACAATCAACAAAACTAAAAGGCAACCGACAGAATGGGAGAAGATATTAGCAAATGACATATCCAATAAAGGGTTAGTATCTAAAATACATGAAGAACTTATAAATAAACACCCCAAGAACAAATAATCTGATTAAAAAGGGCAGAAGACGTGAACGGACACTTCTCCAAAGGAAACATCCAGCTGGCCGACAGACACATGAAAAGATGCACCACATCGCTCATCATCAGGGATGTACAAACTGAAAGCACAATGAGATATCACTTCACACCTGTCCGAATGGCCAAAATCAAAAACACAAGAAACAGCAAGTGTTAGCAAGGGTGTGGAGAAAAAAGAACCCTTGTGCACTGCTGGTGGAAATGCAAACTGGTGCAGCCACTGTGGAAAATGGAGGTTCCTCAAAAAATTAAATATGGAACTACCATACGATCCAGTAATTCCACTACTGGGTATTTACCCAAAGAACATGAACACTAGTTCAAAAAGATAAATGGACCCCTACGATTACTGCAGAAATATTTACAATAGCCAAATTATGGAAACAGCCCAAATGTCCATAGGTAGATAAATGGAAAAGAAGATGTAAAAACATAAAATGTAATATTAGCCATAAAAAGAAGAAACCTTGAGCCCCTGGGTGGCGCAGTTGGTTGAGCGACTGCCTTCGGCTCAGGTCATGATCCCGGAGTCCCGGGATCGAATCCCGCATAGGGCTCCCAGCTCCATGGGGAGTCCGCTTCTCACTCTGACCTCCTTTCTCTCACTCTCTCTCTTTCCTAATAAATAAATAAATAAATAAAATCTTAAAAAAAAAAAGAAAGAAACCTTGTCTTTTGCAACATGGATGGATCTAGAAGGTATAAAGTTAAGTGAAATAAGTCAGTCAGAAAAAGACAAATGCCATATGACTTCACTCTTGTGGAATTCAAGAAACGAAACAAATGAACAAAGAAAAAAGAGACAAACCAAAAAGAGACTCTCAACTATAGAAAACAAACTGGTGGTTCTCACAGGGAGGTGAAGGGGATGGGTGAAATAGGCCAAGGGGATTAAGAGTACACTTCTGGTGAGTACTGAGTAATATATAGTATTGCTGAATCACTATATTGTACACCTGAAACTAATATAACACTGTATGTTAACTACACTTCAATGAACAATTTTAAAAAATTATTAAAATATGTAAATCAGATCTTATCACTCCCCTACTTTTAAGCAAAGGATTTCTGTTGCATCTGTAATATGATGAGCCTTGCATCTAGAATCATGAGCCTTACATAGCTCATGAAGTTCTATCTGATGTTGCTCTTGCCTGCCTTAACGCAGTCCGCTCTTCCCTCAACCACTGTGTTCTTACTGTAGTCTCCTATTTCACCCTTTACTGTACCAGGTTCCCTCTTCCTTCCTTCCTTCCTTCCTTCCTTCCTTCCTTCCTTCCTTCCTTCTCCTCCTTCTTCTTTCTTTTTTTTTTTTTTTGTACTTGTTTTTCAGTCTGTAGAAATCTTTTCTCCAGATCTTCACGCAGCTCGTTCAGGTCTTGGCTCAAATATCCCCTCCCAAGAAGAACTTCCTTGCCTGTCCTCTTATTCGCTTATCCTCTAATTCTTTGGAGAGTTATTCTCCACCACATCACTGTTCAATTTTTGTCATTATGCCTGTTGTTATCTGACAGGATCTTGGTCTTTGGTTGGTTTGCTTGTTTTCTTTCTCTGCTCCTTCCCCTTATTGCAATGTCAAGCTCTAAGAGAAGAAAGACTCAATCTATCCTTTTCTCCACTGGACCTCCAGCACCAAAAACTGGTCTTCTTTGCAAGGAGTAGGCATTCAAAAAATGTGCCAGATGAGTGAAGGAGCCTCTCTTTGTCCCAGCAACTATTCACAGATTGTTCACCAATGAATAATTTGGTGCCTACCCACCATCCAATTAGCTAAAATGGGTGGGGCTTCTAGGACCCAAACAAGGTTGCACTTGGCTCGGATCTGTAGTAGACAGTAAGCACCCTATACTCATCTGGTTACATACTTGGCACCCTTTTACTGATTAAATGAGTAAATGAACAAGTTCAAAAGTTCATTCAGCAAGTCTCTGAAGACTCCTGGTAATGCACAGTAAGACTGAAAGAAGAGCTGAGTGTGCTTTGCTTTTTTTTCATACTATGTTTCTCTTCCAGAAAGCATTATAAAAAGTGCTAGAGACACACTGTTTATTTGGCTAGCAGCATTTGGTTGAAAATTGAAGTGATTTTTAAAACTACAGAAACATAGTCATCTGGGCACTAGTGATGAGCTTGAGCTAGAATTCACATTACATTTTCATTTAGTCTTGCACAACATAAGGCATTTACATTAATTTTCTTCTATAGCACTGTGTACTCCAATATGGGCTATTTATGCTTTATTTTTTATCTGCATAAAGGAAACAACAAACTTTATCATTCTTTAGAGAATGTTCACTTTGCAGAGGGATCGAACCCCATTTCTAAAGACCATGGTAATCAGAGTAGTAATTTCCGGTTTGGAAATGCTAAAGTTCGTGTCAGTCCAAGATGATGGCTTAAACTGACCAAAAATAAATAAATAAATAAATAAATAAATAAATAAATAAATAAATAAATATATGTATATGCATATGTATATGTATATGTATATGAATGTAATGGTTCCTTATCTATAGCATTTATTCTCTCCTAACCAGTGCTTGTGGTGACTTGCAAAAAGACAGGAGAAACCAGTCCCTTCTCATTTTGGCAAGCAATAAACTCAACCTAGGCATAAATAAGAATAAATTCCTGAAAATTAACCCTGAAGACAAACGTAAGGGAAGAGGGGTTAGCAAACAAGTACTCTTTGCAACGACTATTGGGCAGACTGTTTTTAATGCCAACATTTTATGATGGTTTGTTAAGATGAGCACCATGATGTGAATTAATCTGATAGATGAATTCTTAAAAAGTTCTATCATGCTGTGTAAATATTAATTCGTCAATTTAGGCAATTTGTTACAGACCTCCTTATCATTAGTAAAGATCAATAGGGCCTTAATTCTAATTATCTACACTGAGACTCTGTGTGATGGTAATACTATGTAAGGATTTTAGGGAAATTAGTGCAAACTTTTGTATAGTTGAGAACTTGTTGCGGGTCTTGAATACGATATATAAACTCTCTGAGTCTCAGTTTCATCAATGTTGAGTATTTTTTTAAAAGACTATGCTCCATGAAAAGAGAATCTTTTTTCCTTTTTAAATTTCCTTCATTGTCAGGCCTGATGCCTGGCACCATACTGAAACTTTGTTATATCAATTAATAAATCTCATAGGAGTTCACTGAAGATTGTTGACTTAGGAAAGCAACTGGAGTAGGGACAAGTGATAAGATATCTTTGCCAGGGATCAGATGTAAAGAAAGATGGACATAGCAGTCTCCAAAAATTTTTGCCAGGAATATAAATGGCTAATAATTATATAAAAACATGTTTATTTTCTACAATGATTATATAAGTACATTTATTTATTCCACATTGGGAAGAATGTAAAGAACCAGGCACCTTCATATCCTCTTAGTGGGCATATAAATTCTTTACTGAAGAGGCATTTGGCAAAATCTATAAAAAATTAAGGTTTGTATCCCTTTGTCCCAGGAACTTACCTTACACATGAAGTCATAAAACTATGTTAATTGTAGCATTATTTATAATTGTGAAAAACTGAAACAGCCTAAATGTCCATCAGTAGTTGATTGGCTTCATAAATTTTAGTATAGTTGTGCAATGAATTATGGTATAACAATGAGGCCAAAAAATGTGGTAGATCCATAAGGGCTGACATTGAAAGACATTTAAACAATTTTTTTAAAATAAGAATTAATTTATAAAATAAGATTTACCCTTACAATCAACCCGCAAAAAAAAATGAGTGCATGCAAAGAAAAAGTTTGAAATGATATCCATCAGAACTCTTGGTGGTGATTACCTCTGAGAAGTTATATTAAAGAAGATTCTGATATTCTACTTCATTCACTGTTATACGATGGGATTTTTCAGGACAGAAAATAAAATGTGTTTCTTTTTCTAATAAAGTAAAAGATATTTTAAAATGTAATTATAAACAATAGAAAGTGAGACTGTTTTAGATGATGGGATGTAAGACAGAGGAAGAAAGGATGGAAAATGAAACCCTCGGTAGGTATGCTAAAATAACGCATGAATATGGAGGCTGTTGAACATACTTCTCAGCTAATTTCAAAAGATTCCAAGAGCTAATCAAGTGCATCTCACAAGAAGTCCCAACTTCGCAGTGGTTCTTTGCACTTTCCACTTGTTTCTGATATCTCAGAGCTGGGCTTAAGGAGCATTACAACTACAAATCCTTCACTGTAATCAAAAATGTTCAGACTCTCTGATTAGTAGCTAGGAACTCTCAGCTCACCAACTCCTGCTTTCTTCCAAATCCACCTTTTTTTTGCCAGGGAAATGGGGATCTGCCATAGCACTAAACCCTCTGCAATAACTTTGTTAGAAAACCATGTCATTTATTTGACTCCTTAACACCTAGCCTCCAAGTGACAGCTGCTACTTCGGCACAGAATCTTTCCAAATAAAAAGTGAAAAGTTCTACAAACCATATCGGCAACAGCTCATTTATTTCAGATTCTAGCCAGCTGCAAAAAAGCAAAAAAGGGTGATCATTACTAGCACCCGCCTGGAACTGTTTTTCCTTTCACAGTTCATTCCTGGACATGGGAAATCAACCGGAAGGCAAGTGCCAGTAATTCTGAGTCCCAAGGAATACAATGTCTCTGAGAACCATTCCCTAAACCTTCATGCCTGCCCAGCTTGCCTGTCTGTGGTGAACAAGCTGTATAGATCTCGGAGGGAGGGAAGCAGCCACTGGGATTATGGGAGTTTGTCAACCTAAGGACGTCACCACTGTGCCTTGCGGTGCCATGGTGAACACTCTTTGAGGTAAGCCAAACCTAGATACTGAAATCCCAATTCTGCCATTTATCAGCTGGATGACGTTGGGCAAGTCAATTCAACCTCAATGAGCCTGTTTTTGCACCTGTCAAGGGGAGTTCAGAGTCCCTGTCTCATAGAAACGTCATCTCCCAGGGATGTTAGAGCACAATACATGTAACATGCTTTGCACAGCTCCTCTTATATGGTAAAGTTACCTGGCTTTTTTTTGTTCATAATGATGCTGCTCATAACGATGATGATAATCATCATCATCACCATAATCGTGATCATCATCGCTGTTAGAAGAGTTTTGTGTGGCTATAAACAACTCTGTCGAAACCCTCATGGACATCAAAAGGTTTAGACAGGTTTCCAGGTTTGACATTTACTAGCTCCGTGATCTTGAAAAAGATACAAGTCTCTGTGTGCTGATTCGTAAAAAGGGGAATAAAAAACTCTAGCTCAGCCTTTGTTACAGTGGTGTTTGACAATTCAGAGGATAATAATCATACCAATGATTACACACACACACACACACACACACACACACACACACACACACACACACACGATGAAAGAATTCACATATCCATCCTACTTTCTGATTTCTACCCTCATTTCCAGGTCTAGTGGAGAGAGGCAACTAGCTCTTCAGCCTTTTTTGGGCAGGGGCTGGGGGGGCGGAACATGCTCAAAAACACGTGATAGGGTGATAGTGAAATTGCTACAGTTAGCCCATTACTACACAATTTAAATTACTATTTGCTTCTTTGTCATTTATTGTTCTTCATTCTAAGAGTAATACGTGCTGACAACAGAAAATTTGGAAATCACAGAAAACAGAAACATCCATTTACTTATTCGTGGTAATTTTCTTTTTCTATTTTATCATGCTAAGTATAACAAATAAGGCAAATGTTTGCTATAACCAAAGTGTAATCTCAAATATTTTTAAGAAAAATCTGTCAACGTTAAAACGCAAAATATCAGGTAATTGCAAATTGAAGCTCTACTTATTTCTGCCTAGGTCCCCACTTCTCTACCTTCTGTATGTCTAAAATCACACGGGGACTTAGTAAATGCCAGCCCTGGGCCCACCTGGCAGTAATGCTGAGTAGGTACATCTTCGGCAAGATCTTGGAATCTATTTTTACCAAGCCTTCTACATGATACAGATGCAGGTAGGGGGTCCCTGAACCTCACACCAGGAGAGAGTCTAAAGTCCTGAGTCATGGCCAGGCCTCTACATTCCCACAGCTGGATCCCAGAAGGGGAATCAGGGACGTGAATCCGGCCTTATAGTTGTCATCGCTGTTTCACACCCAGCCCTGAGGCTTTTACCTTCCATTGGGACTACAGAGCATCTGGCAAGCAGGCCAACAAAAAACGCCTCCTTTTTGTTTGACCTTGTGGCCCCCTGACAATTCAATTCATTTCATGGCTCACAAAATGCCATTCTTTCCAGGATGGGTGGGGGTGGGAAAGGAGAGAGAACACGGGTCCCCACCACTCCACTGACACCAGCTTGACCTTATAAAGTCTATTGTGTGTGACTTCTGGCCACCAGCTTGATAGCTCCAGGGGATGCAAAGAATGTTTTAACATTTCTCCATTTCCAGAAAAGAAAGAAGCAGAGATGGAGGCTAATAGGACCTTGCAACAGGCACCTAACGTTTTCAAGGGACAGGACACACATACAGATGTGAGTGGGATGTTTCCTTCAGACATTCCTAGCTGTTACTATAGCCGAATTTCTTTTTTTTAATTTTTTAAATTAAATTTATAATTAAATTTTAAATTAAACATATAATGTATTATTTGCCCCAGGGGTACAGGTCTATGAATCATCGGTCATAGAGAGTTCACAGCACCCTCCCCAATGGCCATTGCTCAGCCACCCCACCCCTTCCCACCTCCCCTCTAGCAACTCTCAGTTTCCTGAGATTCCTTGTTCTTTTCTAGACAACTTGTTCTCTGTCTCTCTAATTCTAGGAAGGAAAACAGACAAAACAAAGAACTAGAACTTGGGGTGCCTGGGTGGCTCAGTGGGTTAAAGCCTCTGCCTTCGGCTCAGGTCATGATCTCAGAGTCTTGGGATCGAGCCCCGCGTCGGGCTCTCTGCTCAGCGGGGAGCCTGCTTCCCCTTCTCTCTCTGCCTGCCTCTCTACCTGCTTGTGATCTCTCTCTGTCAAATAAATAAAAATCTTCTTTTTTAAAGATTTTTATTTATTTATTTGAGAGAGAGAGAGCGAGAGAGAGCAAGCATGAGAGGGGAGAAGGTCAGAGGGAGAAGCAGACTCCCCGCGGAGCTGGGAGCCCGATGTGGGATTCGATCCCAGGACTCTGGGATCATGACCTGAGCCGAAGGCAGCCTCTTAACCAACTGAGCCACCCAGGCGCCCTAAATAAATAAAATCTTAAAAAAAAAAAAAGAACTAGAACTTATTTTTATAACTCTGAGGAAAAGCAATGATTGCATCCTTCTGAGGTGTAGCTCTTCTCCCAGGTAATGAGTTCTGCTCACTGCATTCCCTCATGCTTGCTCTGTAAAATCACACACAGTGAGACCAAGAACGATGTAAAAGGCTCACTCAGCATACACTAATTTAATCTCTGCCACTTGTCAACTCCCTCAGGGAGCTCCAGAGAAACAAAAGCCTTGATTACATAACCTATAATCATTCTCAATAAGCGGCCCCCAATCCTGGTCTTGAAAAGCCTGTTCAGATTCTACCTAAATAGGACAAGTATCTGTGCAAGCCCCATGAAGTCGAAAGAAAGAGACTTGTATAAAGTAATTTCATTGAATCTTCATATTTCCTTCTACTTTCTCTGAAGCAGCAGTGTTGGTGGCACGATCAGGGTTCCTGGCCAAGATCAAGTACAACTGCTGCCCTAAGAAGGAAATCAATATATTTCCATCTTCATAGAATTAGGGGTCTAATTCTCTCTTAAGAAAGCTTCAATTCAGTGGGCACCTGGATGGCTCAGTCAGTTAAGTGCCTACCTTCCACTCAGGTTATGATCTCAGGGTCCTGGGATCAAGCCCCACATCAGGATCCCTGCTCTGTGGGGAGCCTGCTTCTCCCTCTCCCTCTGCCTGCCGCTCCCCCTGCTTGTGCTCTTTACCTCTCTCTCTCTCTCCTTCTGTCAAATAAATAAATAAAATCTTCTTTAAAAAAAGACAATTTCAATTCAGTTTCCTCATTTTATAGATAGGGAAAACAGGTTCAAGTTGGAACTCTGTGCTGGACTTTGCCTGTTTGTTCTCGGTTCTCTCCTTTTTCTACATTCTTTTCTGCATTTTGGGGGCTTGATTGCCTTACCGAGTGGCTTCCAGTTAGGTTCAACCAATGGGAAGCTCCGGTGGGAGACTAGAGAGTGGCAGTAAGGGAGAAGCCAGCGTATCTCTCCCTCTCTTTTTCTTGCTGCTTTGGGCAACATCTCTAGCAGTGACTGCGTCTCTTTAGTGGTTCTTGCTCCTTCCGGATGCCTCCTCCTCCCATAGTCCCAGCTTCTGCCACACAGGCCCCATCCTCTGCTCTAATAAGACCCATTCTTCCTTTTATGCCTCTTACTTGAGGGTCAGTAAACACCTGACAAGAGGCAAAACTGAGGATATTTTGTAGGTACTTATGCTTAAAATCGTTAAAAATATATATAAACCAGTCTCAGCTCACACACACTATGTGAAAAAGGCAGTAGGCTGGATTTGGCTCAAGAGCCTTACTTTGCCATCTCCTGCTCTAGCCTTATGGGTGGTGGTGGTGTCTCACAGTTGCTAACCTCTGGATTGCCACTTGGTCCCCTTTCCTATCATTCAATCCCTGTCTACCTTGTTCCCTATCTTAACTTTTAAAAATTGAGCCATAGGGGATGAGCTCTCTTTTCCTGACTGGACCTTGACTGCTACCAGCAATGACTTGTTTACAACCTTATTTCAAGAAGTAGAATTATTGTCCACTTCATAGATTTCTTAGGGCTTTTTGAAATGTGGATGTAAACATGTCTCAATGGAATCCTGTTACGTTTCCATTTAGGTTAGGTCAGCTGGCTGCCTACGTGTATGTGGTTGACCATTCTGGTTGACGCGCGGTGTTGAAAAACTCATGGCACTAAAAGGTACCTAGAAGCCGAAGTTGGTCTCCATGCTGACCAAATGTTACCCAACCTCACTGGCAAAAGTGATGGAGAAAGCTGGGAAAAGATGACCAACAGGATTGGGTTGTAGATGTAAATTCCCATAGAGGTGAGACATGGATGATGATGTGAATATGAAGCGCTACATACCACACAGCACCCTCTCTACCATCAGCCCTTCCTTGGATGGCTGCCACTGTCTCCTAACTAGCCTCCCTGACTCCCCACTGCCCCATGCCCCCTTAAGACTGTTTTATAGCCACAAGAAAGATCTTTCAAAACCATAAAGTTGCATGGGTCCGCTCCTCAAAACCTCCCAAGACTTCCCATCTCACCCCCTCTAAAATCCAAATTCCTCATAGTATCCCATGAGACCCTATGTGATCCAGCTTGTGTCTGCTTCTTCAAGTTCATCTCCTGCCTCCCTCCCTCAGCCTCATTCCAACCCAGCAAGGCTGGTATCCTTGCTGATCTTCAGACTCTGCCCAAGCTCAGACATCAGGCCTTTACACTTGCTCCTCCCCCTCTCAGGAATATATGGTCTTTGAGGCAAGCTCTGTTGCTTTCTCTCCCTCTCTCAATTCTTGCAGATCTGCATTCCAAAGTCACTTCTCAGGAAGGTTTCCCCCAACCAGTTAATCTAACACAGCAGGGCTCCTCCTGCAATCTCCTTTATCTTCTTGAGTTCCTGTCTGCATTGTCCATGCTGTTCCCTTGGCTGAGAACATTCTTTCCTCTTCTCTTGCTACTGGCCTAAATGCTATCTCTTCAGGGAGGCCCTTCTGGATCATTTTCTATATATAGGTGTCCTTTAATTCTCTCCACTCTACCAATACTTATTTTACTTCTCCATGCGATGTTCACCTTCTTCCTGGAAATTACCACTACTCTCTCTCTCTCTCTCTGTGTATTCTTTGTCCACATCTTGAACGTCCTTCTCCCATCCCTGTATAATTGTAAATTTTATGAGGGGAGGGGCTATGTTCACCTCACCAATCCATACCATGTGCCCACATAGCTCAGGGCCCTGTACACTATAGGTGCTTAATGAATATTAAGAAAATGACTAAATGACTCAACATGGGATCATTCACAGATGTAGGAAAGATGATTAAAGAATCTCGCCACCCTATTAGAGGCCATCAGTCACCCACCCACATCTCTCTGGGTTTCTACAATGGTTTTCAAATGCAAGCATCCGAGATCTCTGCTTGAAGGCTTTAGTGGGCTGCAAGTGTTCGCTGGGTCTGCATGTGGTGCTTGGGAGTTGACAGGGGCCGCGGCAGTAGTTTTTGACCAGCGGCCAACAGGAGTTGGTAGATAATTATCCCAGCTTTATCACTTGCCTGATAGAATTACTCTGATGCATATTATCTGTGTTTTCCTAGAAGTCTCAGTTGCCCCAATTGATCATGGTGGTACCTTGCCAGTTAATCTACTCTTTATTGGTTTTCTTCCCTTTCTCCATGCCTTACTGGTGCTGGAGGGATCACCTGCCCAGACAACTACAAATCCTTGCGTCAGGGGGTGCTTCTGTGAGAACCCAAACTAAGGCAACCTCCTAAGTCCCCACCACCACTCACCTTTTGGGGGAGTGTTGCAACATAAGTGCTCCAATCTACACAGGTTAGGAGGGGAATTGTTGGGTGGAGGGGTGGGGTAATTTGTCATTCACTAATTTTTTCATTTAACTCATTCCAGCCACTATACACATTTTCTGTGATCTCTGCAGATCACAGAAAATCACAGACACTCCCTACAAATGACAGTTCTTGTCTTCACTGCAAGAACCTCCAAAAATGGCTTTCCTTATTCTTGGTTTGCCGCTATGCTCTGGTGCCAGTTCCTTGCATTATATTCTATTAATCAAGGGTGTCTAGGTGGCTCAGTCAGTTAAGTGGCTGACTCTTGATTTCGGCTCAGGTCACATTCTTGGGGTCCTGAGGTTTAGCCCTTCAGGGGGGGGCGGTCCAAGCTCAGCAGGGAGACTGCTTGAGGATTTCCTCTCTTCCTCTCCCTCTGCCTCCAATCCCACTTGTATATGCATGCACTCTCTCTCTAATAAATAAATAAATGTCTTAAAAAAAACTATTAATCATATCTACAAAAAGGACACTACAATTCAATGAACTCTTCACGTGTGCCAAACATGACTTAACTGAAAGGTCACAACCATTCTAAGGGGAAAGTACTATTATTTCCTTCTTACAATAAAGGAAACCTAGGCCCTGGGGAGATTATAACTTGCCAATTCGCTAGGTGGCAGAGCTTGGATTTGAAGCCAGATGTTTGGCAGAAGGCACACCATTAACCCTTTGGCTACACCACCCTCAAATCTCCCCAGCTCTCCCTGCCCCGTAGAACCACCAGGTCTCATCATACACAAAATTTATTTTAATGTACAACATTATGATGAGATACTATAGTTATAAAGTTTCCGAAACGTTAGCCAAAAAGAGTGAAACCCTTTGGTAATGAGAAACAATAAACAAATGCTTAAATGTAATTGCAAATGCAGCATTTCCTGAACACAAGTAATAAAACATTGCGGCCCTTAACATTTTTATTTTCCCCAAATTGGCCCTTATGGTAAAAAGAACAGTTTATCACCACTGCTCTAGGGTATGGATCTTAGAGAAAAAATGCTTTCCCCCCAACAGAGCTAGCATTACTAGGTAATGGCCCAAACTCCACAGATTTCCTGGCATCGCCCTGCACCTGTCCTCATGTTTCAAACAGGAGTGGCAGAATCAGAGCAAGTGGCTACGGCTATAAAGGGGAGAACAGGGCTTATGCAGCCAGTGCCCAGCTGAGCACCCAGCTTGCCTTTCCCTCAATTCAGAAGCCCCCTTCTCAAATTCCACTTCAAGAATCATGAGGAGCAGACTCAGAATCTCATTCCCCGCCCCACTCAGGCCACACAACCCTGGGAGTACTGCGCTAGTGCCACTGAGTGTTCTCCATTCTGTCACTTTGGGAGGATTTCATCCTCCCATTAATTTAATGAGAAAAAAATATAGACCTGATGATACCTTCAAGGATTAAATAAGCATTAAAGGTAAGAGCTAAAAACAAGTTAATAAATTTGAGACAGTTAAATATGTATGCAGTTTTAATGTTTGCATTTGGGAGAGAGAGAGAGAGTTGGGGAAGCTACCACTCTGGGTAAAATATAACATAATAAAGGGGTCGTTTTGTTGTCTTGGGGGTATTTTTGCTAATTAACTAAAATAATCATCTTTTTTTAGCTCGCTATTTTTAATTCCTTTCTTGATAATGAAAGTAAAAATATTATCGTAAAAGAGAAGTTATTGAATGCCAAGTCTTGTTTTAAGCATTTCCCATATATAATTCACTTAATACAATACTACTGTGAAATACATAACACTGTCTCTGTTTCAAGGTAAAACAAAGATGTAGGCAACTTTTGCAATAAAACAGAGCTGGTAAGTATTGAAATGGGGATTTGAGCCCAGGCAGTCTATCTTTATCAATCTATACTATATTGTTTCAGTACATGAGCAGTATAAAGAGTCATAAAACCTTATTGTAGAAAATCTAGAAAATGTAGAAAGTATAAAAAGAATATTTGATTCATTCATAATTTCACCATAGAGAAATAAATTAACATTTTGATGCAATGATCATGACATAAGCTCCATAAATATGATTTGGTTTTTGTTATTTGGGTATTCCATGAGAAAAGAAGTGTGGTTAACCACTAAATTTAGAGATATATTTGGGATGCTTGACAAAGTATAAACTATTTTATACAAAGTTTATTTTGGAGGTGCCATAGATCACTTCCAAAATCTAAGCAATCTTGTCTTTTTCAGAAACTGAGGTTGAAGTACATGCTAGTATGACTTCCAAAGGAAGAGACCTACCATATATGCTAAGATACCACGAACAGAGAAAACCAACTATGGCTTCATATATGAAACCTGAACTAGAAACCATAAGGGGAGATGTTCTGAACTGAAGGTACTGATTTCTAACCAAGTTGGTTTTCACATGATCAACATTATACAAGATGAATTTAGAGTGACAGTAAGTAGGGATTTATCTTTATCTATTAACTGTCCATCCACCCATCCATCCATCCATCCATCCATCTTCTTTAATGTTTGTAATTCAACCAATACCTAGGTTGGACTACCCCGAAGCAGACCCTGAGACCACAACATGAGAGTAAATTGTTTTTGGAGGTTTCATCTCTGAAAACACCAGTAAGTGGAGAATTGAGACAGGAATGGGAAGGAAGGTAATAAAAGGTGTGTTACTGACCAGATTTCCACCATGGGTCAAGCTATCCTGCTGGATACCTCTTGGAGATGTTATGGAACATGCTTTAGAGTTGTACCCCATGAGGGGAGGAAATTGGGATACTATCCTCCAACTTACATTTATTATTGGATGAGGGCTGCTCCAGGAGAGAGCAACTCCCCAGCGTTTCTGGCCTGTCCTATATACTGACCAAGCAAGTTCCCATGGCCACAGAAAGATTTTAACAGTCATAAAAGCTGGAAGTGAAAGGTGTAGGTATGAATGGTGAGGGACTGGGAGATAGGGGGATGGCAGTTTCTTTCACAGACAGGTAGTAAAAAATAAAACAAAATCAGAATCATTACACATGTATAGTTTTGTTTTCTGGTTAGTCACTTTATACAATGCCCAGAGCATCTCCTATATCTTTAAATGTTATTCAAGAAAATGACTTTTAGTGGCTGCCTAACTTTTCACTTTTTTTGATTATGTTATGTTAGTCACCATACAGTACATCATTACTGATGTAGTGTTCCATGACTCATTGTTTGCGTATAATACTGAGTGCTCTATGCAATCCATGCCCTCTTTAATATCCATCACCAGGCTCACCCATCCCCCGACCTCTCCGTTCCAAAGCCCTCAATTTGTTTCCCAGAGTCCAGTCTCTCCTGGTTCATCTCCCACTCCGATTTCTCCTCCTTCATTTTTCCCTTCCTTCTCCTAATGTCCTCCATGCTATTCCTTATGTTCCACAAATAAGTGAAACCATATGATAGTTGACTTTCTCTGCTTGACTTATTTTTCTCAGCATAATCTCCTCCAGTCCCATCCATGTTGATGTAAAAATTGGGTATTCATCCTTTCTGATGGCTGAATAATATTTCATTGTGTAAATGGACCATATCTTCTCTATCCATTTGTCTGTTGAAGGGCATCTTGGCTCTTTCCAGAGTTTGGCTATTGTGGATATATTAGTCTTTCATTTTATGGGTGTACCACAATTTATTTAACTGATTCCCTATTTGGGGGCATATAAGTTGTTTCTAATTTTGAAGAACTTAAAATGATTCAACAATAAAGACCTTTGTACATACTTCCTTCTCTGTATCTCTGGTTATTTCTTTAGGATAAATTAATCAAGGGTCAATCTAGTTAATTATCTAAAGCTGATTAGTACTCTTTAATCTATAATAATGCTTGAAATTGACAGCCAACCTAATATTTTTAATTTTGCTGGGGGTCTCAAGACATGTAAGTGACATAATAATTTATTTTTCATTTTAAACCTTCTTATATTCTTTATATTCAGTTGTTCTCAAATAACTGAGCAAAATGGAGGATTCTTACACAAAGGAATCTTTATTATTGTTTAGCCAAAGTGGGAAGCTTATCACCACATCATCAAATGAGCTGATTACTTTTAAGAAGCAGGAGGTGAATGTTCTCCATAAATATCATCTCATGCAGGCGTAAGGTAAGACAGTTAGAATCCTCGGAATTTTGCACTCTACTTGTCTGAGAGAAAGTGTAATGAACTCTCCTCCTCATTCTCCAAAAGTGTGGCATAATTTCTTTCCCACTAAGAAGTCCTTAATAACCACCATCAGTTATATCCACTGGTCTTTTCATAGTTTTTGGTTCTTTACTTCTGTGAAGTACTGACTGGCAACTACTCATGCTGACTGGTAGCACACAGGATATGTTCTTACCTGCTGTGAAGCCTACACTTTGCTGGTTGTCTCACCTCTTCTTCTCCACTTGGCTCTTCTCAGTTTCCTCAGTCATTCCTCTCGTCCTCCATTTGCAAGCATATCCCACAAGTGAGCCTTGTGCTCCCAATCTTGCATCTCTCTTGGTGACCTCTCTTCGTCCAGAACATTCTTTGCATTACATGAAAACAACTCCTCTGAATTTCATTCTGGCTTCGCCTCTCTCTTCCTCCATGGGCTTAGTACAAACTTTCTCAACAGAAAACACCTCAAACTCTGCGTGATCAAATCCAAATCTATATTCTCTGCTTCAAATAGTTTTCCCTATTATTCTCTTTTCATCATCTTTAGCTCCTTCTCTCTATTCAATCCCTTAGAAACTCCAGGTCTTCTACAATCTTGACAAGAACTGCCATTCCACCCTTGTCACTTTTCTCTACCATATTTTTTGCTCTGACTCACCATGCTTCAGTCTGAACATTGTTCTCTTTAGTTTTTATTCAAATTAGTAGAATATATGAAATCAAGTTTAGAATTGATTTTCTATGTGATGTTGACCAAATTTCTCTCCACTCAGTCTTCTCAGTCAGAGTAATGGTGACCTGCTTCACTGGGTTGGTGTAATGATCACATAATATACATGAAGGTGGCCAGTACAGTGTTTGGCAGGCTTATAGCAGACTTGCAATAAGAATTTGCATATTTAGCCTCTGCCTTTGGCTCAGGTCATGATCTCAGGGTCCTGGGATCGAGCCCTGCATCGGGCTCTCTGCTCAGAAGGGAGCCTGCTTCCCCCTCTCTCTCTGCCTGCCTCTCTGCCTACTTGTGATCTCTCTCTCTCTCTGTCAAATACATAAATAAAATCTTTTAAAAAAAAGAGAATTTGCATATTTATCCATTCATAACTTGGATCCATCAGAACTAACCTTTACCATGAAAATCTTTGTTCTCATAGCCCCCAAACTCTCTGCTCTAAACTTTATCTTCCATTTGACATGCATCGAGGATCCATGCAGAGTGTTAGTTGGCACTCTTTGAGCACACTTTCTATAAAAATTAAATTTCTTACAATAAAAAACTCTACTTCACACTTCTGTGTATAAAGCACTAAACATTTTGAATCCAGAACCCTCCAAATTATCAAATAAGTTTTTTTTCAAATAAGTTTTTAAAAACCAAATTAACACATACAGTAGATGAGAGAACAGCTAAATGTTTCTTGCTCGTTTTAATGAGGAGTCAAAAGAAAGGTCAGAAGACAAATGTTTTATGCCCATAGTAAAAAGGATATATTGCTGACTGTAAATTCCTTCTGATATGAGTCAAAAAATGTACATGTGGTGGCATAAAGGAGTTACACACTTTGATATATTTATCAGAAGCAGCACACGAATATTTTGTAAATTATCTAGCATTTTCTAAATTGACTTTATCCCACACCTGATAGTCTGATAAGGAAGTTAAGTAGCTTCCTTTGCTCTGTCTTTTACAGACTTGGCATTAGAGTTTATTGTCTTCCTTATGTTTGTAATAAACTGAATAGTTAGAAGCTGCTGAATGCTCTTCTTTTATTTCTCAGATTATGATCAAATCATTGGCATTGGCTTGTAAAGTTTTGGGAGAAAATAACCTTTTGAATGATTTACAACACTAGCCTCTTGCTAACCCAACTTCTTCTTAAACAAATGACATAAAAATAATCTCTATAAATTCCAGATGTGGTCACTTACCATTGACAGCTTCCCTAAGAAGATAATGGCACACTATTTTGAATTATCCAAATGCACGAATGAAATTGCAACTCTACTAAAAACAGAGCCTCTTTGGAATGGTATGGATATCTCTTAGATGGACACTAATGGGACAAAAGTGCAAGACATTCTGTGGGATGAGTGGGCTAATCTCTATTCCTGAATACTAGACACTAAGTGTTATACAGATGTGGTAAGCAGAGTGCCAAAAGCTTTCTTGTTTTCTTCAAGAACAGTGGTTTTTATAGTGCTTATAGGAGACCTACGGTTCTAAGGAGATACTGGAGGTGCTGCAGCAGGGGCGGGGCGGGGGTGGGTGATGTGTGTGGCAAGGAGAGGGTGAAGGAAGACCAGCTCTATGCTTCAAGCTCCTTTCCTCACTAGCTTCAGCTTTCTCAGCGGCTTCCATCTGTTCCAGATACAGAGCTTCTGAGAAACGTAGTGTTTGGAAGATAAGTGTCTGCTACTGAAAAAGTAATGGTGGATTATCTTTGTCTCAGAATCCAAGTGAAAATATTTCAAAGAAGTGGGCCCCTATCTTCATAGATCGCAATAAACATTTTTATCCCATTTCTTCAACTGCCTTTTATTGGGCTGGTAATACATCTTGGGAAGAAAATTAAGCCCAATACCGGAAACTGTTTGCTTGGAGTGTATTTTCAAATGTACACTTAGCCAAGGATTGCATGAAATTAAATATATTACCCTGCTCTCCACCAAAAACAAAACAAAATAAAACAGGCACTGTTTTCCTGTCTAAACAGGTCTCTTGATTACTCTCTTCCAGTTTGAGAGACAAAGAGACCTGTGCTCAATGTTTAGTGACCTGTTGATTTTCAAATATTAAAGAACTGACCTTCGAGTCATCTGTTGCTACCCATCTTTTGGAAGAAAATCATTGGAGAAGGCAATGCAGACGTTACAATTTCATGAATAATGTTACTAAGCATCCTACCCCTGCGGCCTGGCCACTGACATTTCTTATCTCCTATGCTAGATCCCAGCCATTGGTAGTTCTTATCTCCTATCCTAGATCCCACATATTGATCAGTGAGTGTGCATTGGCTTGGCCATTCTCCGGTAAAACGAAGGAGTGCACCCAGAACTTCGGAAGTGTCAAGCATTTCTTCCCCCGCCCCCATTTGCTTCATTTCTATTCACACAGGTAGCTTTTATTACCAAGTTACCAGGGATTCTATGCTTAATATATCTGAGCTTTGCACTCTCTTATTAGTTTAGAGAGTATCTACCTGAACAGAGTATTTGCAGCTTTTATCAGTTCTACTCTTAAAAACCACTCAGTATATTGGTATAAATGCCACTTCCCATGATTTATTGCCTATGAGCTGAGGCACTTTTGTTTTGGACTAGGGAAAGTTCACTAAATCAATATAATAAGGATATGTTCCACGACACACAGATCTTCTGAGACATTTAGTGAGAAAAGGTGTCTGCAGTCAAACATATTTGGGAAACACTGTATTTCTCTTGGTGATTCAAAATGTGCATCAGAAAAGCAGAGTGCTAAGAAGTATTTCTTAAATTTATTTGGCCATATAATTTTTAAATTATCCTTCACCTCTTCTCTCCCTCTCTCCTTCTTTTCTTCATTAAACATTAAATATCTAGGGCTCATGGAAAAGATATCAGAAAACACTGTACTTTCCTATTTAAGAAAAGTTTCCAGGGGCCAATTTCCACTTTTCTCCGTAATTCCAGAGCCAGTACCATGTCTGGCACAAGGTGATTACTCAATAAAAGTTAAACTGAAGTGAATAAGAGAGTAGATTAATGAGATGCCAAACATTGTGCTGAAAGTTGTTTTAAAAAATAATACCAGGGACACCTGGGTAGTTCAGTCGGTTATGTGCCTACCTTCAACTCAGGTCATGATCCCAGAGTCCTGGGATTAAGTCCCATATTGGGCTCTTTGCTTGGTGTGGAGCCTACTCTTCCCTCTGCCACTCTCCCTGCTTGTGCACTCTCTCTCTCTCTCTGTCAGAAAATAAAAATCTTAAAAAAAAAATACCAGTTAGGGGCACCTGGTGGCTCAGTTAGTTAATTGTCAGAGTCTTGATTTGGGTTCAGGTCATGATCTCAGGCTGGTGAGATTGAGCCCAGCATTGGGCTCTGTGTTGGATGTGGAGCTTGCTTAAGATTCTCGCCCTCCCTCTCCCTCTGCCCCTTCCCCTCCTCTAAAATAAGAAAGAAGAAAGTGCTTTCTCTGTGAGCATGAACAGCCATTCCCTACCTGAATGGGTAGGCAAATGCTATGTCAATGCTGAGGTCACTTTCCGTCTTGTTGACACAGTCCACACTCAGCCGCAGGCCTCCGGAATAGCCACCGCATGTTGCAAATGCAAAGATTGCAAAAAGCTGTGGAGAACAAAGAAACAAGAAAGAAGAGAGTCATTAGAATCATGCTGATCTAATGAGATATATCATAGGAGTTTAGTGTCTGGGTTGAGAGAGGTGATGATTCTTCTAAAATATGGCATCATATATGGTTCAGGCAGGAAGATGAAAGCCAGGAGGACGATGGGAACTGCAGAGGCTGTCTCCGAAGAAATAGTCTGGCAAGCTGGGGTAACTTTGCTTGGAGGAAAACTGAACACAGGACACAATATCTGTGTTTGTGTAAAGAGTTGTCATGCCTAGAAGGTAGACACACAATCTCACATCAAAACATCTGGGAAGTGGGCGCCTGGGTGGCTCAGTTGGTTGAGCAACTGCCTTCGGCTCAGGTCATGATCCCGGAGTCCCGGGATCGAGTCCCATATCGGACTCCCGGCTCTGCGGGAAGTCTGCTTCTCCCTCTGACCTTCTCCCCTCTCATTCTCAGTCTCTCGCTATCTAATAAATAAATAAAAATCTTTTAAAAAAAAAAAAAACATCTGGGAAGTTATACACTAAGGGATAATAATGGGTGTCTCCAGGTGGGAAGAATTTGAGGTGTCTCTTTGCTTTCTTCTTTTCGTTTTATCTGTATTTTCTGCAATAAACATGTTTTATCTTTTGGCGTGATATAGTTTTGTTTTTAAAGGCATAGTCAGAATTTGAGAGCTAAAGGGCAGAGGGAGAGTAGGTGAGTAACTAAAAGGCACTACTTCAGAGTATTTGATTTCATTATATGTCAGCCTCAAAGCCTCCCTGGTTGTTATGTCCCTGTATTAGTTGCTCTTTGTCAACTATTAAAAGGGTCATCTGGTTACCAACTAATGTCATAGTCTATCCTGGTGTAGAACATGGGTCTGTGGGAATTAGGTACAGAAAATCAGAAGCAGAAAATCAGGGAAGGCTTCAAGAAAGAAGATACATCTAGGAGACAAAGATGGGAAGCAAATGCTAAACTTTGTCTGCTTAGTTTGGCTAAATTCAAAAGTATTTCCTGCTCATTTCCAGAGAAAGTCAATCAAATGCACTTAACACTAACCCCTGTTGTAATACTCCCATTTATTTTATTTTCATTTTGGAATTCAGCTTCTCGAAGTAGTTTGGGGTTCCATTAGGAACACTAGCTCATTTTGTACAGTAAAGCAGAATTATTGTATAAGGGTTAAGTGCATAGGCTCTGGAATGTGACCTTGGGAAGGTTCCTTAATTTCCCCATGCCTTGGTTTCCTCATCAGTAAAAGAGCATTGATAATAACTCTTCTGGGTCATTTCGCTATTCATGATATAAAGCAGATAGTCACTGTGGACAAGAAGGCTGCTGGAACTGGCAATGTTACCAAGTCCATTCCAAAAGCACAAAAGGCCAAGTGAGTATTATCGGTACACCTGTGACCTCAGTCTTACTCGGTAATGAAGAGTTTCAGAGCTGTTGGCTTCAATTAGCCATCGTACTGTCATAGAAAAAAGGTGGTTAATGATAAAACCTTCACAGGGACAGGAATATTTTTTTCCCCCTGTGTGTGGCAGTTTTTAGTTTTTAAAATCAGTATTTTAAAAATGGAAACAACTTGACCAAAAGACATAGTAGATATAGTAAGAGAAAAGTGTTTATATGTGTTAATGTGTGTAAAGCATTTAGAAGAGATCCTGGCAGAGGACAGTACTCAATAAACATTAACAAATGTTATTACTCTAAATGGATGTGGATGGCTCCTTAGTAAGATGTTCCAGGCCATAAAACAGGAAATTTAGACTTACTCTCTAGCTAAATCGACACGACCATCAGTCCCAGTGAGCCAGCATCCAAGCACTCCAGAAAAACTGATCTGTTTTGCTTTGCTTTTCTTCCTAATTTGCCTCATCGATAGCATGTGAGGAGGCGTTCAGAAGCTACTCCAATCCACTCCACCATCTGGGGCTGATACACACAGAACACCAGGGCTGAAGGGAACCAGGATTTTTATCCCTGTGGTGTGCATCTGCTCACTGCTCACGACCAAATGCTCTCTTTCTGTCAGCTCTTGGTATTGGTAGGAATAAGGAGGAAGTGAGTTTAAGTGCTCAGTGCTTAAAGCTAACTTGCATGATCTAATACTGGATGTCTCAGCGCTTCGTGCCATGTCAGAATACTTCCTGTGGTACGACTTCTTCCAGAAGAAAGAGTGGGGTGATGGAGCCTAAACTCTGCGGTATGGCTATGGAGACAGCCTTTCCCCTGCTCAAGAGTCCTCACCTGTAAGACAGGAATATCCTCTGGACCTTCTTGAATCGCTGAGAGAATTAAATGAGACGGAATACGTGTTTATGTGCAGTGTCTCTCAATTCATGCAGAGATTTATGTGGTAGTTACACATGGGCACGTCTGTAGGGCAAGAGTCCTAAGTGTGTAACCAGCACTTGCACATGTCAGGGTTAGGAGGAATTGTCTATTCTTGCCGTTATCAAGTGCCTACTATGGGCCAGGTATTGGGCCCAGCACTTAACATATGTGTTATTATTTTCTCTTAACAGCAATGTTGTGTGTGTGTGTGTGTGTGTGTGTGTGTGTGTGTGTGTGTGTGTGAAGCTAAGCATTCCCATATTAAAGACGTAGCAGAATAGCATAATGGCTCTAAGCAGCTGCATTTAAAAAAAATTCCTTGAAACATGAAAATGTAGCAAGTTAGAGTTGAAGGGACAGAAAGATAAATCCTGTTAATTTCAGTGCTTAATAGCTATAAGGGAACTACCCTTGGCTTTTCATCTTACATTAAAGTGCTTTATATACAGTAAGGTATTATTAATACTACCATGTAATGAACTTAAGATGGAATGATAATTATGTATTTAACTATTCAAAATGTTAGATGCATAGCAGGAAGGTGTCAGACTATTAAAATCACACACACTACTAGTTTTTCTTTTAACTTCTATCGAGCTCTGAAAACATAAAACATTGTACTTGAGTTAAATATGCTACCTATGGGCTTTCTGGCAAACTTTCTCCCTTCCCCCAGTCTTTACTGATTAAAGGGAAAATCACACTTTGTGACCGATATCAAATTCACATGGGTTTGGTGAGGATTAAACAGATAATGTCTGTACAACACTGGGAGAGTCAGATCCTGCTGAGTGAATAACGTATTACAGGCATGGTTGATTCCATATTTGGGAGAGTGAAATCAACTCCTTCAGACTATATCAGCCAGAGGCCTTGTTCTGTAATTGGAATTACATCAAGACAGAGTGGGGAGAGGGGACTAGAAGCTCCTTGGTGGGTCAAAATTCCCTTCGTGTTGAAGAGGAATATAGAGCGGGAGGGAACTCAGAAAATTCTCGCACGGACTCCCCCTCCAGAAGTCTGCCCAGCCACTCCTCCCTAGTTGGTGGGTCAAAGCAGCTGTGGGAGTAGGGCAGAACCCGAGTTTTGGTCCAATTCTTAGCTGTCTGACACTGAGCAAGTTACTTGACTTCTCCAAACATCAGTTCCTACATCTCTTAAATCAGGACTAATTCACTGGTTCATTCAGCAGATGTTTAATGGTGCACTCACCCGCTTCCAGCTGGGAGGGAACAGGAAGATAAAAAAGAGAAAACACAAAGACAAAGAGGCCCCTGCTCCCTATGGAGCTCAATGCTGGATGTGGGGGAAGTAGTCAGAAAGAACATACAAGTGGAAAATTACAAATTGTCTTCTGTGTTTTCAGAGGGAAGCTCTTCTAGACAGGGAGGGACACCTGAGGAAAGTCACCTGAGACCTTGAGAATGAAGGACAGGAAGCCATGGGGAGTGGAGGCAAGTGCTCTGGAAAGAGGGAAGGGCTCAAGTCCCCAACGGAGGAAAAGTTTGCCAGTGGAAGGTCAGTGTGGCAAGCGGATCATGAAAGAGGCTGAAATAGAATAGTGTTTACCTCACACAGTTTTGCATGCTTTAGTTGGGCGGACATATGTAAAGCATCATGTTCATAGCCCTCGGCAAACATTAAAGTGTCTCCTCCTCCTCCTTCTTCCTCTTCTATTACTACTACACTACTGAAGAAACCAAGAACTCCAGAGGAAAATTCACTTGCCCCCACGCAGCTAGAGTAGAGTTGGAACTAGAATCTTGGTCTCTGGACTCCCTGAGTCAGCATTCCTCTAATTAGCTCTGCAATAGCACGGAGAACAATTCCTGGCCACCTGGGTGGGAGGTAACTGTCAAATGTTCCAGTCTTCTTTGCCCAGAAATGCACCATGGTGCTTTAGTGGCCTGAGGTTCTCCATGTTTCTCCTTAGTGTCTCATAGACACCTATGGGCAAGCTTGCCAGCCATGCAGAATGGAGGCTTTGTGCTCAATTTGTCTTCCTTCCTTCCTTCTTTCCTTTCTTCTTTCCTTCCTTCCCTCCTCTTTCCCTCCCTCCCTCCCTTTCTCCTTTCCCTCCTTCCTTCCTCTCTTGATTGGAGGATTTTAGAAGGAGGTTCTTGGAAGACACTGTAAAGAGACAGAAACTTTCTTAGCTTGACAACCCTTTCTCTGAGAGGCCATCAAAATTAGCGAGAGAAGGTTTGTGTGTCTTATAGATGCTTGACTCTGCAAGGCTAATGCTGGGAGACAGAACTGTGCTATGTGGCCAGGACGGAATGAGAACTGGAGTGGGTCCTGTGTCTGAAGAGAGAGAAGAGCCTGAGGGGACTGTGTGTATGGGGTATAAGGAAGAGATGAGAGAGGGACTAGGGAGAAAGTCCTCCACTGGAAGCGGACTCTGCAGGGACTACAAGCAACTTGATGAGCGATGTGAAGACATGGAGTCTGTGTGTGTGCACATATGTGCATATGTCATTCTTCTAAATCCTGGGCTCTGCGTGTACATTCTCAGCTAGCGCTGTGTTCCTTCTCTTAATACAAACTACTTACCTTTGTAGATACTGGGGTCATAACCTTGAGGTAAAAGTCCATTTACCCAACCAAGTGAAATTATAAAATCCTTGTGTGGCTATCTTTCCTCAAGCTTCCAATTCTCAAGCAAAGCAGACACCTCACCCTCCAGCACATTCTAAGATAATCAATATCATAACCACTGGCCTAATCATTCACTTCCCTTGAATTCAATAGACAGAAATAAATCTCCTGCGAGGATCTCTCATTTCACTACTGGCTTGGATGATCTACAGCTCTGTTCCTGACAACAAAAAATTATTCTCTAAATGGACAAAATTAATCAGCAGAGATTTCCTTTGCATGCAGACTGATTAGAAATACATTCAGGTGAAAGAGACAGAAGCATTCCCTTGCATTTTCTGGCTTAATAAGCATCCATAAACCAAAGCCAGCCATAGCAGGCGTATCTTTGCACACTTAATGATACCAAAGGTTTTTCCCTGAAAAGAGGGCAAACAGCTTCCTCCTTGGAACTAATTGAACCACATAAGGAATATCAATGAAAGATGCTATTAATCCTTCTGGTTAATTTGCGAGGCATAGTGGAAAGCAATAGGTTAGAGGAGGACAGGAAAATCAGGTTGATTAATGGCTCTCACAGGGACCTGTGGTCTGCAGGAAAGTTAGGGAGGGGACATTTTCCACGGCCTGATATACAGCCTCAGGCATGAAGGATACCATGGAAGAAATAAGTGAGAATAAGGAGACTCGTATGATAGGGATTAGAAAATTGAAACTTAAGTACTAATACTCATGATGCCACTGAGCTGTGTGCTGACAACCAGAACTCTAGAAATGGTATTGAATTCTAGCATTTGATTGGCCAGTTGCCATGATGTGAATATTCCCGCCATGGCCAATTCCAGGTTACCCTCTTAATACTGGCAAACTTGACTAGTAGAACCGCACCATCAGCTGAGTTCCAGTATACCACTGCTCCCTAGGGACCTTCCTGGACTCTCCCCCCAGGTAGCAAGAGCCTTGGGTTTATTTCCTTGACTCACCCCTCTTTTTTATTATTTCCTGTTATTTCATATCACTCACCTTGGGTTTGTTGCATCGATTCACTCCTCTTTCATCAGGTACAACTTTTATCCTTTCATTCATTTATCCACCCAATCACTTATTCACTTAGTTATTGTAGCAGAGGCTGTGGGTCGATGACCTGCCTATGTCCCCTCAGCTGAGCCTAGAGGTCACCTGCAGCCTCAGGGAGCCAGTCTGGTCCATGTAGAGACCAAAGGCTTCGCCCTCTAACACCTAAGCCTCTTTGCTGAGGGCTTTCTCGGGCAGCAGGAATGCACTCAGCCTGTGACCAGGGCATGGTGGAAGTCCCCTGGGGTTAATTCTCTAATTCTCTGCTGGCTTCTGACCAATTGGGGATGGAAACTAGTGGACAAAACCCCGGTGTCCTTCCCCCTCTTTGGGGAAGCTCTGAGGTGTGCTTAGTACAGTTTTTCAGACGTTGCCCTTTGAGATTGAGCCCCCATTGTCTACAGCAACATCTCTCTATCTGCTCATTAATACCCATCATGGGCATTCCTCCCTTCCCTTTCTCAACTTCCTACTCATCATTGTGCCTTTTGGTATCACCTTCCAAGTAAACTTCTTGAGTCAAAATTCTCGTCTCAGGATCTGTTTTGGGGGACTGCAACTGAGACAGTTATCAAGCCCTGACCAAGGGCCCATTACTGTTCAGGTACTGTAGCGTGCCCTAGGATTATATTAATAAAAGGAGTTGTACCTCCCGACACACCTTATCTCATGGCTCTCAGCTTCTAGCTTTTCATGCCCTCATCTCCCCAGCCCTCTCTAAATAAGCTGAGATCCTTTATAAATAGGAGGTCTTCTTTGACCATATTATCCAGAGCAGGCTTCCTGACCTCAGCCAACCCAACCCTGGCCCCATTATTCCCTGTCTTTGTTTGTTTTCAGAGGCAGATGTCTTAAATTATGTATTTTTTGGCATTATTTATTCACTTCTTTATGTTTTGTTTGACCACATCCCTGAGGAAAGGTAATACACTTATCTTTGTCTATTGCTAGATCTCTACCACCTTGTACCATGCTTGGCATGAAGTAGGTATTCCCTAAATACTTGTTGACTAAATAAGTAAAGATAATTCCCTCCTCCACCTCTAGTGAACTTTCTGTCTTCACTTGTCTATCAGACAAGTGAATGAAAAGGCACCGTGATAGTGTTTTATCATGTAATTGGAGCATGTTAGAGGAAAATATGGTACATATGGTATGTACTTGCAGAGGAGAGGAGGAGAAATGAGGAAGAGCTATCTGGAGAAGTGGATAGCTAAAGAGAAATCAGGAAACCATGCCAGATTTATCCAGGTAAGAGGGAGAAGAAGAGTATTCTAGGCAGAGAGAGCAGCAAGTCAAAGACTCTCAAGTGGGCCAAGTGAGGCACATTTGGGCTGTTCAGTTGGCACAACTGGGGCAGATGCTGCAAAGTGGGAAGAAGGGACTGAGGAGGGCAGGGATGTTTCAAGTATAGTCTAGCAGGGATCCCAAAACTATGGCCCCTGGGGCCATATCCAACTACATCTATTCGTGTATGTAGCATCTAGCTGCTATTATACTACAATTACAGAATTGAATACTGATAATAAAGATCCTGGTCCACAAAGCCAAACATTTACTAATCAACCATTACAGAAATAGTCTGTCACTGGGAAGAAACCATCCCCCAAAACCTGAAGAAACCCCAGTTTTTATGAGGGGATTGGGATTTCAGTGGGGAGGGGCATGACAAACATGCATTTCAGACAGGCCAAGGTGGTTGCCATGGAGAGTGTGGAGTGACAGGGTGCTGGGGAACCAGCAAGTGTCTTACTTCTCCAGGGTCATGGTCAGTTGTCTTTACATTCCCTACTGTGCCAAAACATCCTTCATGGTTCGTACATTTTGCCAAGGACTAAATATATGAATGAATGGCCAAGAGAAGACGAGAGAATGAAGTGCACAGAAAAGTGTATTTTGGCTGAAATACAAAAACAAATATTGTATAACTGAAAACAATAACAAACATTATGCTGAAAACAGTAACAATAAAACAATTATATTTGGTTCTCTGTGCCAATCTCTTCAGTAAGTACCTTATTTACATTAGCTCGTTTAATCCTCTCAACAGCCCCAGGAAGTAGAAACACAATCCCTCTTTTTTTTTTTTAAAGATTTTATTTATTTATTTGACAGAGAGAGATCACAAGTAGGTGGAGAGAGAGAGGGAAGCAGGTTCCTTGCCGAGCAGAGAGCCCGATGTGGGGCTCGATCCCAGGACCCTGAGATCATGACCTGAGCCGAAAGCAGCCGCTTAACAACTGAGCCACCCAGGTGCTCCTCAGGTTTTTTGCTATGTGAAGTCGTCATGGTTTGAACTCAGACCTGCCTTTCTCAAGAAAGTTTACCATCCTTCTTCTCAACTTTCCCAGGGCTGTGACAGGAGTCTCCCTTGGCTAGCACATGCTATGGAAAGACTAACACAGAAATGCCAATTATGGGCATGGGAAGGTATTCTCCATCACATCAATGCTCAGAAAGCCAAATGAAGACTAATGAAAGTATCCATAGGACAAAGCTCTGATCATCCAAATGGATGCCTGTGTACCTCATGTATTTTGCCTCAGCAATGCAAACCTTCACTCCGTAGGATCACAGGTCACCAGGGGAAGGGAGTTAGAGTCCGGCACGAGAGGAGCACTTCGAAAGCTTGTTGAGTAGGTCATGTCAATTACACCGCACAAGTCTCCCGTCAGCCACAGCAGGGCTGGTGGCTTGCTCACTTGCATACATCTCTATCATTCAACAGTTTACAGGTTAAAGGGACCCAATTCCCTCTCCTCCACTTCCCTCTGATGAATCCCTCTTGTCCCTTCTCCTTTTATGATTTGTCTTGGGCTGATGAGCCATTTGTCCCAAGAACCCCCAAAGAGCATTTCCGGGAACACAGTTGTTTCCAGGAGCTGATTATCTCAATAGTGAAGAATACATACTGTCAAGTTAGCTTCTGGTGCAGAACGAGTTTTTGATTAACTGTGGCTTCCCTCACACCCCACTGGCTACACAGGTGGCCCCCAGCAGACTGATGAACACCTTTAAAACCTAATGTTCCATTTCTACTCATCTTTGTCTAACTCTTTCTTTTAGTGTGTCTTCTCCTGCTGATAATTGGATTTTTCCAAGGAAATTGACCAAGTACCTTCTTCACTATCAGTGTATGGTTACTGCAATATTCTGACCCAGAAAGCTTCTGTGAATAACCCTGTAAAACCTCAGATGGGACCTTCATGTAAAGATAAAACTGCAAGTTGTCCCTGGAAGACAATATAATTGTATCTTATAGGGCGGCCCTGAAAGCTACTGTCAAAAAGCTTTCCCATGTAGAGCTGTATGTTTTCTCCTGTCACTGTACATAACTATCTGTGTTCTTAACCAGCACCAGTATCTTCCACACTGCATTCTATTTCACGCTACCTGTCAAATATTGGATATTGTGCCCTTCTACCTACTTTGTGATTTGTGTGAAATCCTCCCAGGCAAAAGCAGCCTCACAGAATTGGTACTTCATACTGTCGCCTGAGGAATTCTTACAGAAAAAGAGCTCCACATTACAAAGCAAAAGATGCTTCTGCTTTCCTTGTCTTAAGTGTGCAGCCCAGAGACTGGATCAATTAATAAAGTATTTGGTCACAGGTAACAGAAAGCTTGATCTATAGCGGCTTAAACAAATAAAGGTTTACTTTTCATACATACTGAAGAGTCCAGAATTGATGATGTCTGTACACACATCTCTTCAGTTCTTATGGTCTTGGCCTCATGGTCACAAAATGACAAAATGGCTGCTGTGTCTATGGACATGTCAGCTGCATGGTCATTTCCCTTGTCCTAGACAGTGCGTAGTCCTGTGCCTCATATAATAGGCACATAGAATAGGTTTAATTTAACACCTACCCATAAATTGAAATGTACATTTCTGCTTAAATTTTCTTTTCTTTTTTTCTTAAAGATTTTATTTATTTATTTATTTATTTATTTATTTATTTATTTATTTGAGATAGACTGAGAGTGAGTAAGAGAGAGAGACAGTGAGAGAGCACAGGCAGGGGGAGGGGCAAAGGAAGAGGGAAAAGCAGGCTCTCCACCGAACAGGAGAACCTGACACGGAGCTCAGTACCAGGACACTGGGATCATGACTTGAGCCAAAGGCAGACACTTAACTGACTGAAACACCCAGGGGCTCCAGAAATTCAGTTTTTCATTATTTTTATATTGCTTCTTCTCTTTTTTAAAGATTTATTCATTTGAGAGAGTGTGTATGTGAACGTGAACAAGCTGGAGGAGAGTGGCGGACGAAGAGGGAGGAAGAGAGGAAGAGAATCTCAAATAGACTCCCCACTGAGCACGGAGCCCAACATGGGGCTTTTGGGCTCAATCCCATGACCCTGAGATCATGACCTGAGCTGAAATCAAAAGTCCGCCACTTAACTGATTGAGCCACCCAGGCATCCCTCGTTATTTTTGTATTCTTTCAATTTCTGCCAATAAGCGTGTAAAACTTTTGTAACTAAAAAAAGATTTTATTAAAATTGCAAATTTAGACAACCTCTGAGTAACCTGAGCAAAGTAATTTGAGCCTGTCATTAGATGGTGATGCTGTTTTTAACTTTCATTTGGATGAAAAAAATATAAAATCAAAAAAGCCCCACTCCCTTCTGAAATTGTCTTCAATAATACTTTCAAATTATATACATTTGCAGAGGATATAAATGGAATAACATTTTTGAGCTGCTTAGCTATTAAAATATTTTGGCAAATATTTTGGCAAAGTCACTCTTTAAATCAAGGTAAAAATATTTCGAAATACGCCATGGAACATAGAGCCATTAAAATTTTTTGGCAAAGTCACTCTTTAGATCAAGATAAAAATATTTCAAAATACTCCATGGAACATAGGGCCCAAGTATACTGTCCATCATCAGTTGAGCTAAAAAGTGCAACTTATCTTTCATCAGATTCAGTGATGGCAATTATTTTTAAAGGAATCAACTCCAATTCTCTCATATCTGTCATAATGGAATAACAAGAAAAAATAAAAATTCAGCAGAGCTTCTCACCCAGAACTGACACCATTTCTCTGACACCTGATTAGAGGCTTTTGAATTAATTTCTTGCTTATTGTAGTGTTTTTGAACTTGACATTTCTCTGTGAGGTAGACTTCCTGAACTTTCTTACCTATCATAACCATCTCTACAGCATTGAAGAAAATCACTGATGATAGATATCTTAACTGTGTACTTCTGCTTGACAAGAAAATCAAAGCAAGATATGCCCAGGGAACACAGCTATCATTCTGTAGTTCAATAACATGTATTGAATATGTTGGCATGAATTATCCTTCGCCAGAAGCGATACTTTCATGATAATGTAGAATGACTAGATTTTTTTCTTAAACTGAAGATAAGTCACAACCTGTAAACCCCATTTTTAAAAAGAGTCTGCCTTAGATACCATGTTCAGAAAATAAAAGTCAAGTTGGGATTCTATCCCAGTTGAATTCAGTATATTTGACATCTCTTCTTTAAAATTTAAACATTTCGTGACCTAGAGTTGTATTTATATCCCTAAAGCAAGTTAGAATAACAGATTATTTTGGAAAAAAATATTGATCCATAACCAATTGGCTACATTCAATTAATTCTTTTGACTAGACTGCATGGCTCCTTACAAAAGAAGTTTCTCTCATCCTTCTCCTTTAAAAAAAAAATTGTGTTGTAAATTCAGCTTCACCTTAATGAAAGACAAGCACAGAATCTCATGAAAAGAATAGCAGTTGATTTTTTTTTGCTTATTTTTGTATTTTTTTGTGCTTTGTGGCTTTATTAATAAAATTCGGGGCTTATCAAATACAAGCCCTGATTATAAACAGACATCATATTTGAGCTCACGATTTCATGAGCTCAGAATTACTCTTAGAACCGTTGATTATGAAATATGCAAATAATTGTGTATAGAGATTTAAAGGCCTTCCCCATGTTCTACTCCCTTTGAACACCTCATTGGCCAGTTGGATCTCCATACTGTTCATACTTTGAGACATTCGTACACTTGTTGATCATTCTGAGTTTTTGACTGTTTGGTTTCTGGGTCAGAACCTCTGAGCCTCTCAGACATGAAGAATGGTCATCAAATCAACTCTGTCGTAACAGACAACTTACCACTAGGTATTATTTTGATTACATAATGGGGAAAAAGAACAAACCTAAAACAGGCAGTTAAAAAGTAGCATATCACTCATATTGAAAAATACTCAAAATAGTAGAGTAGAAGTTCTATAGGAACAGTTTGAAGTAGATTCTAAAGTAATGTATTCATGGTAATTCAAATCATAATAAGAACACACATGTTGCTTTTACTTAGTGAGACGCTGCTTGTGACCAGCAGTGTGCTGGTTGCTTTAGAGACATTGTGATCTCTGAAATCTCATCCCTCTCTGAGGTAGGTACCATCATCATCCCCATTTCAGAGTTAGGTAAACCATGGCTTAGAGACATTAAGGCATATTTGTCCAAGGCCACTCAGATAGGGAATGATAGTTTGAATCCATACTAAAAGAAACAACCAAAATTAAAAATCTAATTGGTCATTGTTAGAGGATATTAGTGAACAAATCCATTATTTTAAAAACTAGTAACTGAAAGGGAAGACTCAATCATTTATCTTACATTTTCTTTAAGAGCGCTACTCATAAGTGACTCAACAGGAGAGGAGAGGAAATTTCCCTTTATAAAACTATTCCCCTAATAATGAAGAAGGAATGGTAGAATTAGAAAATCACCATTTTGGAACTTGTTATGGACTGTTTGCATCCCACCCAAATTCATATGTTGAAGTTGGAATCTCCAGTGTGGCTGTATTTGAAGATGTCAACTCTGAGTAAGTAATTAAGGTTAAGTCTTAAGGGTGGGGCCCTGATCCAATAGGATTAGTATCCTTATAAGAGGAAACACCAAAGCTACCTGCTTCTCTGTGTCTCTCCCTCCACCCCACCCCCTGAGACACACTCACCAGGGAAAGGCTATGGAAACACACAATAAGAAGGTAAACTCCTACAAGCCAAAAGAAGAGTCCTCAGAATGAAATCTACCTTGTCAGCACCATGACTTTGGACTTGCCAGCCTCCAAAACTGTCAGAAATAAATTTCTGTTATTTAAGCCACCCAGTTTCTGATACTTTGTTATGGCAGTCTGAGTTAAGACATGACCGTTAGTGAATTAATAAATCTAAGCACAGATGATATAACACAAAAAGAGACACAATCAGATATTATGTGCCTTAGTCTAATAAAAGAAAACCTCACCAACTGTGAAGTATTCTTGGCAAGAAGAAATCAATCAATCAATCAAACTCTGAATTTCAGCGAGCCTCTATTCCCAAATGCCAATTTACAAAACAGTACAGAAGGGACAGGAACATGTAAAATGACACCACATGGAATAAACCAGTAAAATCCAGACCCTCAGAAACTCTCCAAGGGAGCACACCTTGTTTATTCAACAACAACAACAATAACAAACAACAAAAATGTACAGCACACATGAGAGAAAGATTGGAGGGGGAAGATTGAGAGAGAGGAACTTATAGATTAAAAAGGCTTTAAGAGATATATCAATCCAATGATGGATTTAAAAAACATCCAGATTTAAGGAAACCATAAAAAAATCACGAAATTAAATGAGACATTAGGGAATTTGTAGATATTTAATGATATTGACTTACTGCTAATTTTTAAAATGTGAGATACAGTATTGTGGTGCTTTTGTATTCAACTACTTTGAGAGATAAATACCAATTTATTTATAAGAAAACTGATAGGATGCCTGGGAAAAAGGTGTAACAATAGGAGCATAAAAAGGATAAGCCTGGCAATGAGTTGATTATTGTTGGAGCTAAGTGATGAGTAAACAGAGACTCATTAAATTATGCCATGTTTTTATGTCTGAAAACTTCCATTATTCAAAGTTGTTTTTTTTTTTTCTTTAAGGTTAGAGCACCTGGCTGGCTCATTCCAAGGAGAACGTAACTTTTTTTTTAAGAGCATGTAACTTTTTTTTTTAGTTTTATTTATTTATTTGACAGAGGGAGAGAAATCACAAGTAGGCAGAGAGGCAGGCAGAGAGAGAGGGGGAAGCAGGCTCCCTGCTGAGCAGAGAGCACGATGTGGGGCCCGATCCCAGGACGCTGAGATCATGACCCGAGTCGAAGGCAGAGGCTTTAACTCACTGAGCCACCCAGGTGCCCCTCAAAGTTTTTAATAACTGAGATATTATAAGTGAACCTAGATGTGAATGTATATGTATAGTCAAAATTCAATGGCTTAATTCAATATATCTGTAAACAGTTTTCATGTTTTATTTTTAAAAGATATTCAAAAACAATCAAAATTCCTGAGAGGAATGCTTTTTAAAACAAAGAAGTCTCACTCTGTTCTATTATTATAATACTGCAGAACTTAGAAGAAAATATATTCTATTTTTTAACAAAATTTTCTTTCTTAATAATCTTTTATTGATTATTCTAAGAGCCCATTTAGTTCTGCCTCATTATGAAAGAGCAGCTTTTTCTCATTATGTTTTAATGAGATGAAAGATCACCATAGCCTAAAGGACTATACATGCCATGTAAAGGACATCATTCCCTAGACAGCAAGACAAAAATCCCCACCATAATTTAATAATGTCTATTGATTAAATCCAACAGGTAATAAAATATATCAAATTACTTAATATTTAATATATTGGTTTTAGTTTCTGAGTACTAACATTGTTAAGTGGAGTTCATATAGACCAAACTGATAAGCAGAGACATAAATATTATCCCATCCACTTCAGCACTGCAAAAGAGACTGCAGACTGGAGCCATCCAGTGATTCTGTAACTAAAAGACAGAGCAAGTGACCTTTCCTAAAAAATGTAGTTTCTGACTCCCAGATTATATTTATAGCACTTTCTAACACATTGAACAAGGTTAAAATACTATCAGAGAGTTGTCTTATTTGTTCATGGGAATTAAGTTATGCAAAAAAATAGTGACGTAATTCTAAAAGATGGGATCTGCATGAGCTGGAGAATCGTGTAAGTTCTTTGATGAATGTGAATAAAGTTCAACATGACAGAATTGTCGTCAGGGTAAATGCGATGCTCAGCAGGTATTTAATATTAATTTGTTGAATAGATGAAAATACATCCCAGGGTTGTATTTTGAGTTTCGCCCTCCAAACAGGGAAGAATCCACAAGTTTATTTCCAAGTATTTGGTGGGTGGGTGATTCAAAGTGATTCAAGTAAGAGTCTAAACGGAGGTAAGTAGAACTAGAAGTTAGAAGAAAAGGTGTCCACATAAATAATTTGAAATCGTGTAAGGGAAAAAGGCAGAAACAATATGATAAAAGTAGGTAAGTAAGAGTTACAATATTTGAATGGCAACATTCCAAGGAGTGAGATCATCTCGGAAGTTGGAATAAAACGAACTTGTTTCGGGGGATATTCGATAGTGGTCATCTAGGAACGTCCTAATGGGTTGATATGGAGAATATCTGTGGGCTGCTGTTTTACCTCAGTTTACTCTTTGGGAAGTTGTTGAAGGCTATAAACTTCCTTCATAGAAAAATTCTCATCACCAATATACTTAAAAATTATCATACAGATGCCGTAGATTCAAAGACCCTTTGAGGCTCTCTAATAGGACACATTCAGGTATCCAAGGACTTCAGACTAAGACTCAACGTCCTAAAAGAGAAGAACAACTTATCAGAACTACAGCTGGTGGCAGACCATTTATGCCTCCTACTAGGACATGACCCTCATATGCATTCTTCAGTTACTTTTCAGGCCACCACTATCTCCAAGGCACTTTCCAGTCTATCCCTCCCCCTCCAACTTGGATTTCTGATCCCACTCCTTCCAGTTGTCTTCAATACTTAATCATAAATCACTTCCTTTAGAATTATGTCACTATCTAATTCCTTTTTTGTTATTTCCATGTGTACTAGAACTCTGTCAAATGTGAAATCCAGAATCTGGATTTTTGAGCAGGACCCGGCTCTTCTTCTAAGGGGCTAACCCGAATGGAAATCACGTCACTGAAAAGGTAAACTATAAAATGCTCCCAGCAACCTATAAAGCCAGTGACCTTATCTTGTTCCCTCAATTATAGAAGAAAGTGACAGAATCCTGGGAAATCTACTGGCACGAGGGAGATCTCGATCACTGCATGTGGCATTGAGTCAATTTCCAATGGAAACAAACTGGTCTCTGTGGAATGTGGTTAATGGTGGCCATGGTGGCTAGACTTGTGAAGTAGAGCGGAGGAGCCCGACAGGAATGGTGAGCCCGACCTGTGCTCATTTCTCTGATGGCCCTGGTGGCTGTACACCAGCCCATTTCCCCATATAAGAAACCAAACACATGCCCAAGAGGCTGACTTGAGACCATTGAAAACTTCTAGTGTTTTGACTTCCCTAGCAGAGATTGGTTGGAAATGCATATTTTAATGGATGCACACTGAAGTATGCAAAGGATAATTTTCCAGTCTAATGTTTTCATCTCTTCCCAATAATAATAGATGTGAGAGGATATCATTATTTGAGAAAGATAAGTCTCAGCTCATTTTATATCAATGCACAATTTAGGAAAGGCATCTTCTATGACCTCTGCTATCAACAACTCTAGGAAGCAGGTCCCCTATGATCTGAGAATAAAGTGTAATGCAGTGACCTAAATGAAAGGTTAATGAGTATAAATTCACATCACGGAATTCAAGGTTTTATTTGATATGTGGTTTTTCCCAGAACAGTCTATTAGCTAATGCAACTTTATCAGAGGTATGTGAACTATCTCCTTAAAGTTAAAAAAAAAATGAACATCATCTTCTAAATGTAAATATTTATTAACTGCCTACTGAGTGCTAGGCATGTCAATGCTGGAGATAGATAAATAGATATAGATAGATAGATAGACAGACAGAGACATATACTGATGCCATTCTCTCGGAGCTTAAACTATGGTGGGAACAATAAGCAATAAATGAATAAACAAATACAAAATTGTGATAAAGGAGATGAAAGTACAAGCTGGTACACTGATAGAAAATAACAGTGGGGCCTTCTTAGATAAGGGGGACGGGAAAGTCTTCTGTAAGGAAGCAACACTCAGGCCCAAAAGACTGAAAAGGAGCTAGTGTAGGGAACAGTTAGGGATGGATAAAGGGACAATCCCAGGCCGAAGATTCTGAGAAAGGCAACAGCTTGGCAGGTTTGAAGAAATGAAAAGAAGCTCTTGCAGCTGCAATGGGCAAGGAGAGGAATGGCATAAGTTGAAGCTTGAGGCAGGACCAGGCCAGTCCTCATAAGGAATCTAGGTTTACTACATGAAATCTGTTTATTATTTATTTATGAATCACATCATAGTAATTATTAATAATAAAACAATCATAATCAAAAGAATAACTAATACTGAGGGAGGACTGACTACATGTCAGACCTCAGTAAAGTGCTTTACAGGCATGATCTGAAATGGTCATCCTGACAAGACTGCGAGAAGATCCTACCCTGGTTCTACACTGGGGCAACTCAGAGTCACGATGTGGTAACTTCTCCAACATCATACAGTGAGGAAGCGGTAAAGCCCGGAGCCAAACCCTAGACTGTCTGACTTGAATTCTCAGCCAAATCTAGAGACATCCTCCTTTCTTCAATTTCATTCATGCCTTAAAGCATTTGAAGATAAGCAGAACCTGCCTTTGGATTAGAACTCGGAGGGGGCGCCTAGGCGGCTCAGTGGGTTAAAGCCTCTGCCTTCAGCTCAGGTCATGATCTCGGGGTCCTGGGATCGAGCCCCACGTCGGGCTCTCTGCTCAGCGGGTAGCCTGCTTCCCCCCTCTCTCTCTGCCTGCCTCTCTGCCCACTTGTGATCTCTCTCTCTGTCAAATAAATAAATTCTTAAAAAAAAATAAAAAAGAACTCGGAGGAATCTTAGCTCCTTTTGATCGCATTCAGACTTACTATTGTATTTGGCAGATGCTGAAATGGAATCCAAAATCCTTATAGAATCAGTGGTCTGTGGGGAAAGGATTAGAAGCTGTGTTTTTGACACAAGTCCAGAGAAAGGCCAGAACAAAGATGTAAGAAGGCAACAGACTTGCTCAAGTGAAAGGAGGAAGCTGCTACATTTATTTGGCTTTTATTGGTTGATATGTTTCTGTGCCTTGGAAAGGACTGATAGACAAATGCCAGAGGGAAACGGAAAGAACTGAGGTAATGGAGAGATTGCTTCATAAGAAGTAGATCTCCTTAATGGTTATGATTATTTTGTTGTTCTCATTTCATAAAGCTGCAAGTCCAATGAAGCATTGGGAATGAAACAACAAATCCAGTATGACATTAGGATACTCTACTTAATGAGCATATAAAGGCTGTGTTCCTTTTAGGGTGACTCTTTGAACCCATGGGAATAGCCTCATTTGAGATATACTCAGACTCAGCCCATGGTATCTTTTTCTGTCCCATTATCAGAGTCAAAACCCTGAGAACCATCCTGAATTCTTCTTTCGCTCATCTCACTCACTTAGTCACTGCTTTGCCAGTTCTATATTCCTAATAATGGCCATAGCTGTATCCCCTTCTCTATTCACCTGCTACTATCTTTTTCCAGATGACCACCACCATCTCTTGCCCAGGGTAATGGTGACGTGTCCCAACAGCTATACCTGCCTCCAGCCTTGTTGCAGGACATCTAGGCTCTATTCTGCTGTAAGAATGATCTTCCCAGAATGCAAGTTTTACTACGGTGCCTCCATTTCCCCACTTACCACCATTCAGTGACTCTCCACTGCCTACCCGATAAAGTAACTTCCTTAGAACAGCATGTAAGACTTATGCCTTTAGGTCTTTGCCATTCCAGCTTCATTTCTCAATGTCTTTGATGAACAATGGATTACTTAAAACTGCACTCCTCCACCAAAAAAATCTTGGTTGTTCTTTGTCTATAAGCTCTTATCTACGCTGCTGTCTTTCCTAGAGGGCCCCACTCAATTCAAGTGTCCTTTCTTCATGAAGCCATTCTTATCCTTTCTTCACAAAGCCACTCTTATAACACATAATTTTGTGGTAGACAGAATAATGACCCTCCCCACAAAGATGCTCATGTACTAATCTCCTGCCATATAATTACCTTACATGGTATAAGAAATTTTGCATATGCAATTAAATTAAGGACCCTGAGATGAGGTCATCCTGGATTATTTGAGTGGGTCCAGTGGATTCACAAAGGTCTTATAAAAAGGAGGCAGATACACTCTGTAAAACAGTACAGAAGTTCCTCAAAAAGTGGAAAATAGAGCTACCCTACGACCCAGCAGTTGCACTACTGGGTATTTACCCTAAAGATACAAATGTAGTGATCTGAAGGGGCACACGCACCCCAATGTTTATAGCAGCAATGTCTATAATAGCCAAACTATAGAAAGAACCTAAATGTCCATCAACAGATGAATGCATAAAGAAGATGTGGTATATATGCAATGGAATACTATGCAGCCATCAAAAATCCTGAAATCTTGCCATTTGCAATGATGCGGATGGAACTAGAGGGTATTATGCTAAGTGAAATAAGTCAATCAGAGAAAGACAATTATCATATGATATCTCTGATATGAGGAATTTGAGAGGCAGGGTAGGGGATCGTGGGAGGTAGGGAGGGAAAAAATGAAATAAGATGGGACTGAGGAGGGAGACAAACCATAAGAGACTCTTAATCTCAGGAAACAAACTAAGGGTTGCTGAGGGGTGAGGGAGGAGGGACAGGGTGGCTGGGTGATGGACATTGGGGAGGGTATGTGCTATGGTGAGTGCTGTGAATTGTGTAAGACTGATGATTCACAGGGGCACCCAGGTGGCTCAGTGGGTTAAAGTCTCTGCCTTTGGCTCAGGTCATGATCTCAGGGTCCTGGGATCGAGCCCCGCATTGGGCTCTCTGCTCAGCAGGGAGCCTGCTTCCCTCTCTCTCTGCCTTGCCTCTCTGACTACTTGTGATCTCTCTCTGTGTCTGTCAAATAAATAAATAAAATCTTTAAAAAAAAAAAGACTGATGATTCACAGACCTGTACCCGTGAAGCAAATAATACATTATATGTTAATTTAAAAAAAAAAGGAAGAAAGGAAAAAAAAGAAGAAAGAGGCAGATAGCTCAGAGTCAGAGAAGGAGATCTGGTGACAAAAACAGATGGGGTAGAGGAGAGATTGATTCAAAGATGGCTGAACAGGCTACTGGTTTGGAAGCCACAAGCCAAGGATTTAAGTAGCCTCTAGAAATTGGAAAAAGCAAGGAAAAAGATTTTCCCAGGGAGTCTTCAGAAGGAAAGAAGCCCTGCTGACACCTTAATTTTAGGACTTCTCACCTCCAGAATGCTAAGACAAACTTATTGTTTTATGTCACTGAGTATGTGGCAATTTGTAGTAATTGTGACAATAGTAAACTAGATACATTCCTGTCCTCCCCCGCTCTGTCACAGGGTAAATTCATCCCTCTGTCTTCAAACTTCTACTACATTCTCTATGCTTCATAATTTACATACTTTCCTAACCAAAATATAAGCTCTTGAGGGCAGGAAAAGTGTTTCATGCACATTTACACATGAGGACAGGGATGGAACATAGATAGCTATTCATTCATCCATTTACTTGTTTGTTCATTCACTCATTCAAATGAGTATTATTTATTGAATGTATAATAGGCACCAGACACTGCTACACTCAGTAAATGCATTAAAGAGCATAAACAGAGGTTTTCTGTCTTCAAGGAACTTACAATTTGATGGAAGAGGTGGACATTAATTAAATAATCTCCAAAATAACTTGAGTTGACTGAAGGACATGTAAAAGTGGATAATGTTCCCATCAGAGTGGGCAGAGGGAAGGGAATATGTGAAGCCAATCAGGGACATTTTGGGAAGACATGATCTGGAGAGGCAGACAGGGTCTACATGCTTCAGGGTCTTAGGGGTCTTGATAAGGATACTGACATTTAACCTAGCAAAAATGGGAATTTAACGAAACATTTTAAGTAGGGGAGCTGGATAAACAGACTTGAATTTAGAAAAGAGCACTCTAGTTACTATGTGGAAAAGGGCTTGGAGGAAATGTGTGAGAAGGGTAAAGAACAGTAGGACCTTTTATGGGAAGTTGCAATAGTCCAAGGAAGAAAGAGGGATGAGAGTGAAGATGGAGAGAAGTACACAAATTGAGGGATACTCTGGAGGCAACATTGTCAGGATTCCGATCTGAGTTGGATGTTAGTGGATGAAGGAGGTGTCAAGGATGACCGTGTTGAATGAGAGAATACAGCATTTTCCTACAGCTTGGTGGTAGAAATCATTCTGTCAGAATCAAGACGTTAGAGAGTCCATGTGAAGAACACTGAATCAGTTCCAATCAGTTTAGGGACCCATATTTACATTCAGGTCCCTCAAGCATTAGGCGGTGTGAAGTTGATAAATCCCAAAGAGTTTATAATTCCTCAAATGCCAGAAAAATGATCTTTTCAAAGGAGGTAATCAAATGAAGTTAGAGATTTAATTCAATGAAATGTTTTTGTCAAATATCTATTTTGCCCATATCGTGTCTTATGAAATATGGAAAGTCCAAAAGGAAGATGTGATGTTTCTTTATTTTGAGGATAACAAACTTAGAGAAGACAACACTAGTGCACACAGATATTAGGATTATGTAGACTAAAACATAATTGCAAAGCAAGTTATACAGTGTGGGCTAAATACAAAACTGAAGAAGAGGGAAATGAGAAATACTGTAACCATTGCCTTTTGGCTACTGTATAGGAAGGAGAATTTGTTTGGTCTTAGACCAAATGTGGTTAGAGTTTAAAAGGCAAAATAAATAAAGAAAGAAATAAAAATTTTTAAAATGGAGAAAAACATAGTGGGAATAAAGAAACAGAAGCAATTGAGGAGTGTTTGGAGTTAGTGATGTGTCTCATTTCACTGAAGTGTGAAAATTCAAACTGGTGGATAGTGGAAGTAAATCTAGACGGGTAAATCCAGGGCCAAATCAGAAAGTAGGGTGTAGGGGCTCCTGGGTGACTCAGTCATTAAACGTCTGCCTTCGGCTCAGGTCATGATCCCAGGGTCCTGGGATTAAGCCCCACATCGGGCTCCCTCCCTGCTTCTCCTTCTCTCACTCCCCCTACTTGTGTTCCCTCTCTCTCTCTCTCTGTCAAATAAATAAATAAAATCTTAAAAAAAAAAGTAGGGTGTGGCAGAGAAGCTTGATCTTGGTGTAGTAAGATGTTGGGAAGCCACAGAAGTTTAGAGGAGAGAGAAGAGAAAGGGAAAGACTAGTTAGGACAGAGTGTGCTGGATATTTTGGATGGAAGAACAAGGAGATCAAAGAGAAATCTGAGTGGTGTGGAAGAGAGACCAAGAGACACCTCAGAAGGATTCTCACAGAATTTGACAATTTTGCCTACAAAGAAAGTGGAGAAAAGAGAGTGTGAAAGGAGTATAGGGTTTTCAGTGAAGAGCTTGGGAAAATGACAGTTTTACTGCCAGAAATGAGTTACAAGAAGAGGGAAACAATAGGTAGGCCTGTTTTGAAGAGAACAGGTTCAAATGAGATTGTGATAATCAAGTAAGCATATTCTACAACTGAAATAAGAAAACTGGATTCAAGATTTAAGGGACACAGTCATAAAATGATGAGTACTGGATAGATTGCCAAAATGGCTATAATTCTTTGCATCTACTCCCATCAAGAAGGGGGTCTCTTTCCCCAACCCTTGAATCTGTGATGACCTTGTGACTTGCCTTGAGCAGTAGAGTATGATGAAAAGTGACTTTCTGGGAATATCAAGCCTAAGTCTTAAAAGGGCTAGCAGCTTTCATGCTTGCTCTTTAGGAACCTCAAGATCGCCATGAGAACAAGCTAGCCTCTTAAATGATGAGAGAGAGAAGTTGTCCAGCCACCCATATTTTCTGAACTGGGAAATAACCTACCCCTAAAAAGAGCCACCTTAAAAACCAGAAAATGACCATAAATTTTGGTCATTTATGATTGACCATCATAATTGATTGAGCCCAGTAAAGACAAGCAGACATACTACTAAGCTGAGCTCTGGCCAAATTGTTGACCCACAGAATCTTGAGCTACATAAATAGTGTGGTTTCAAACTATTAAATTTTGGGGTAGTTTGTTATGTAATCAAAGCTAACTGACAAACTCTGAGAGAGAGAGCGGGAGGGAGAGAAAGAAAGAAAGAAAGAGGGGGAAGAAAGAAGAGAGACAAGCAGAGGGCAGTGCTATCTATCTAAGTAAATAGTAAAGCACATAAATTCACGGAAGAATTAACCTTGTAGATTTTACAAGATTTTATTAAAGCGACAATTCAACTACTTCATCATATATCAAAAGCAAACAAAGTTTTAATGCCTGAAATACCCTGATTTTCACAAAAGGTGCATGCATAATTAGGATTAGGAGACAAGGTAAGAAGAAAATTAATTGAGGGTCTTGAAAGGAGAGAATGATTCATAAGAAGTGGGTTGACAACTCTACCATTTAGAGTGAACAAAGGCAAGAGGAACAAGTTAATATCAAATTTATCATGTCAGATGTTATCAGTAATATCCAAAGCATCAGCCAGGAGTAAGATAATTATATAAGCTTCCATTTGCCAGGCAGGAACCCAGTCAGGTTGTGAAGACTTCCCCCTTCCTGGGCAAATGCTTGCTAAATATTCAATGTGTCCTGAATATGGTTTGAGCTCTGTGGGCCTGTGTAGTTCTTCAGGGGACCTTTTCCCACCTTCTTAGGTAATACAAATAAGAATTTGCTCCACCGAGACTTCTGACCCTTTATAAAGTACAGGAATTTAATGACTTTCTTATTCTTCAGGTCCTTTTCACTTCTTCCTGTTTTCTAGATGATAAAGTCAGTTTGTTAGGTGTTGAAGCACTCGAAGCTCACTTCAATCTTATTTTGACCTAATTTGTTTTAGCAGATGCAAGAAACATCACCAAAGAGCTCATTAAAATGTACTTTCTGTGCTTTTGGTGCTATGCTCATTGCTAAGTTCTTAGCTATCCTTAAGTTCTAAGGGGGAAAACAGTGACCTGTTAAGACCTTAAGGAAGAAAAAATGAAATAATAACAAAGGCCATTCTAAGTGGAAATATCAGTGGAAATATCTCTATAGAATAGAGTTACTAGAATAAAGAGCATAACTGATTGAAATTGAAAACTATCCTTGGAAAGTCAGCACTAAGGAATTCACCAGGAAGCTAACTCTTACTTTGAGAGAAGGAAAACAAGGGGGCTCTGAGCATGCATCATAGCCTCAGATAACTCCTAGAGACAGACTCTGAGGCATGCTAAAGAAGGTATTCTTAGCATGGAGAGTGATGACCCCTTACAGGGGACAAACATGCAAAGAAAGGCTCAGGTCCATAAGTGGTCCTACCTTGGGGCACCTGGGTGACTCAGTCAGTTAAGCCACTGCCTTCAGCTCAGGTCATGATCCCAGGATCCTGGGATTGAGCCCCGCATCGGGCTCCCTGCTCTGCAGGGAGCCTACTTCTCCCTCTCCCTCTGCCTGCTGCTCTCCCTATTTGTACTCTCTATCTCTGTCAAATAAAGAAAAACCTTTCAATAAAATAAATAAAATAAGTAAGTGCTCCTACCTTAACACTCTGTCCCTGTGAGACAGTCCAAGAGACCACATTGCCGAAGCCATTCCAGAACCTAGAGGTGGACTTTTGATCTCAGGGTTGTGAGTTCGAGCGCCACATTGTGTATAGAGATTACTAGAGTCTAGGGGTGACCATGGCTCCATTGGAGCCCAGTTATATTCTCCTTGTGCTCGAAGAGTTAATAATTAGACCCAGCTCTGATAATTTTTCTCTCTTAACATATTGTCTCTAACATTTTCATTATTGGCTTGTAGTATTGTTTGTGGACTAGTGGTATAATGTGAAGGAGGGATGTTACATCTTTAAGATACATTTGGACACTTAGCTGATAGAATTCACTAAGATACAATTTCAATTTTGAGCCAATAAGAATAAAATTGTTCCCATATTGAAACCAGAGGGTATTAAAAAAGAGATATGAGGAGTAAAATGCTTTAAAAGCCCATTCTAAACCTTAAGTAAAGTTGGTCTGGAAAATTCCGTAATAGCGTAACAAGTTGTGTGTGTGTGTGTTTTAATATATGTACAATTGCTTTGAAGCTGATGTTCCATGGCTCATAAATTCTATTTGCCAGTATATTATTTATTCCACTTTCATTCTTAAAACCATCATATTTAGACAATGGTAATAGTGTAAACCTAAAACAACCTTGACAAGTCCCCATAATGCAGAGCAATGACATCACAAAGAGCCATTCACTATCCTGGAGCCCTAACCTTTCTTTTATGAGGCTTTGAGGGATTGTCAAATAAAGTGAGGTTCTATGGTAGAGTTCATGTTAAATTTGGGGAGAGAAAACCTAGGTTTGACTCTTCACATCACTACTTGCGAATATTAAAATTTTTGGTCAATTGAAAATGAACTTTCTAAGCCATAGTTTACCCTACTTGATAAAACTCAATATATAATTAATCTATTTGTTTCCTGGAGTTATTGTTATATCACATGGAATGATGCATGATACTGTCAAGTATTCAGTGCCACGAACCTACAATTGTCAAACATTCTGTGGGAAGAGGGAAAGGTGGCCCCAGTGGGTCATCAAGCCTTAAGTCCATTTAAATTCTTCAAATAGGGTGACTCTAGATTTTAAAGAAAACCTAGAGAGAAAATCTGAAAATTCACAAGGATGAAAAATAGTTATTTACACTCCTAAAGCCTTGCTGTAGGTTTCTCTTAATAAATTTACTATTTAGGAGTGCCTGGGTGGCTCAGCTGGTTAGCAACTGCCTTTGGCTCAGGTCATGATCCTGGAGTCCCAGGATCGAATCCCATATAGGCTCCCCGATCAGCAGGGAGTCTCCTTCTCCTTCTGACCCTGTTCCCCTCATGCGCTCTCTCTCAAATAAATAAATAAAATCTTTTAAAAAATAAATTTACTGTTTAATTTATAAAAATATGTTTAAAAGAATTACGTCTCTACCTGATTGCTATTTTTCCATAGCTCTTACCATGATCTAACATTTTCTATTATTTGTTTCTTGCCCCCCCCCCATCTCCAACTCTTTGAGTAACATACAACACTCTTGCATTTCTAGTGACTGGGAAACTTGCATGCACTAAAGTAGAATCTTAAATAATATGTGTTGAATGACCAAATAAATGAATGAATGAAATAAGATACACATGCTAAATTAAACATCACTTCTAAAATTTTCAAAGTAGGTTGCTACTTATAGCAACCAAACTATAATTTCATAATTATGTCATGATACTATAAATAATTTGAGAGTAACTTTGTGAAATTTCATTTGTTTAACATCCAATAATAACTCTTATGATTTATTTAGTTTAGTACTAAGTGTCACATGCTTATAAATACTATTGAAGACTTCACAATAGGCCCTCCTTCCCCCATGGTGAAAATTCTTTCCCATTTTCACAGATGAGAAAACTGGGATTCAAGAAATGTAAATCACTGGATTAAAAGTCACACAGCCGGTGGGGAAAGGGAGTCAGAATTTGAACCCGAGGTTTGAATAGATACAAAGTATACATTCCACACTGATAATTCCTCCAAAAAAAAGCATTAATTAAAGGTAAAAGTTAAATGTGATTTACTGTTTGCCTGATAATGTTTTCATTGCATCCTTGTTCTGGATAAACACTGTAAGAAGAATCTTCAATTCTAATCTGACAGTCATTTTCTCCTGAAAGACATTATACTATATTTTGGCATTTATTGCTGCTCTGAGAAGTCTATTTTGAATATGAACATCATTTATAATAAACTCCCCAGGTTATTCTGATGTAAATGGTCCATGGACCACACCAGGAGAAAAAGATTCTGGAAGTTAAAAAGACTCAGAGTTTCTACAGAAAATCTTTTTCCCCAACAGTTCCAGTTATTCTGGCAGGGAGTGGTGGGGAGGTGACCCTTGATGCCATCCATGAGGAGGGTTGAGGTCATCCCCACCAAAGAGGCAGAGCCAAGAAAATCTGGGCAGCTCAAACAACTGGTCATCTGGCATCAAAACCAGAGCTAGAAGCCCAATCTTTTGACTTATTCTACAGATGAGTTTCTAAAACATCACTGGGCATGTAAATCAGCTAAGCTCATCTAAATGTAGATTCTGATACTCAGTAGATCTGGTGTGGAACCCAATATTCTCCTCTTCCAAGAAGCTCCCAGGCCATGCTGCTTGCTGGTCTCAGTCCACCCTGGCAGTATGCTTACAGGTTAATGATTCCACATTCCCAGGCTCCCCTAAGTTCCATTTCACTCCAACAAGGATCATCGCTCTTCCTACTCAGATACATATTAAAAGAACCCTCTTTTCCCCCATTTTACCAGCATTTTCCAGGATTTGCACCAAATGAGAAGTGTTTTTATCAGCTTTTTCCAGGTTAACCTAGTGCGTAAGAGCCCAGGCCCAGGTCTCAGAATCACTACTAATGAAACGTGTGAGCTTGGACAAGTGACTCAGGCTCTACATCTCCTTTTCCCCATCCTTAAAATAATAATAGTGATTCCTCATCATGCTTTTGTGATGGTTCAGACTCTGTCAGATGAAGACAACAGTGCTGGGTATGCAGCAAGTGCTGCATAAGTGTTGGCTATATGGTCTCTTACCATGTTGTCCTATTATGTGACCCTCATTCAATATCCCTAGACTTATAAAAGGAGTCCTTGTCTTTCAGGATTTTATGGGCTCTAATCCTTCCTCTTTTTAACTCCCTCAAAGAGTCACTATGAAGATTAAGTGAATTAATATGCATAAAACACTTGGAGTCGTGCCTGTCACATAATTAGTACCCAAAGATGGCTTAGCTTTTAGCACTTACTACAATGGTAATTAAATCACTTTAGAGGGATTTTTACATTGACTCTCCTCCCATTAGACTGCAAATCTTAGGAGAGTAGGGACTACATCTGTTTCAGTCACCTCTGTATCCCAAACTTTGTAAAGGTTTTTTAAGTTATCTCTACACCCAACATGGGACTCGCACCCATGACCCCAAGATTAAGAGTTGCATGTTGTACCAACTGAGCCAGCTAGGTGCCTTTCTCTACCCCAGATTTTAACACTGAGCCTGACACACCATCACTGCTCAATAAATGCAACAGATTGCATAAATGAATGAATGTATGAACAAGTGAATGAGTTAAAAAAAAAAATCCTTGCCTTCCAGAAGAGATCCACAGGAAAAAAGTTTGAGAAACACTCTCCTAGAGGATAGAGGCAGTGGGAGGAGGAGAAAAAAATTATTCTGGGGAACTGGTCTGGGGCAGGTTTGGAATAAGTGTTTTCCAAATTCCTCGGAGGATGAGGAGTTTATAAATGCCAGTCTGGAGTGAAAAAGTGAGCTGAGGGAAAGGAGTCTGAGGAAGATCTGCCAGCAGATAATGGTCTTAGAAAAAAATACGAGCTAACCGAGGTTTCTGATCAGATGTGTCTGGAGGTGCTTTGAGGTAAATAAAATATGAGAAATGAGAAACCTTTGAATTTCCCGCACTGGGGCTAACAAAGAACCCAGGGGAGGTATTGAGAGGCTTTCCCTGACCTTTGGCCCTCAGGGAGGAGAAAATCTGCATTTGTGAATTCTCCCAAGGAGCTTTTGGGGTCACATAGAGAGAGGAGAGGGTTAAGGTCACACAGTATTAGAACTCAATGCTCCGACAGCAGAGGTCACATCCACCCCCTCTTCCGTCCACCACAGCAAACGGGTTACACCTAGACAGAAAGGGGTGAAAAGGTTCCAAAGGAGGAGAAAGGAAAATTCATGGGCTTTTTAAAAGATGAGCTGATCATAGGGAACTGCTTTACCCATATTGCATTTGGTTTTATTATAGTTATTCTTCAGTGATGATATCATCTTTGCAATTTATAATATGGACCTAAATCTCCCTTCAAGATGGAATTGCCCATCAAAGCATTGCCAGACAACTTTAGACACATCCCATAACTGCAGTCATTTTCCTGGTAGACTGGGTAAACATTTCCCCTACCTCACGCACTCAATAGGGCATGGAGTGAAAATTGAAAGCAGAATGGCCTTTGACTGCACAAGGAAGGAAACGATGACAGTGACAACAGTGACAAAAGAGAGATACAATAGTGTCTAGGCCTGCATGGTCTCAACAAGGCTTTCCTATATTGTCTATGACAGCAATCCTCTCTGCAACTCTACGGAGAGGAAGCATTATTTCCATTTTACAGATGAAGAGACTGAGGCCCAGAGGAGGCAAATGAGTGGTCTAAAGGAGCAAAAGTGGCAGAGCCAGGATTCAGACTCATTTCCTCTCATTCTAACACAGTTCTCCAAGATAGTGCAGACAGAAGTCAGTTCTCTTGATGGGCATTCTGCCAGAACAATATGCTTAGAAAGTCTTTTATCTTGGCAAATGGGCCAAGTGCCTCAATACTTACAGATACCTTTTAACAAGGATATGGGCACAGGTACAACATGAGCCCCTCTCCTGGGAAAGCCACGCATCTGTTTAAGCTCAGGAGCCCATGTGATGAGCACCATGGCAAATTACCATCTGTCTTTCAGGTGTTCTCAATGTCTTTCACTCTTCTAAGGTCCATCAAGATACTCCATGCCTCTGTAGCTTCTAAAGAGGCTACATGGTTACACTCACACCAAAGATTCTTGAGTATGCTCCATTAAAACGACTAGGGACCTATCTCAGGCACCTAAACATCTCGCAATAACCCAGAACATGCACATTTTCGGTATGTGCCAGAACCATAAATTGGGCTTTCTCCATTTGAAATGACTTTTCAGGTCATTTGTCTGGAAGGATATTAAGCTCTGCTTTTGTCTTCCTTCTGTGCCAAATTCACCATAAGGTCTCGAGGAACTTCACTCACCTCCTGGGGCTTCAATTTTCAGAAATTAAGTTTTAATATTTTACAGTCATCGGGAAGAGGTCAGATGTTTTGAGGGTGTCATCTTTTCCTGCTGGGATGCTGATTCATATAGTAGTTCCACCTGACTTCAAAAGCTGGGCCCTATCCACTCCGCTAGACTGATCTCTAGGGCTTCCTCTGGCTTTTGCAATGTATCACTCCGTATTCCCTGAACGACCAGGGAAATTCTAAGAGTGTAAATGGACTGTCCCAAACTTCTCAGCTAGTAAATACTGAGTAAGGAGTCAAGTCTTTGGCCTTCCATCCACTACTATACTGCATTTATTCCCAAAATAGCCTCAAAGAGAAAAAGGTGTGCTTAAATATACTTACCCTTTTTCCTATTAAATATTATAATTCTTTAGAAAAACACTGAATTTTTTAGTGAGTGTATGTGAGTGTGAATCCAGGTTCTATTCATCATTAATTGCATATAGACATTCTAAATGTCCATTTTTTTATCTGTTAAAAGTTTATAATATTTTAGCACTGCCTCATTTGTTGACTGCTGGAGTCAAATGAGACAACGTAAGCCAAATGAATGTAGTAAAATGTTATGTAGAAGGGATAATAATAGTGAAAAAAACATAGAGATAACTTGTCTTCATTAGGCAAGTTATACAGAATCTTGGGGTGAACCATGCAGCAAAGCATCTGAAAGTAAGAAAAGCAGAAATGAAACATATTGATCAAAGCAGATGATGATCACTAATGATCACTAAGTTTCTTGCCTAGTGATTCTAAGCCAGAGGTTAATAGGCATTGTCTGGAGATAATTTTGGTTGTCACAAGTTGGTCGGGGCCGGGGGGGGGGGGGGGGGGGGTTGTTACTGACATCTAGTGGAGAGAGGCCAGGCATGATGCTAAACATTCTGCAGTGCATAAAGCAACCTCCCACATCAATGAATTATCTGGGCCAAAATGTTAATAGTGTTGAGGCTGAGAAATCCTGGCTTATTAGAATTTGCATGAGTTAAGAAACTACTATATCTTGTTTATTCCTGTGCCCTAGTATCTAGCACTGTACTTGGCATTAAGTGGACACTATCTATCTATCATCTATCTATCTATCTATCTATCTATCTATCTATCTATTTTTCTATATTTGTTGAATAGATGGGTGAGGGAACCAGATAGAGAACCAGATAGTGTAAGTTAAATCTAATTCAGAGAGTCAAAGAAAATCTTAATTCTTCTAGGTTTGCTCTCAGTCTATGCTTCATCTTCTTTTCTTTCCTGAAAGCTTCTTCCCTTTCCTTCCACCCCTAACACCAGGCAAGAATGAGCCCAGCCTATCAAATCTGAGAATATCTAGGAGAAAGAAATAATGCTTATAAGACATAAGCTTTGCATGAACTCTTCTAGCTACCCCCTTCAAACCATCCATTTCAGCCAGACAGTAATCACATCTAAATAAATGGATTCATTCTTATTCCTTCTCTGAGCATGAATAGATAGGACCAAAAGCACGTATTTCCTGCAAATGTCTTGCTAAAACAGCTCAATTATGCTTTTAGGAAGACACATCCTGGACCATGAAATAGAAACTAGGTTTAGGTGAGAAAATGGAAAATAAAAGGCATTTAGTTTGGGGAGTGCAAATGTTATCTGTTTATCAGTGTACCTCCTATACTTAGCCTGGTGCCTGGTACACGGCAGGCATCCTTAAATATATGATGAATGAAAGGAGAGCCTGGTGAAGTCAATGTTCTGATCTTTCCCTCAAATCTTCTCCCAAATTATTTTGAAATTTTTTTCAATTAAAAAAAACTTTAAGTCTCAACCATCCCATTTCACAGGAAGGCAATTTGAAAGCCTTAGGTTTTGAAAAACTGTATCCATTTTTCTCTGTTATGGAGATCCAAAACCAGATGAAGAGATAGGGGTTCATCACTGAGAGGTAGATGTCAATATGGTGACTTAAAAAGTCCTTCCAGTAAGAATTCGTATTGGATACAAACATTCTTAAGGCCATATTATGCCAGAAATAAAATAAGCATGAAATATGTGTCATATCTTTGCCAGAAAGTCTACCCTGAGACAATGTGTGGTAATTTGGAAGGATTTAAAGATTCAGTAAGCAAGGCTAAAAGAGGTCACACAGGGACTGTCAATAAAAACCTTTTCTGTCCAACACATTAGTCCCCCAAAGGACCGTAATGTCATGATTATCCGGCCAACCCAGAGCTCCTCAGTGAACTGCTTGCCCTGTGCTGGGATTGGCTTTCCAGAAACTGTACTGGAATGTGTTTCAAGTTGCCCCAGAATAATTTTCCATTAGTACTTTTGGCTAGAACCTGTGTTTAAAAAAATGACCACTGTAAAATATATTAATTATGCAGATCCATTAGTCAGCAGAGTAGAAAGACTGAGCTGTTTCCATTTTCAACTCGCCCCTGATCTTTAAACATTTAAAGAGACACCAATGACCAAGAACCTCTTTTAGAGGATTTAGCACTTCATGTACTCATATCAAGCTCAAAATCCTCACTGATTCCATTTTCTTAGACAACTACAGAACAGGACCACTGGCTCTGTTTGCACACCAGCTTAGAATGTTTGATGACAAATTCAGGACTACTCCAACACTCATGACGCCGTATAGCAGCTGTGCTTTCTCCTTACTTAATAGATCGTTTTTAGTTCTTAATGATCAACATGTTTAGGTAGACAAATCCATAGCCAAAGAAAAGACAGAAGGAAACAGAGGCAAGATAACGTACAATCTCTACTGCTATTTCTTTTGAATTTGATCACCTCTGGGAAGAAAGCTGTATCTTGCAGATGGAGACTAAAATATGACACGCTTCATAAAACTGTCTTTAAGTTTAGTTTTAAGAAAGAGCCTGTATTTGATAAGCACTGTGGCTGAGCACAACATATTTCGTTACAGTAAAAGTGCTCATTTGGTGGCTCTAATATATTTAGAATCCTCATAAATACTCTTGGAAAAAGCAGATTGATTTAAATGTCTTTATCTTGACTGGCTCTAAATACCACACTTTCTGATTAAGCCACCCAATTATTATTTTTTTTGAGACCAAGAAAAAGAAGTAATAGAGAATCAATAAGTTTCCAAGCTTGCCTCTGACAAAAACGACTATCATTTTGGAAACATTTTATTGCGTACTACACACTGAATTCTTTTTAATTAATTGGGTATCTACACCAGGGTGGGAGGTGGAGAGCCCAAAAGCTACTGCTTATTAGACACAGCCAATCACACCAAGAAGTCAATATGGTATCAATATCTCAAATCTTGACTCTTAGTCCTCTCATTTTGTGGTGGGTTGTTTTGTTTCTTTGTTCATTTTTTTTAGATCCTTCTGCATTTTGGTGAAATATAGCAATGGTGTCCTACACTGGGTTCTATCTTCTCGTAACATTTCCATCACTCATAATCTGTTCTCTCTCACTGGAGGGAATAAAATGCAGCATTTCACAGACTCACCTCATGACTAGTATGCACTTCCTCCAATCCAAAAACTGCCAGTCGAAGAGAAATTTCAAACATATTGATTCTATGTCAGTGCATTTTTCCCTCTAGAAGACTCAACTGAATTTTATTGGCTTAAATGGATTTCAAATGGGAAGCTCAGTGCTCAGGTGCAAAAGAATGTATTTGGGGACTCTGAATTTCAACTTTGTCACACTCCTCAGCCTGCTTATCAGCAGCTGTGTTCATTTTTTAATAACCCAGGTGGTAGAGACCCTTTGCAATATTCTACCTGAAGTGCCACCTCAGCTCTTTTCAGTAGCCAAAAGTGAAAGAAAATCATGCTGGGGTGAGTAAAAGGAAGTTGGAAAGTCTACAAAGTTCTCCACAAATAAATCAATTCAGTTGCAATTGCTTTTTACGTTTGCATCACTAATGAACCGGACCTGAGATTTTGATATTTTGAAGTTACTGTCCCATCTTTATTTTTACCCTACATTCAAAAGATGGAAAGTCAAAGGGATGGATCTCTTTTAATCAGTTAAAAAAACTACCTTAATTTAGCCACTTCTGCTTATATCTCTCTGTAGGCTGGCTCCCTTTCGTCATGTCCACATCTTTCTAGATGCACAAGTTGAGTGGAAATAAAACACACATTCTCCAGTTTCAAACACATAATTAGCTTGGAGTCACAAAAGCACAGCCTGAGAAGAAGGAGGTTATGTAGTGTCAGAAGGGGGCAAAACAGTAACAAAAATACGGTGTGTTATTGTAAGTCCTGGGAAATCATTCCAGTCTAGGAGTTAATTAAGATTGCATGGATGAGGTGAAGCCCTGACAGAGGGACAGATGAAAAGAATGACTCTAGAAGTTTCATCATCATCATCATCATCATCATCATCATCACTGTGTTGACTCAAGCAACTTACATACTTGCCTTGTGTCTCTGTTTTCTCATTTGCAGAATGGGGAGGTTGTGTTATTTCCCTCATCGAATGGTGGTGAAGATTAAATAAGCTATTTTAAATGCTTGGCACAGTTAAGCAGATAGTGGTACTTACTCAATGGAAGACACTACTGTGTTCTTTATTTTGCTAAAAAGAATAAATAATCTCATTGTGACATAAAAATTCCCTGTATTATTTTCCCCAATGTGGCACAGATTTTTATTCCTTGGAATAGATTACAACAGTTTTTTGGCGATGGCATTCTGGACTTTTCTGAAATGATGCTTTTAAAGACCATGCACACTAACCCTAAGTTAAACTAAAGATCCTGACTTGTTTAAGATACAGATGCCCCATTGCCCTTCCTATGTCAGTGAGTCCAGGCATGCTTGGAAGCTTAACACTTTTGTAAACTGGCCAACTGGAGGAAAAAAACAGATGCTTTTACCCGCAGGGTGCTATCCCCTCTCACATCTTCATTAATCTATATTACTGAACAGCTTCAGATGATAATAAAGTCTGTCTTCAGGTAACAACTTTGTACATAGCCTGTTCTAAAGTCACGTAAGGAGAAGAATGACAAAAGGCATTTGGGATGTTGAGGAAGAGAGTATGGCTGGGGAGGATGAGCGATGTTCCATGCTCTTGAGTTCATTTAGCAGTAAATACCAACAGTCCAAGGATAAAAGTTTTGTTTTTCAGTAAACAATCTGCTAAGGAACACTTGGTTCCAGTGAAGGTTTACAACATTGAAGGCTGTTATTAGTAACATTGTGACCCCAGTAACAGGCAATATAAGTTCATGTGTGTTTGTAGGGTTTTTGAGGCTGAACTATTTTTGAGGCTGACCTAGATTAATCAAAATTCAATATCCTGTCCATCAGAAAAGAGTAGCTTCATTCCAGCGTGCAAAGGATGTGTGAGCGGCAGAATGCCCCAAAGAAAGTAGATGTAAGGATCAGCACATTCCTAGACACTCGACACTCATTACTAGTTCCATGAATTGTCCTTAGATGATGCAAGATCTCAATAATTGCTATTCTGAAGATTCTACGCTAAAAGATCTAGGCATGCATGACATTCCCAACTCCACTTTCAAAATCTTCAAAAAATATATAGTCAGACTTCATCTTTCTTCTCATTCAAAGGTGCCTTTAACTTTCATTATAAATATATTCTAATTCATTTCACCATGAGAAATTCTGTGCAGATTTGATTGTGTAACATAAAGAGAAAATTAAAGCATCAGTTTGTTTCCGTTGGAGCAATTACTTAATCATCTTATCATCTATATCTGGGGTAATTATATTAACAGAATTTATCCCAGACTTCTGAATTAATAACAGAGAATTCAGACCTTCTAAGACTCTCTGGAAACAAAAGAAAAATGTAGCTAGCCAGGTGATGCACTTAAAAGTCATTATGAGCATCGGTGACCAGAGAGTCATTTTGCACTAGTTTGAACTTAATAACAGCAACTTTGCTCTTGATCAGCTTCGGATACAGAAACATGAGAGCCAGGGCTGGGCATCTGACAGATGGTGGCACAAATACACAGTGCAAAGAAAGAAGAGAAGCAACAGCCACTTGTGATTGCATCTTTTCACGGAATGCTAGAGATTTACTTTAATGACCTGAATACTTTTCATAAATTCAGTTCATTTAGAGGTTCACATGTACCCAATCTTACAGGGAAACTCATCTCATTCATTCCACCTTTATAAGACCCTATGAAATCAGCACACCCTTTTTGGTACCGCATACAATGTTTCATAGCTATTTATGGAGTTTAAGAAATTCTTGTTCTGACCCTGATGAAGAAACTTTAATTAAAATGGTAAGCAGGTTGTAGCACAATGAGTATACTTAGGACGTTAAACACTCCAAAAGGGAAGGGTGGGGTAGAATGACATTACAATTTTATAAAGCCAAATATAAGTTTGCTTAAATAGTTTCCTTACTATGTTAAAAGAAAGCCGACACATCCTTCAACAACTAAGGTAAGCATCACATTATCACACAGCACAGCCTCTTTGGCTTAAAAATATGAATATAAAAAAGCAAAGTAAAAAAAAAAAGATGTTACCACTAAAGATTTCAAAAATGATATTTGGAAAGAAAAGTATGCAGCCTAAATGTACCAATGAAATACACACACACATGCACACACACACAACACACACATATGCACACACACACACACACACACACACACACACACACATCTCCCCAGCCAGCAGTAAATCAAGAGAGATATAAAAACTTACCGGAGCAAATATCACCATACACATTTACAAAAGAATTGATAATCCAACTTCCCTCTCCTGAAAGAAAATAGAGGTTGTCTCATACTAAAAATAAAGCTTCTCTGTCCACGGCACCAGCCACTTGTCCCTCTTTTTATGAAGCAAAGGAGGAGAACAAGAAAATCAATGAGGAGGGAAAGTGAGATGCTATACCAATCAGGTAGCAGCTTCTGCCTTATTTGCAGAGAGATGGCAAAACGGTCATATTATTAGACAGTGACAACCCACAGCCGAAGTACAGCAACCTGATACTTCCCCCTGGTGAAAGGCTGCCTGCCCGGTGGGGAGGTGGTTACCATCATGGTGAGCTCCCACACTTGGCTCTTTGCTCACAACTGCAAGCACAGGGCTGCTGTGCGCCAGCAGGCTGCATCATGGAGAGAGCACCATCTCCCCCTTTACTCTGGGAGCCCCCTCCTCCCTCAACAGAGCGCTTAGAAACAAACTGGGAAACAGAAAGGAGCCAGGGTTTTGTGGGTTGGGGGTGTGGGTGGGAAGTGGTGGTTTTACAAAATCCTGATGAATAGATTTGCATAGATTAGGTAAATGTTTATATGTTTGTTAAAAAAAAATTGCCCTCATTTTTATGGAATTGCCTGGATGTTATGCACGGTACCCACTTGGGAAATTCATGCACCACCCGTGAATAATCGTTAGGGTGATGGTATAGGAAGACTTTACCGGGCTCTGGCAACTGGTGAAGGAACAAATTACAACTTGGGTACTCGTTGGTCGCAGGATTGTTACTTAAAGCCTTCTGCAAAATCATAGAACTGAGAAGCCTTCAGAGGCTTAAACATGATCTGGGGCTGCTTTTCCTGCAAATGGGCTTCTGCAGGAAGGAGATGAGCTTGGCTAGTTCAGGGGGCCAGAATCATGGCATCCCGAGGCAACGTGTTTTGGGGGAAATTGGTACCGAATTCATGGAGAGGCTGCCCACAGCTTCTGTGCTCTCCTTACACCGGCGGGGATGTGATTCCTGAGGGTGATTTCTCTCTGTGGCCTGTGCCACGGCAATGGCCCAACAGACCTCTACGCCTCTTCCCTTCCCGTTCCCCACTTCGGGGCCCCACTCAGTACAGGAACAGTGTTAGGTTGACTCAGGTGTCTCTGTTTTATCATTTGTGCAGCTGGTGATGGCCAGACCCAAACTCACCTTGACGGGCACTGGTAGATATTAATTCAGAATTTGTCCAGAGTCTTTCTTTCGGTTCCTCCACCCCTCTGTCTCTATTTCTGTCTCTGTCTCTGTCTCTCTCTCTCTCTCTCTCACACACACACACACACACCACCACCGTACTGCATCCCATCCTCATTATTACCAACACCTCCCTGATTCCCTTTCGTCCTTCTCCATCCTTCTCCATACACAGAGTAACAACTCAGTGGGCCAGGAAAGGCGGCGGGCCCTGTGGGAGGCTGTAGGACCAAACAGACACACAGAGTAGCAAAACATGATGACGAGTCCGGCAACCCAGGGTCTAGTCCTGAGCCTCCGCTTACCAGCCAAGGGACTTGGGAAGTCCCTTAAGATCTCTGAGCCTCAATCTTCTGTAAAATGGGCATTAGCCCATTTTACAGTTAGCACATGCTGTTACTGCAGAAGTGTGGGGAACAAACGACAGATGGCTAAGGCAGTGCCTCCCAACCCACACCACACCCAGACGACCTGGGATAAGGATCCTCCAGCTGCCTCTCTCCTCCAGCTTTGATCCCCTTGTTCCTTATACACAAGCCTTTGGGGTACTTATGAATGCTTCAAATTGAGCACGCCCCACGGCTCCTTTGAAATTCTGACAGGAACCTGACGCCCCCTTACGCTCTCTGCCACCACCCCTCAACTGCCAATTGAAAAATCACTGCATTTCAATTAGGGAAGTTACTCAGGGGAGTAAATTAAGCAAGTGAACACAGTCGAAGCAGAACAAAAAAACCTAAGAACCACCAGGCATTTAAGTTCACACCCAGCAAACGTTTGTTGAATAAATGAATGAAAAATCGAGTGAAGGAGGAGCATCCCGGTGCTGAAGGCCCTAGTTCCTGCCGGTAGCTGCTTGGTGAGCTCCGTTGGAGCAGAGCTGAGGAAGTTGCTGTTCTAGCCACACAGCCATAGGGGACAATGACTTAATAGATTTTTGAGGGTGTAGAGTGAGTCGGTCTCATCCCTTCTGAATATTAAGAGCCCCATTTCAAGTAAAAGAAAGAAAAGTTTTGTCTTCCACATAATAATAGCGAACATCTCTTGAATATTTGTTCTGTGCCAGATACTCTTCTAAGTGATTTCCTTCCTTCCTTTTTTTTTTTTTGGATAAACGGATTACCGTAAGTGGGCATCACAAAGCTAGGAAGAGCTATTATTCATTCCAGGTTTACCGGAGAGGAAAGCGAGACCCAGAGTTAAGTAACCTATTCAAAGGTACGCGGTTGATACCTGAGAAAGCCAAGACTTGAACCTAGTCAGATGCCAGACTCCAAGCTGTGAGTTATGCCCCCCTAGGACCACATGATGGTACCTACACTTTATTTATTTAGCCTATAGGGTAGGAGTAATCCACATAGGAATACACAGACCCTGAAATAACTCCACGGCTCTTCTCACAGAAGAGTGAGAAATCAACCTGACCACGACCAAATTTTGTGATTTGTGATCAACCTAACACTACTCCTGTACTGAGTAGGACCCGAAGTGGGGAATAGGAAGGGAAGAGGCGTAGCGGTCTGTTGGGCCATTGCCGGGGCACAGGCCACAGAGAGAAATCACCCTCAGTGATTCTCACAGTGTAGAGACCAGGAACCCTGATGTAGACGGAAGGTTTACTGAGCTGACAAGCCCCATACCCAGGCTCTGCTGATTTTGTATGAACTTGGCCACCTTACTTAACACCCTGGGAGTTAGGAAGCAGGAGGCTCAGTCTTGGGATTGCTAGTGGTCTGCTCAATGACCCTGTGTGTCCCCTAATATGTCCATGCTTCAGTTTTTCCCATGTTTGAATTGAAGGGTTTCCACTGAATGATCTCTAAAGGCTTTTCTGGGTCCACTTTGACTAGATAAGGGTCTAAGACTAAAAATACAATTCAAATCTGATGGTTGCGTTACCTTTTTCAACCCCATATTTTCTGCCAGATAAAGTGTTAATATTCTCTCCATTTTCCTTGCTACCACCCTACCACCAATGATCTCCCACCTGAACCAATGCAATAGACCCCCAACGGGTCATTCTTTTACTCTTATCCCTATAAATCATTCTCTGTGTATTATCCAGATTGAGCTATTGAAAATAAAAATTAAATCATATCACTCATCTGAGAAAAATTTCAGTAGCTGTCCAGTAGGCTTAAAGTAAAACAGAAATGCCCCACTGTGGCTACAAAGCCTTTTGTGTTCTGGATCCTTTTTGTTTTGCATCTAATTCCAACCCTCTCCCTCCCTACTCTTCACCCTCACTGGCCTTCTATGCCTCTGAACTTGTTATTCCTTCTGCCTAGAACATTCTCTCCTTAGATCTTTACCTACTGTCTTTTCCTCTGACATTCACTTCTTACCTATACTCTGTTCTGTAGAGGGTCCTTCCCTGATCACCTACCCTAAAAAAATACCTCTCTCTTCCTAGCTACCCCCTTTTACATTATCCTATTTTTTTTAATTGTCATTGGTATGTGTGTGAGAGATGTGGTTTTTTGGGTACTTCTTATCGCCCGTGTTTATTTATTGTTTACTGATGAACTTTCTTCACTAGGCGATAACCTCTTTGAAGGTAGGCAACTTGTTTTGCTCAACACTATATCCTTGGCATTTGACAGAGTATGGCACATCGCAGGTGCTCAATTGATATTTGTTGGATAAACAAATGTATAAATAAATCCACATGAGAACAAATTGGGCTGGAGACAGAGGTAAAGAAATCTAAGTTTCTAAAAGAAGCTTAGCCTTGAAATGCAGGGCAGGTAAATAAGGGTGATTAACTCATTCATATTAATGGACATAGACTGTTTTTACTTCCTCATTTAGGGAACACTCCTGAAAGGTTGCAGATTTCAGCCTCATATTGATTAAAGGGGAGATCATATCAAAGATAGGGGAGGGCTCCTCTTGCGAACCACCTTGATCAGAGGTTTTGTAGAAACTTGGGTTCCCAGGGTTCAGTTCACCGAGGTAAAGAAGCTGGTATTTTGGTACTTGACTGTGCATTTGTCATTAGAGAGGAAGTAGTCCTGTCAGCTAGCCACTTAGACTGTCCTTACCTTCCAATTTCCCAGACAGTTCAGACAGTTGGCTATCACTCTCTAACATGCCATTGGAACTGACAAAAATAAAGCCATATGCCATTATTTGATTGTTCTTATTTGAAAAGTGCTGTTAACATTGTTGCTATTGCCTTAAAAATAACATTCATCCATTATTAGACTATCAAAAATAGAAGTACAATGTTTTCTAAGTTGAGTATTTGTAGAGAAGGTTAAGTAGATTAAAATAATCTGCGAGTCTCTGAAAATCTCATTAGCAATGCTAATTTCCAATACGGTCCAATCTTTAACGGTGATCTTTCAACTGTGTATGGCCTTCAGATAACTTCAAACAATTTTTTTTTCCTTTGAACTTGAAATCTTGTCTCTCCTTTGGTGGACATACCTTCTGCTGCATGTAACAGTTCCTCCCCCTTACAGCTTCTACTCCTAAACATCTGGCCTCTCGTTAGGAGTCCTTTCAGGCCTGCATGCTCCGGGGTTAGACAGTGGGAGACCTAGCTTTCTAAGCATTTAGTAAACATGGAGGGGAAAATTCCGAGCACGATGAGGATCTCAAACTTTGCTGTGGGGGAAGGGAGGTAATCAAAGGCAAGCAAACTCCTCTGGCCATACTAATAAAGGACCAAGGGAGTTAGCCAAGTTTCTTCCATTTTGCTTCCAAACAATTTCAACTCTTTCAAGCTACAGCAATGAGAGCACTTACAATCAATCCACTTACAGAACAACCTTGACATCTTTAATGGTGCTTTCCCTGCTCTGACTGAGCACAACTCTTACCAGGGGTAAAATGCAATTTATTCTAATGCAAACAGGTACATAGAGTCAGGGCAGAACTTTCTAAACCTCTTGCCTTTTACTTCCCTTGTAAGAGAAAGAGTATTTTTCTCCACCTCTATCTTTTCCTTTTCAAATATCTAATGAGACAAAATAAAATCAGTATCACTTGAACATATTTATTTATGAGGTCATTAGCTTTCCTCACTAGAGTTCAAGGCTGGCTAAAAGAAGTTGAACATAGAGAAGTTCGTGGAGACAAGGGAAGCTAAGAAATATAGTGGGACAAGAGGTGAGGAGTGCTAGGATATTTGGTTGGAAATGTAGTCCCACCTGGGAGGAAAAAGGAGAAAAATGGTAGTTAAAATAGCAAATCAAACATGTTTGAGACCCATTTTCTGAAGACCATGAGTCTAAGCTCTTCAAAGGGAGGATAGTACTTACTTATCTCCAAGTCCTCAGCCCAAAGCAAAGTATCTGGGACAGAGCAGCCAAGTAAAGATGATTTGCTTAATATGGGATGGACAGAATCATCTAGGGACAACATATGTATGGTTAAGTGCACTTCCCTATTGGAAGGCATTGTGCTGGTCAGCTTCTGTTTCTCCTTCTAGATCCCCTTTACTGCCCACTCTGTGTCCCAGCAGGGTGACCTAAATGACCAGAGCAATGAGCAACCTTCCCCATGTCATCCTGATGGAAGGTGCAGCCCGTGGGAAGTATAGTCACATCAGAGAGTGGGAGGAAACTGTGGTCTCAGTATTTATTCTCTTGGTCCCTCCTGATGGGTCCCTGATTGGATACAGCAATTAGTTGAAATTGTCCCTCTACCAAAGGCCACAGGTGCTGTGAAGTTGCCTTCTCCATACAGTTTTTCTCTGTGTGTCTCTCTTTTCCTGCAGTTGACCCTTCAAGCCGGGGCTGGTAACAGCTCCCCTCTGTTACTTACTAGGGACAGTACATGCACCATCCCTTTTTGCTTTATTTAAACCCTGCCCACCTCTTTTTAATTCACCTCTTTTTAAAAACTCCTCTCAATGAGTCCATTTGAGTGCCCCAGCTCTTTCCCACCTGGAACCTGACTATACACACAGGTGTGTTTGAGTTCCAGTTCTGTCCTTACCATTCATATGGTCTTGTCCCAAGTCCTCATCTATAAAATTGGGTACTTGTAAACTAATGCATATAGACTTCTCAGTACATAGCAAACATTTGACATATAACAATGGTGATGACAGTTACAATCTTGATAGTGATCATCTTTCCCGGCTTCCGTTTGCTTTGTAGACATGATGCATAGCTCTTTCATTTCTCCTCTAAAGAGAAGAGCTTATCATGTTTTGGAAAGGAAAGGAAAGCCCATGCCCTGTTCAGAAATATTTAGCAGATCTTCCTCCCCTGAATGTGCAGGAATATAGAAATGACACCGAGGCATATGGCTTAAAGCAAATATTTGTTGAAAACTGGTTTTGAGGGTTGGTGTTTCTAAATACTCATAGTACACTGGTCGATCTACTCAGCCTATAGAGCAGGTATGTGGAGAGCTGCATCTTTTCATCATATGGATTCCCAGATGTCCATCCATGATCTCCTGGGCCTCATTAATGACTCCAGATTTATTATGTACTGGCTAATCTTCTGCATTCGTTCCTGCTCTGATTAAATTTTCCAAGCCAATGGAGGAGCTTAGTCCCATTAGAAATTCCCTCAATATCTCAGAAAGACTTTGTCTCTGGAGAGAGGGAGACTATGGTTTTACATATCACAGCTAAAGCCTACTTGGAGGCTCATGTTCTCAATAAGGAAGAACAATTCTGAAATCCACAGAAACTTGGTTAACATCCTGAAGTCAGAGGGCAATCATTCATTAGCCTAAAAATTTCAGTTCAACAGCTTCTAATGGAGTGTAGGCTATATGCTAGGCATGTGCCAAGTTCTGGGGATTTGGTCATGAAAAAGTTAAACATGGTTCCTGCCCAAAATGAACTTTGGGTCTTTCTGATTTTTCTGCATAAGGCAAGACCCTACCAGTGCCTGGTGTATAATACATATTTGTGAAATATAATACGTATTTGTGAAATTATTGAATGAATAATGCTGAATTTCTATGATGCATTTCTTAATTATAAAGGAAATACATGAACATATTGCCCTGGTCTAACAAGTTTTATTTATTTTGATTTTTATTTTCTTTAAATATATTTATTTATTTATTTAAGAAAGAGACAGAGAGAGAGAGAGAGAGAGAGAAAGAAAGCACAAGGAGGGGGAGGGGCAGAGGGAGAAGCAGACTCCCCACTGAGCAGGGAGCCCCATGCCAGCTGGATCCCAGGACCCTGAGATTAGGACCTGAGCTGAAGGCAGACACTTAACTGACTGAGCTACCCAGGTACTCCTAGTCTCACAATTTTCAAAATGTAAAATATGACCATAAAATAAATATTTGGAGGAAGTTCTTATATGTACTAGAATATAGATGGTACATTCAAATGACCAAAACATCTCAGCTCACAATAAAATTATAAGGATAATTTTTAAAACAATTTTTAGGGGCACCTGGCTGACTTGGTTGGTAGAACATGGGACTCTCAATCTCAGGGTTGTGAGTTCAAGCTCCACACTGGGTATGGAGCTTACCTTAAAAAAAATTTTTTTTAACTTAAGGATAGTTAACACACAATGTTACATTAGTTTCAGGTGTACAACACAGTGATTCAACTTCTCTCTATAATTATGCTGTGCTCACCACAAGTGGAGCTATCATCTGTCACCATATAACTCTATTACGATACATAAGGATAATCTTTAATATCATACTTTTAAGCTGAATGCCAAGAATGCTGTGGAGATGCTCCCTGGCACACAAAGGAGATGAAAGGTGGTACAAGGGACTCTGCTTCAAACCACTCCACTGTTTGCTGCTCTATATCCCAGGCTTCCGTACAGGACTGCACTTGAATAAAAATTTTACATCTTCAAGAAGAAAGTATGGAGAACTGCTGATCTAATGGAGAAATCTGGCAATTGTCATTTCCTGCAGTGAAGCTTTCTGATACAAATAATGATGCTAATATTTATTCCTGGCTATTAGCCTAAGCTCCATTCATGCATTATCTCATCAGATTATCATTCAATCCTTCCAGAATCTATTGTTCTCTTCATTTTACAAATGAGGAAGCTAAGGGTTAGTGCAGTTCAAGAACTTGCCCTAGTCTGCACAGCTAAAAAGTGTTAGAGCTAGGGTTTGAAGCTGGGTTGTAAATCCCATATTATTGTAAATCTGACTGTAAATCTCCATATTATTAGCCTTGTTAATGTGTTTAGCATATACAAGGTGGGCAGCTGAACATCACCTCTCTGGCTGAGCTTATACTCACCTGAAAGCAAAAGCAATGATGCATTTGAATTGCATAATTTCTGATGATTACACCTGTTGTTCTGATTTAGGGGGTTTGAAGTGGACCCACCATAAACCTCTGGACAGTGCAATCATTTTTCCCTCTATCTTGCACAGCCCAATATTGCTTTGCACATAGTAGGTACTAAATATGTCTTTGCTGAATAATTAAAGAAGAAGAAACAATGGATAAGCTTGTTTAAGCCCATATTCACAATTCTAGTCAGAAAGAGCAAAGACACAGATCTCCATTTTCTTCCTATCATTTTTTTATAATAGAGAGAGCTCTATCAACAAATAGATGGCTTACAAATTTGACTGTTTCTGACACATACTTCTTCAAGCCTGGTGTGGAACCATAAGATGAGTAGTTGTTGCTATGATTAAGGATTATGACTCTCTATCAGAAAGAATCCCGAAGGTCCATTTTTTGCATAAATCTTGTTAGTACTCTAATAAGAGCAAGAGGAGAAAAACACAAAGACCATTCTCAATAATCTTGCCCAGTACACTGAGAAATGAATAGTAAATTAGATCAAGAGCTGCGTGAGTTTTTCACTGCAGATTTCCCTCTGAAGGGAGGTGTCAGAGCCAACTGTGCACACTTGTGTGACCCTTTGAGCCTTTCTAAACTTCCATTTATTCACCTGTAAAATGGGAATGATAATGCTGTTACATAAATAGCACACAGAAGGAAGCCTGCTGGTAATTATAATAAGTGACACGCATTCTCTCTCCCTGCTAACGCAAGATAGATTTAAGAATCAAATGCTTGCAAAATGGCTTTCTGGTTTTCCTTTCCTTCTCAACAAATTGAGTTAAAATCCCTCTGCTAAACCAGCATGCCTCCAAAACCCAGACCAAATTACAGCTTTTAATAAATAAAACAGGGCAGAGGTAGGAAAGAGAATGAAAGTCGGCCTCCCTCCATATAGTTTACAATATGTAGAATCTATAACATGTGAGTGTCGTTGCACTAGCTCCAAAGACACCAGTCATGGTCTATTGGTTATGATTCTCTCCAAAAGCATTCTCCCCACTCGGTTCTCACCCTCTGACCCTTCGCCCCAATACTAGGGCTGTGTATGGTTATGGTGCTGTACAGCGAGAGAACGGAGCTGGCCGAAGGGACCTGGGCATTATTTTAATCTGGAGCCTTATGAAATCTTTGAAAAACCTCTTTCTTTTGCCTTCATATGAATTATGCCAGAAGTGTCTCTGGATTCCTTCAATACAGGATTTGGCCATTTGGCTTAAAGCAGATAACTATTTGTCAACCAATAAGATCCATTCGGCCAATAAAATCTCCTATAATTCCACTAACAATAAAAACAACAAGTTCTTGTTTTTGTTATTGTTTGTTATTATCATGCTCTTATCTGGAGGATGCTTCTGCATTCTCTGTCACTGTCCCTAATGCCTAGCTTCAGGGGCACGAGGAGAGATGCTGCAGCCGTGCCAATCTCACAGGTCAGCAGCGATGCCAACAGGGGACAGTGGCCCTGGAAGTACTTTGAGAACTAAATTGGTAATATGTCTTTGGAGCTCCCGTTAGCTGCTGTGCTCAGTTCCTCCCTCCATAAACTTAAGAAGCAACTATTCTTCTTCTGATAGTTGATTACTTATTACTGCCGGCCTGCTTAGAACAGTTCAAAATGCCATGTGCACTCACACAGAGAGAAACCCGTTTCCTTCTTCAGCTGTGTATCTATTTTTAAAATAGAATGCTTTACCAATGTCTCCCTTAAAATGTTAGTTCCTTCTCAAACCATCCCCAAGTTGTTAAATGATACAAATTAAGAGAGTGAATCTGAAGAACAGGACATTCTGATATTTGCAGAATGTCACTTCTCTCAACTCCAAGAGCAGCGCTTTTCCTCTCATCTCTATGAGAAGTGTGGAGACAGAAACTCCCTGGAAGGGGCTATAACACAGCTTTTTCTGACATTAGTTGGAGGAGGAGGAGGAGAGTCAGCCTGAGATTCTATGCAGAAAAAAAAAAAAAGTCCCCGTTATGACGTGACAATGCTCACAGTGTTCTGGGACGTGGAGCTTGGGGATCGAAGCCACATAGCACTGTGGTTCCCAAATTTGCCTGCGCATCTGAATTGCCTGGGCAGCTTATAAAAACCATGAATGATCAGTTCCAAGCTCAGACTGCCCCAATCATAAGCCAGGAGGGTCCCCGACTGCCCCCTTGCCAGTGTGAGCTCGCCAGCTCACAGGTTTGAGGACACCTCCGCGCGGTGCTCAAGGCGCTTGGATAGATTTACAGACCACAAGGCCCGAGCTTGTCACACAAGACAAGTGCTGTATTCAGCAAGGGCTCCGAGGAGGAAGAGGAGTCTCACCTAAGTGGAGAAAGGCTACCTTCTGGAATCTGTTCCATGGCGGTGGAAGTGTGATTAATAAGCCCTCATGTTATGCCTCTTCCGTGTCTTGGGTCTTCTCTTTGAGTAAGCACGGACTCACGCGCACAAACAAGAGGAGAAAACCAATATAAACGTAGAAACAGTAACAACCACGGCTGATATCTATGTGGCAGGCTCTGGTAGAAACAATGCATATGAATTGATTCATTTAATCCTCCTTAAAATACAACAAACTAACAGCTCAAAGTCCAAAGACCAACAGACGTGCTCCCTGAACCATTTCCTAGAATCCGCTTGGCTTCTACTCCCATGCTTGGCTTCTACTCTCATGCCTCAAACCAGCCCTCCCTCTCTATGTCAGTTTATTACCTCTGCGGGCCTGTGTAGCATAGGTAGCCTTAAAAAATGCCATCTTGGTTGCTCTCTCCTGCAAGACTCCTCCTGACACAAGGGTCTAAGTGCAAGTAGTTTATTTGAAAGGTGATTCCAGAAAAGGGACCAGGAAGGGAGACTAATGCATTAATGAACAGGTAACCACGAATTGCGGGAAGCTGGTGTTCCTAGCCTCTGACTCCCTTCCCTTATTGGCCCCCACAAGCGTCAAATCTCCTCCCCTGCATGTCCTGCCTATGCTGCTTGATAGCCTAAAGTCCTCAGGCTGAGGGATCCAGCCTGAGGATGCTGAGATTCTGTGTGAGAGCACTAAGTGCCATGCGAACAAAGCAAGACCTTGACTGTGACTGCTGCAATGCCTACCAGTACCTTTGAGTGGCTACATTACAAACAGGGATGGAAAAAAAGGAAACCATGACTTTTTTATGAGGGTTCCATGGACAGATTATATTGCTTCTGGCTCTGCTTGGTCTGCATGAATTTCTTCTTTATGTTTGTTTTGTTTTTAATGAGCTTGGTGATTTAGGTAACAGACCAGGCTGCTCTTTCCAGCCATTTGTTTTAAAGCATCCGCCCCTTTGCCTACGCTGTTCACTGCAACAGCATACCCTCACTTTTCTTCTTGGATAACCATGACCCTAGTTGTCCTTCAAAGGCCAAGGAAATTACAACTGCCATTCTTTTTAGTTTTTTCTTTTTAGTTTTTTTAGTTCTTATAGACCTTATTTCCTTCTTCTTGGGTCATAGTCCGCCATCTTCATATTTGTCTCCCTACCTTAATCCAAGATTTTGCAAATGATAGGTGCCGAATAAATGCTTATAAATTGGATGGTAGACCATTTCTAAATAAAGATATTTCAAGCTTACATATGATTTACCTTCAGACCCTTGAGTTAGGGGTATCTTGTCCCTCATGTGCATTTCCAAGGTTCTGTTACTTCACTCAGTGTTACTGATTTCTAGCATTTTCCTGTTTTTCATAAATGCTACATCAGCATTTGATTGTAATGCTTGCTCAAATACGTTTTATTAGTGAGGTAGTACGGGTGAATTGACAAATCCACTAGGTCAGTGACCTAACATTTCTGAAGACAGAGAAAGGAAAAGAGAAGTGCTTTTGGCTTTGTTAGGCAGTGGCAATAGCTTCATGAATGATCCTCCATTTTCAGAAACAAATATCCAAATGTTGTTGTTGTTGTTGTCATTGTTGTTGTCGTTGTTGTTGAAAGGACTCTTTCCCTGTTGGGGTTTTGTTATTTGATTTGTGAACTCCTACTCATCCTTCAAAACCCAGCTCATTTGTCATCCCCTCTGTGAATACGAAAAGGGGACAGATAGTGACATTTTTTGGGTTCACTTACGTTTTTATAGCCACTGTGTAAAGCACTTATGTTAAATTTTTTTTTTAATTTAAGTAATCTCTCCACCCAATGTGAGGGTCCAACTCATGCCCCCGAGATCAAGAGTTGCATATTCGTCCAACTGAGCCAGCCGGATGTCCCTACTTATGTTCTTTCATTTTAGTCTTCCAACAATACTGCAAGGCAGTGGCACCTGGTTGGTTCAGTCAGTTAAGGGTCTGCCTTTGGCTCAGGACATGATCGAGCATCCTGGGATCAAGCCCCACATTGGGTTCCTTGCTCAGCAGGGAGCCTGCTTCACCCTCTGCCTGCCGCTCCCCCTGCTTGTGCTCCCCCCACCCCTCTGACAAATATTTAAATAAAATCTTTAAAAAAATAATGCAAGCCCATTTTCAGAAAAGAAATGTGGGAGTAAGCAAAAAACCTAGCTAATATGTGATAAAAATCAAGATTTGAATCCAAGTCTCTCAGACAGCAAAGTACACATACTTTCTAGTAGTCCTTGTTGCCTACCACATCCTTTACACAAGCAACTTTTTTCCCTAAGGATATATGTCTTCATTCAGGTTTATTGTGAAGATTTATTAAGATCCTGAGTGTGTACATACATATATGTAGCATTGTGTGTGTGTCTATGTGTACATATGTACATCTTCAGTGCAGAAGTGAATAAATGAACGTGCAGAATGAATGAATGAACAAACACACCACACACCCTAAAATCTTATATAAAACTAAGTCAATGCTTTGAAAAAGTTCAAAATGTTTTTGGCAAACTAACCTTTGACAAAGTCAAGTTAAGTAATTTTTTTTAAAGATTTTATTTATTTATTTGAGAGAGAGAGAGAAAGCATGAGAGGGGAGAAGAAGGTCAGAGGGAGAAGCGGACTCCCCACGGAGCTGGGAGCCTGATATGGGACTCGATCCAGGGTCTCCGGGATCATGACCTGAGCCGAAGACAGTTGCTTAACCAACTGAGCCACCTAGGCGCCCGAGTTAAGTAATTCTAATGCCCTGGGCATAGTCGGGCCCATCTAGAAGGTATTTATTGTGTTTATCCATTCAGGTCACTCATATCTTTACCTCCTCAACACCTAACTATGCACCAAGGCTTTGGACTCCCCATAATCTGGCTCTTGTCTATCTCTGAAACAGGAAATAATCAGCTAAAGGACAAATCACCAAGTTTTTACATACTAAAGATTATGTACCTTACTCAGATTAGAACCCCCCACCCCCGGCCCTTACTCAGAGCTTAATTACTTTTACTTTACAAATAATCCTAATAAATTTGTTATTTCTAAGATGATAGCATATTGGAAGAAGCCAAGTAAAATGGAACAAACTTTCAGATATGGGCACTATTAGAGCCCATGAGAGCAAGAGAGAACATAGAAATAAATAAATGAGACCTTGAAAGTATAACATTCTCAGAATATTTTATGTAAGAGCAAAGAAACCTTGCTTTGCTCCATGGGCTCTGAGAATGTCATTGCATTATGACAAAAAAAAAATATACCAAGAACTGTTAAAATGTTTTCTATCCACTCTGTAAAAACACAAGGACATGGACAACTTATACTTTGAAAGAAAAACTTCTATTCAAATTACAATTTGAATACTATTCAATTTACAAAGTTACAATCTTTAACAACAACAAAAAAAAAAAACCCTAAGATTTTGGTTCTTAAATGGCAAAATTTCAACTATCAGAAATCATGGCTATTAAGAAAGAAGGGTTCCCTATAGATTCCAGAGACTGTCGAAGTGTTACAACCCTGAGAAGCTGCCAGTCCTGCCCAGTAATATGCAGAGTGTGCAGAAATGCTAAGAATAATTGGGTATCTCACAGCTAGATTCCACCTGTGATCCAAAGCTATTAGATATTCCTTAGAGAACTACTTAGCTTTGGAAATGTAGGCTTTTTTCATTGCTTACCCACCTGTATGCACTACAGGACAGAAGGCTATCTGGGTTTGTGATATGCAAAGTATTGACACAATTCTTTCAGGAGAGTGAGTAATGGAGTTGTTGATCTTACTCTTACCACAGCTCCCCTTACTGTTTTTTCCACTTTCAGTCATTGTTTGTTGCACTGACAATGTTATAGCTACCTACATGAAACAATAAAAGATTCAGAGGAAAAAGACACAAATACTCTCAGCCCTAACTTGCCAAAACATCAGGTCTTTTTTTTTTTTTTTCATTTTTATATGCCTTCCAGTTCTTGTTTACATTATGTGGTACACTGATTGCAAAATTGATCCTCTTATTCCTTTTCCTGCATCCACACTCATTCAGTGTGACTGCAGCTTTTCTTGTGCAAGAAAGAGAACTATGTCTGCAATCCTTGAATGTGGGCTCTCCTTATAACATCCTTTGGCCAGTAGAATGTGGCAGAAGTGAAGCTGTTCTAAGTCTAGGTCTTAAATTACCTTGCAGTTTCCGCTGTCTTTCTTAAAACTTTTCCAAGCCAGCATGACAAGAAGCCTAGGATAGCTTGTTGAATGACACTGAAAAGACGCACGATCTAGCAGCCCCCATTGCCTAGCCAACAGCCAGCTGACCACGAAACATGTCAATGAAGTCACCCTAGACCAGTACGTATCTGGCCAGCTTGACAGCTGACAAGACCAAGCCCAGCTGATCATCAGCAAGTCAGTTTATCCAGAGACTAATGAGAAATAATAAATGCCTATTGTTGTAAGCCCTGAGTTTTATGTGGTTTACTATGCAACAATAGCATTTACAAGATGCATGCATTCAGTTGGCCTAATGGTAATTATGTTATGAATCATGTTTTTTAATGGCTACCTAATATGTCATACAGTGGATATACAATAACTAATTTAAGTGTTCTCTCTATTGTCAGATATTTAAATAATCTATAGTTACTTAGGAGAGGCAACAATGCAATGCAATGAGCACAGGTTATTGGTCTTCTAATTTGCTATAATGGCTCACAGAACTCAGGGAAACACTATTACTGGTTTATTATAAAGATATTATAAAGGAGACCAAGGAACAGCCAGATGAAGAAGTACCTAGGGTAAGACCTGGAAAGGTCCTGAGCACAGGAGCATCTGTCCCTATAGAATTGGTGTATGCCACCCTTCCAGCACATGGATGCACTCACAAACCCAGAAACTTCTTGAACCCCCCCTTTTAGAGGTTTTTATAGAGGTCTCATCATGTAGACATATATGATAGATTATTAACTCAATCTCCAACCACTCTCCACCCCTGGAGGTTGGGGGGGGGGGTGGGTAGGGCTGAAAGTTCCAAGCATCTAATCAAGGTCTGGTCCTTCTGGCAACCAGCCTCCATCCCAAAGCTGTCTAGAGGTCTGCCAAGAATTTCCTCATTAGAACAAAAGATATCACCCAGGAAATTCCTCCTATCGCCTAGAAAACTCCAAGGAATTTAGGAGCTCTCTGTAAGACATTCCTATCACCCAAATTACCCAGGAAGTTACAAGATATTAGGAGCTTTGCACAAGGAACTGGGAATGAAAGCCAAATACATATTTCTTGTGATATTACAATATCATAAGTTAAATATAAATCAGCAGACAGGGTCACCTGAGTGGCTCAAAGAAGCAACTACCTTCGGCTTGGGTCATGGTTTTGGGGTCCTGAGATCGAGCCCCACATCTAGCTCCCTGCTGGGTGGGAAATTGGCTTCTCCCTCTATCTCTGCTGCTCCCCCTGTTTGTGCTTTCTTGCTCACATTCTCTTTCTCAAATAAATAAATAAAATCTTTTTTCCATTGGATATTTTTTCCTGCTTTGTCAGTGATTAGTTGACCATAGAGTTGAGGGTCCATCTCTCGGTTCTCTATTTCATTCCATTGACCTATGTGTCTGCTTTTGTGCCAGTACCCTATTGTCTTGGTGATCACAGCTTTGTAATATGGCTTGAAATCAGGCAACGTGATGCCCCAGCTTTGTATTTCTTTTTCAACATGTCCTTGGCAATTCAGGGTCTTTTCTGGTTTAATAAATGGTGCTGAGAAAATTGGACAGCTATATACAGAAGAACGAAACTTGACCACTCTCTTACACCATACACAAAGATAAACTTTAAGTGGATGAAAGACCTCAACGTGAGACAAGAATCCATCAAAATCCTAGAGGACAACATAGGCAGTAACCTCTTCAACACTGGCCACCACAACTTCTTTCAAGACACATCTCCAAAGGCAAGGGAAACAAATGCAAAAATGAACTTTTTTGGGACTTCATCAAGATAAAAAAGCTTCTGCACAGCAAAGGAAACAGTCAACAAAACAAAGAGGCAACCCACGGAATGGGAGAAGATATTTGCAAATGACATATCAGATAAAGGGCTGGTATCCAAGATCTTCTCAAACTCAACATCCAAAAAAACAAACAATCAAGTCAAAAAATGGGCAGAAGATAGGAACACTTTTCCAAAGAAGATATATGAATGGCTAACAGACACATGAAAAATTGTTCTACATCATTAGCCATCAGATCAAAACCACATTGTGATACCACCTTACACCAGTTGGAATGGCAAAAATTGACAAGGCAAGAAACAACAAATGTTGGAGAGGATGTGGAGAAAGGGGAACCCTCTTACATGGTTGGTAGGAATGCAAGTTGGTGCAGTCACTTTGGAAAACAGTGTGGAGGTTCCTCAGAAAGTTAAAAGTAGAGCTACCCTATGACCCAGCAATTGCACTACAGGGTATTTACCCCAAAGATACAGATGTAGGGAAAAGAAGGGTCACGTGCACCCTCCTAATGTTCATAGCAGCAATGTCCACAATAGCCTAACTGTGGAAGTAGGTGAGATGCCCTTCAACAGATAGATGAATGGATAAAGATGTGGTCTATATACACAATGGGATATTACTCAGCCATCAGAAAGGATGAATACCCACCTTGCATCAACATGGATGGAACTGGAGGAGATTATGCTAAGTGAAATAAGTCAAATAGAGAAAGACAATTATCATATGGTTTCACTTATATGTGGAACATAAGGAATAGCATGGAAGACATTTGGAGAAGGAAGGGAATAATGAAGGGGGGGGAAATCAGCAGGGGAGATGAACCATGAGAGACTACGCACTCCAGGAAACAAACAGAGTTTCAGAGGGGAAGGGCAGGGGGGAAGGGTTAGCCCAGTGATGGGTATTAAGGAGGCTATGGATTGCATGGAGCACTGGGTGTTACGTGCAAACAATGAATCATGGAACACTATATCAAAAACCAATGATGTTCTGTATGATGACTAATGTAACAAAAAAATAAAATAAATAAAAAATTTTTTTAAAAGTAAAAAAAATAAATAAAATATTAATTAAATAAATAAGCAGACAGACAACAATGGAGATGAAGAAACCAGTATCTAGAAGTAATTGTGTTTTTACTCAGTTTCCATTTCTTCACACAAAAAGCATGAAAGAATCAGGTTCTATAGCAGTAGAAATGACTTGGACCTTTTAAAGCAGAAATCATCACTCTGCTGGTTACCAAATACCGGTACATGGCACATATAAGGGGGGTACATACAATGAGCTAATGAACATGTTTAATATGCAGATTCTGAAGCCACACAGCCAGAGATTCTGTTCCAGTAGATCTGGAGCTGGACCCAAGAATCTGTATGTTTTGAGATTTCTCCCAGGAGATTCTGATGCACACCCAGTTTGGGGACCCACTGCTTTAATTATCCACCCACTTGTCATTTTTCAGGTGGGAGATGAAGATAAATAAAGGATTAAATAAGAAGCTCAGAGCTGCTCAGGGAGTCAAACAATGGCTGAGCTGGAACTAGAACTCAGGCCAAGGGATTTCTGAGCCAAGGTTTCACATGGCTTACAACTAGGAGAATTATCCCAAGTTCATCAAAGGACAGGAATCCACTGAGACCCTTGTTCTAAGTGTTTACTTTTCTTCCTAAGGCTTCTGCCTGATCCTAGTCAATACATACTTTATACCGTAAGGAAATGATTAATGTGAATACATGTTCTATTCCTCACTGAGAACACGTCCTCTGAACTGTAACCAAAGTAACTGACTTCCTGGCAAGTTGAAATATACCATGAAAGGGTTTATCTTATATATTAATATACAGCTCAGTGTTAGCTTTCAAAAAAAAGCAGTAAATCAAATCAAGGTAACAGGTTCTTTTCAATTTTATTGCCTCCTTGTGACTTTGTAATACATTTTTTTAGGTAGAGAACTTACCACTCCATATAACTCATTCTTTCAAATCAACAGCATGAGACTTTTTCTTTCCTCCAAATTTGAAGTTTGTGAAGATACTATTCTGTATATGCTTTCTTCCAAAAAACAAACAAAAAAATAAAACAAACAATAAAAAAAAAAAACCAGAGCTATCAAGATAGATATCCCAACAAGCATATTTATTTTGGTAGACTTGGAAAACTTGATAGGACTTTAGTTATTTAAAAATTATTTTAAATTAATTTGAAAGTTGAATTCAAGGACAAAGCAATAAAAGTATTAACTGAGCCAAAAAGAAAAATTCCAGCCTGAATCACTTGTTTATAAAGTTTTAAGCTTCATGTAGCTTAGCAATGACAGTAATCCCTGGTATAATGATTAAAACTTGATGTTTTTGAAGACAAGTGTTTGAATGATTCCCACCAGAGGCACGTGACCTTGGAAAATAACTCAGGTTTTCTAAACCTTAACATCTTTATTTGTATAACAGGGTAATTACAGCACACATAGGACATATGCCAAGATATTTAAGGACTTTCTATTATTTCTCATTTATTACCCATAATAACTCCATATTATAAGTACTATTATTATCCCTACTTTACAGCTGCAGAAACTAAAGCTCAGAGAGGTTAAATAACTTGCCTGGATCACACAGGTGGTAAGGGATAAAGCCTGGATTTGAACCTAGGCAGACTGATTCCAAAGCCTATAGCAACTAGGCTAGGTAAAAGTGGATAGATCTTTGTGAGGTGGCTATAAGGACTAAATAAAATACTCTCATTTGGGTGCTTGAAAATAGTGAGAGCTCAGAAATGGTGCTCTAATACCATTATTGTCAGAGGAGTACCTTGAGTCAAATACTTATATGAGTAGCCCTCTGTTAGGACTGTAAGCTACCTTCATCTTGCCTTTAATGATTCCTAGTGCATATACCCCTAATAATAAATTAACTTTTACCTGCTCCCTTTCATTCTCTTTCAAATAATATCTAAATTATTATCTGAGAAATTCAGAAAAGTAAAAAGAATAAAGTTTCTAAATCCTACCATTCAGATGACCACTCCTTTGGTGGAGAGTAGTCTATCCATCCAGTCTTTTCCCTATGCAAATTAATATTTGCTCTTTTTTTAAAAACAAAATGTGGATTCCTGTATAGGTAGGTCTTAAACTTGACTTTTCTGCCTGATGATTATACCATAAGCATTTTCTCCATCCCATACACCATTCTGTGAAAATAGGATTTTTCACTGATAGCACAAGATTGCATTTCACAGATAAATTTCAGAGAGAAGTAGTCAGATTCTGCCCTTTCCTTCCCTTCTTCCCAAGAGGATAGAGCTAAAGTGACTAGGATCAGGCACAAATCTGGTAAGGATTATTGTGCTGAGAATTTACACATAGGGGTCTTCTTTCTCTTTCTTCCCCTCTATTAATTTGGCTGATGGAGCAGACAGCTGTCATTATATACACACTTTTTCCTTTGTGTTCCCTCTTCTCATTGAATAGAGAGTAGTATAATGAGATTTGGGTTTGGACTTATGAAGAGTGGGAGAGAAAATTCTCCTGCCCATGTGTAATCTCCAGTAGAACTTACTAATATGCCTCCACTCCCCCAAATACCCCGTATCGTCAAAGGGACTTTTAACACTGTGTATAATTTTAAAATGTTTGTTAATAGAGTGATTACAAACCTGTCCTTGAAACAATGATATACTAAACTCAGACAACTCAAGCTTGCCTTTTTTTTTTTTTGTAAATAAATATGGACTCTGGATACTATGTTTTCTTTTATCAACTAACACAAACCCATCTGAAGTAATAATAATGTAGCAATTATAATAAAATCAGACTGATACATAATTGTTATTGAGCCCTCACTATGTGCTAAATGTCTACACATTGTCTCATTTAATGCCTAGATGATTCTATAAAGTGGAGATTGTCCACATTTTGCAAAAGAGAAGTAAAAGCTGGATGTCAATATGACTGGTCAAAGGCAACAAGGCAACAAGGCTAGTGGGTAGTAGAGCCAAGATTTCAATGTCTACTCACCTGCCATCAAAGCAGCATTTCTCTATACCTCTCCCACACCCAAAGCTGTTTCACTGGTGATATAGGTGATACTTATTTTTTAAATAACTTTTTGTTTTAGAATATAGATTTACAGAAAAGTTGGAAGAATAGCACAGAGAATTTCTTTATACCTTGCACTTAGTTTCCCTTATTGTTGATATTATTGGGATACATTTGCCACAACTGATGACCTCATACTGATAGATTATTACTAAGTTCATACTTCATTCCTATTCCCTTGATTTTTTTTAAAAGATTATTTATTTATTTATTAGGAAAGAGAGAGAGTGAGAGAGAGCATGAGAAGGGAGAAGGTCAGAGTGAGAAGTGGACGCCCCATGGAGCTGGGAGCCCGACGTGGGACTCGATCCCAGGACTCCGGGATCATGACCTGAGCCGAAGGCAGTCGCTCAACGAACTGCGCCACCCAGGTGCCCCCCTTGATTTCTAACCTAACATTTTTTAAAATTTTTTTATTTTTTCCCAAATATGTTTATTTTTTCAGTGTTACAAGATTAATTGTTCATGTACCACACCCAATGCTCCATGCAATATGTGGCCTCCTCAATACCCACCACCAGGCTTGCCTAAACCCCCTCCGCCTCCCCCTCCCCTCCAAAACCCTCAGTTTGTTGCTCAGAGTCCACAGCCTCTCATGGTTCATTGCCCCCTCTGATTTCCCTCCCCCTTCACCTAACATTTTTTATCTGTTCTAGAACCCCACTCAGAAGACCACATTCCATTTAGTCATTGTGACTCTCTAGACAACTTTAGACTGTGACAGTTTCTCAGATTTTCCTCATTTTTCATGACCTTGTTGAACAGGAAAACTGGTCAAGTGCTTTATAGATAGACTATCCCTGTTTGGATTTTTCTGATGCTTTTCTCATGGTGAGACAGGGGTTATGGGTGGTAATTTTAGAAAAACAAAACAAAATGAGATTCACTCAATATCTGCCACCTAGAATTAAGAAACCTTAATGTTTTCAATATTTGCTTCAGAATTTTTTAAATAAAAAAATAAGTGATGAAACTAGGTCCCCTTTAATACTGCTCCTCAGTTTCATTCCCCCTTTTTTTCTAAAGATTTTATTTATTTGACAGAGAGAAAGAGAGAACACAAGCTGGAGGAAAGGCAGGAGGAGGGAGAGGGAGAAGAAGGCTCCCCAATGAGCAAGGAGCCCGCTGCGGGGCTTGATCCCAGGACTCCAGGATCACGACCTGAGTTGAAGACAGGTGTTTGACTGAGTCACCCAGGAGCCCCAGTTTCATTCCCTTTTGTCCCCCAAATTTGTAGTTTTCTTATCTATGTTTTTACATTCTTTATTAGATGTATGTGTCAATAAATAGCATGTAGCAACATTTTATATTTCTATTATACAGATCTTATCATAATGAACAATTATTCTGCAACTTCAGACACATTAGATTTTTGAGACCTATGTTGATATATGACAGTTCATTCATTTTTAAACTCTTCTATGGAGCTTTATGAATGAGTTATGCTTATTGATTTTTTGGATGATGGACAATAAAGTTGTTTTTATTTTTGTTGTTGCAACAATGTACAATGAAGATCTTTCTGTTTATTCTCGTTGAAGATGGGTGAGTTTCTCAACAAAATATATCTAGCAGTGGAATTATTGGGTCTTAAGCTATGGCCATATTCATAGCATTTCTAGGTCTGACCAAATTCCTCTCCAGTTTACGCACCCCTACTCTAGCATTGTGTACATGTTTCCATTATGTCACATCATTGCTTCCACTTTTAGACTTTCAATAATTTGCCAATCAGATGAAGTTTTTTCAATTTAATTTACAACTTTACTGAGTCATAACAGACAAATAATAAGGTACACATATTTAATGAGGACAACTGGATAAATTTTGAGAGAATGCATGTACCCATGAAGGTAACACTGCAATCAAGATACTGAATATTTCCATCTCCTGCATTAGTTTCCTCATTCCTCATTGCAATTCATCTCGCTCAACTTGTGCACACAGGTGTGGTAAACAAAATTCTAAGATGGCTCTGAGGTTTCCCCACCTCTTATGTAATCTTCTGACCTTGAATGTGAATGGGACCTGTATATAGGATAGTACAGTACTCCTGATTAGGTTACATTGTATGGCAAAGGTGAAGAGATTTTGCAAATGGAATGAAGGTCCCTAATCAGTTGACTCACAGGTCTCTAATCAAGTTGATTAACTTGCTTAAGTTAATCAAGAGGGAGGTCATCCGGTGGGTCTGATCTTATCATGTGAGTCCTTTAAAAGAGGTTCTAAAGGTCAGAGAAGCCACAGACAAACTCTCCTGTTGGCCTTGAAGAACCTAATGCAGTGTTGCAGAGAGGGCCACATAGTAGAGAATGTCAGGTGCCTGGAGACCAGGACCTCGATCTTACAGCTGCAAGGAGCTGAATTCTGCCAATAACCAGAGAGCTTGAAAGACCACCCAGAGCCTCAGAAGAGTCTGCAGCCTTGATTTCAGCCTGAGGAGATAATCCAGCCTCATGCTGCCCCATGGAAACTGTGGGATAATAAATGTGTGTTGTTTTAGGTCTCTGTGCTTGCTATCATTTATCAGGCAGCAATAAAGAGCTAATATACCAATCAACAATTCATCTGTTTTCTTTCACATAGGTTAGTTTTTATTTTCTAGATTTTTAAAATAAATGGTAGCATACAGTAGATACTCTTTTTTTGATATTGTTGTTCCAGATTTTTTCACTTAGCAAAATAATTTTTTAGATTCCCTCATATTGTGTATGAGTACTTCGTTTCTTTTTATTCAGAGTATGGATATACCACATTTTGTCTATCCATTTACCTGTTAATGAACATTTGGGTGGTTTTCAGTTTTTTGGCAATTACAAATAAAACTACAAGTCTGTGTGGACATATATTTTCATTTCTCTTATTTTAATTTGGATCTTCCTCATTGTCAGTAAGATTGATGACCTTTTCACCTTTTACTATTTACTTGGTTGTCCTTTCCAATAAATTGCCTCTTGAGATTCTCTGCCATTTTTATATTGGGTTATTTGTGGGGATCCCCCCCCCACTGCTTTGTAGTTCTTTATATATTCTGAATATAAGTACTTTGCTTGTTATTAGGCAAAGGAACTGTCTTTTCCTAACTGACTATTATCCTTTAACTTTGTTTAAAATATCCTTTGTCATATAAAAGTTTAAATTTTAATAAAGCCTAAGTAATTTATCTTTTAAAAAAATGTTTGCTTTTATTACTTATTTTAAGACTTGAGGTTATAAAGATATTTTCCTGATTTTTTAAATCATAGTTTAGAGTTTTGTTTTTCACACATATACCTTTACTCCTTTTGGGGGTTATTTTTCTATATGCGGAGGTAGGAATACAATGATTTTTTTCTATAAAGAAACCAATTTTCTTAACTCTGCATATCAAATAATTCACCCTTACTTCACTGATTTGCATTCCCCCTATGTATCTATTTTTTCAGTTTTTTTAAATTATTTTTCAGCTTTGTATTAAGATGCATGGATATATTTGATCATTACTAAACCTGCCCATGGTGCTTTAATTATAATATCTTTACAATAAGCTTCATAGGACATTTATGATATTTTCTCCCCTTTTGTCTTCTCTTTCAGAATTA
>CM052799.1:26707995-26777628 GCA_028533885.1 Nasua narica | reverse complement strand
AACACTGAAAAATTAAAATAAACATATTTGGGGAGAAAAAAAAAGAAATATGGGGACCAAGGCTGCTAGATCTTTCAATTTTGCAAGCGAATCTGACAATCCAAATTTTAATATGAAATTTTCTGCCTCTTGAAAAGTGGCAAAATATTAAAACAAAACCAAACAAAACCAAACCCCAAAAAACTCTTGAACATTATATGGGCCAAACAAAGCAAGCCTGAGGCCTAATAAGGTGAGTGCTGCCAGTTCTCAACCTCTGGGTCACCCAAGACTCAGTGCAGGGTATTTCTCTGCACCACCACATTCCTCTAGCCTATGAGGGTGAGCAGGGCACTTGTGCCTGGGACATATTTTTAGCTCTAAGTACCTGATCTCACAGAATCTGAACTAGAAGGGTTTGTCTACTCTTACTTCAGTTTTCAAAGTTATAGAAATTTCGAGGCTAAGACAGGGAAGCAGCTAGCCCATGCCAACACAGTCCACCAGAGGCAAGGCCAGGCCTAGGGCTCAGGTGGCAGATTTATACATGTGGCAGATTTACTATTACTTACATTGCCTGATGATTTTTCAGAGCCTTCAAGGTACAGGCTGTGATCTTTCCTGCAAGTTTTCAAATAAGTAAGAGCTTGTTTGACAGGTGGGAAACTACTGAGGTACTGTTTCTTTTTAGGATTCATGTAGAATAACTCTAGATAAAGGGGAAGGAATATGCAGGTACATAAATGTTATCCTTTACGACGAAATTAGAAATGAATACAAACTCTTAAGGCTCTATTAAACCAAACACTCTGTTAATTCTTACTGGCTTATGGGCCTAAAATCTGGGCAGCACTATAACCAACAAGTTTCTAGATTATTGGATGGAAATATTAGGCATAGTGGTAACATTTGTGCCTCAGGCACGTTTGATATCTATCCTATGTATGGATATGGATTTGTGCCAAACATAAACATACTCCTATAAAATAGAATGAAATATATTATAATGCCAACCTTTCTACTATCACAGGAACTGAAATGTAATGTTCAATGATTGAACAGAAAAGAGTCTCAATAAAGTGTACATCCCAAACACTTGGCCTTAGATCACTTAAAAAATCAGTGGGTTGAATACAAAGACGTATCTGTGTCTTGCCTGTAACCTTTATTGCTTCCCCCCCAAATATGTTTATTTTTTCAGTGTTACAAGATTGATTTTTCATGCACCACATCCGGTGCTCCATGCAATACGTGCCTTTCCCAATACCCACCCCCCAACGCCCTCCTCTCCAAAACCTTCAGTTTGTTGCTCAGAGTCCACAGTCTCTCAAGGGTTACCTGTGTGGCTCAGTGAATCAAGCAACTTTAAAGGGTCTTTAAAACCACAAAGCTTCATTTTACAATTGCCCTTACAGATTGACAGAAGAGTCTTCAGAGATGAAATTTTCCTTTAATGGAATTGCAAAGTGATTCAAATTAGCTATGTTGCAACTTGCTGCAGCTAAAGGTCATCGATACTTTAAATTCCTTAAGGGCATTGCCTAGATCCAAAGATTTTATTACCGCTATTATTTGCTGATTAGAGGGACACTTGCAGAACACAGACTTACAAATTCCTGTTTAAAACTTATACTAGTTGGAAAACTAAAAACCTGAGGTTCAAATCAGGTCCCCAGGTGTTTTTGTGAATGAATCTTTATTGGTACACAGCCACATCCATTTGTTTATATCTTGTCTTTGGCTTCTAGGCCATAATTTTCCAATCTCTGGTCTAGATAATCAACAAAACAATAAATCAAACTCTGATTTGTAGCATTTGTCTATTTCTATGGTATAAATAATACAAGCATGACCGGTTTCAAGATACCAACATGCATCGTCAAACGCACTGTTGGGAAGAAATGTGCAGCATTGTGCCATCTTATAGTATTTTTACTATATAGATATGAATATGAATACAATACAGATAGGTATGAATCATGACACGTGATAGCTCAAGAACACATAATAGTATGATATAGTAAAGTAAGTAGAAAGTAGTGAATTTTAAGTATTTATTATTCTTTTTTTTTTCTTAAGATTAATTTATTTTAGGGAGATGGGGGCATTGGAGGAGAGGGAGAAAGAGAGGGAGAGAAGGAGACTCCCTGCTGAGGGCAGAGCCCGGTGTGAGGCCGATCTCATTGATGAGAGAACAGAAGGCAAGCTAAGGACAAGGCAGAAGTTGACACCTCACAACTCCTGGGGTATATATGGGACATTCCTCAGGCACTCCTGGCTGCCCTAAAGCTAAGGAAAGGAAAAATAAATAGCTAAACTTATAGAGATCACAATCCTGCAAGACAGGAGTCTCCCTCGGTTTACAAATGTCTTAGCAATCTACAAGAACAAAGCATTTCTATCAATTGCCTAGCCTCCAGAAGGAAATGTAGATATAATTAAATGTCCTTATAATCTGCAGCCCATTGACAGATACTTAAAGAGGGCTAAGAGTAATGTTCCTCCAGAAAGTTCCCAATTATCTCCATGTTAATACCTGGCTAGAGGGAAAAACAACCTTGACCTGACAATGGCAAGGCCTCTGGCAACCTGTGCGTCTTCTTTAACATATGAAAAGCCTTTTGAAACCTCCCTTTTTCCTTACCCCAAAGTATATAGTCAGCCATCCTTCACAACCCTGGGGCAGCAGCTCTTTCTGCCCTTAGGTACTGTCCCGGTGCTTTAATAAGCCGCCCTTTTGCACCAAAGAAGTCTTAAGAATTCTTTCTAGGTTGTTGGCTCCAGACTCCACCCCGAACCTCACCTATATTTCAAAACCACATCATCACGACCCTGAGATCATGAACTGAGCTGAAATGAAGAGTCAGATGCTCAATCTACTGAGCCCCCCAGGAGCCCTATAAGGGTTTATTATTCTTTCTTAATGTAACTTATTCGATTGTAAGTTTATAAGATTTGAAACTTGATAATGACCATGTTTAACAACCAGTTCACAATATCTTTGAACATTTAACAATCAGCACTGGGTTTGGGAAATTGTCTCTTCTTGGGGATAAAAGGAAAAAAATTTTACTATACCAGAAATTAGAAAGTGGTAAATTTTAAAACATACACATATAGTTGAAGGGAAGACTTAATCATGGCCAGTTAACTACAGTATATGTGCAAATGATATCGGCTGTAATTAGCCGATATCTAAGCTAGCTATTAGCCGATAGCTAAGCTGAAATGTTACAGTTTATACAGTCGGTCACCAATTGGATTACACACTGTCCACCCCCAAATAAATTTTCTTTTAACTTCAAGAAAAATAAACTTAGTAGCAGGTGGATTTTATCTTGATTGTTTCAAAATATTTAGTGGATACATTTTCCAGTCTTTTCATTAGTGGAGGTTGGTTTTGAAAGTTTTTGTGATAAATGTGAATCCTCACATTATTTCTGAATTGCAGTAATGAAGAGGCAGGGATAGGTTATTATTTTATTTTATTTTATTTTTTGCAGCATTGCTGATATCTCACTATCATTGTTCTTGTGATGAAGAAGGCACTTGGCCCATTTGTTGTGCAAAGGCATCATTTACATTTCTTCCGATTCAATAGACCTGAAACCCAGGCTGAGGTGAAACATTCACAGCCTAATAAAAACTCCAAGGAGTAAGGCATTCATCAGATGGGTATCTATTGTGTGTGGATTTTTAAAAAAAGATATTTAACATTTTATGTTTTTAAGAAAAAAGAAACATGAAACTAATTACTGTCAACTATATTTTAAGTTTTCAACTATCTAGCCAGCAGAAAGCTGTTATTAAATCACTGCATGCCTTCTTTGCTTTTCTTCCCACATAAGAATCATTATTTTATTCACGATATTAGCCTCATAACAGAGGTTGTCAATCAAGATAACCCAAGGTACTGCCTGAAAAAAGAAATAACCAAGAATCTGCTTTTATTTCAGAGATATATTTTGTTTCTTTTCACCTCCAATTGTTACTAAGGAAATGCATGGAAAAAAGGCTCCTTATTGGATGAACTGTAGCACCTAGCTTTTAAAAGATCACTTTTTTTTTTCCCCCAATGCTCAACTCCTCCATTATCCTTCCATACCAATAGAACCTTAGCATCTGGGCAGCACGGAAAACAGTTGGTGGAGGAACTTTCTTCCCAGTCCCTTGTCCCCCAAGCAGCGATCACCATTAGCAGCAGCTGCCAGCAACTTATGAGTAACAAGAGACAAGACAATAGCTCACAGTGATTTGAACGGAGTAAGCCAAAAGCAGCAATGGCATTGCTATTTAAAGTTCTAGCTTAGCACAACTCTTCTCTGCTAACATGATATTGAGGCTGTATTTGTTCCAAGGGCCTTGTCTTGATTTTTGTCCACATCGCTTGTGTAAACGAAGGAAAATAAAATGCCTTTTGCCTAACTAACAAAACTTAATTTTCTATCTTGCTTTATGTGTAGACCAAATAAACCATTACACAAGCCTTCAGGGACTCCTTAGAATTTTTTCTCAATTATTTACTCATTATTTAAATTAAGACTAAACAAAACCAAACTTTTCCCTCAACATTCTCATTTACAGCTACCCTCTGAGCCTTTTGAAAATCATGGTAGAAAGATACGAAGCCATTATAGTTTAAGTCACCTATAGTTAAGACATGGTGAGTCATGAAATATGACAGAAGGTAATGTGTATCAACTAAAGTGAGATTGAAGTTACACTATATTTTGTTGCTTTGTGATAGGAAAATGGTTACTTAAGGACGGTTATTTTATGGCTTCTAACAAGTGAGCAAGCCATTGCCATTTTGTGACCATCATCTAATTTAACCATGACAAGGCTAAAGTATAATAGTAGGCTGATTTGCAGCGTTTTCCAATTGCTGTGCCGCAAATGAGATAATATAATGACATGAACACTTGGAACCCTAAAACACTAATAAATGTAAAATCTACCTACCAAAAAGACGCAGATAGCAAGCTTGGATATTAGATATTGATTTCCCATTAAAATCATCCTCCATGACTCCAGCAGAGTTTTCTATATAAAACACAAACCTCGTTTCATGCTCTCATTGCATTAAAAGCTTCAGCCACACCTGGCAATGTTCAGTTTAAAGTTCAAAATGCTTATAGGATTGCTGACATCAGCCTCCTGCTTAAATCTGTAGCCTTATCTTCTACTGCCCATTTCTAGTTCCGTCACTTCAGCCCTATTTAATAATGGTTATTCCTTATTAAGAGCAATGTATTACTGTTCCTTGTTTCTAAGCCTTTGCAGTAGTGGCTCCCCTTCCTACAACACAACTCACCTCTGTACCTCAACTCTAACACATACTTTCCAAAATGTCTCTTAAAAGAAACCTTTCTATTTCTTTTTTTTTTAATATTTTTTTAAATATTTTTTTTATTTATTTGAGAGAGATAGAGTGAGAGAGAACATGAGAGGGGAGGTCAGAGGGAGAAGCAGACTCCCCATGGAGCTGGGAGTCTGATGTGGGACTCAATCCGGTGACTCCGAGATCATGACCTGAGCCGAAGGCAGTTGCTCAACCAACTGAGCCACCTAGGCGCGCCAAAACCTTTCTATTTCTCAACACTACTGGCTACTCTAGATCAGTATCTCTGACTTGACTCTGTGTCACCAGCACTAGGTGCAAGAACTATGCTGGATAAAACGGCACCGATTAAATGAATGAATGTACCAAACTTGTGGGTTTGTTTTTTTTTTTCAGTCCCAGCTTCAGAAGATTCATCTTTAAGATCAAGAGAGCAACATCTCCAGTGTAAAAGTCTCCATGGAGTTTCAGGCCCTTATATCCACCTGTCTATTTACTGTCTTCTCTTTTTTTTTTTTTTTTAAAGATTTATTTATTTATTTATTTGGCAAAGGGAGAGACTGCAGAGAGGCAGGCGGGGGGCAGGGGTGGGGGGAAGCAGGCTCCCCGCTGAGCAGAGAGCCCAATGTGGGGCTGGATCCCAGGACCCTGAGACCACAACCCTGGCCAAAGGCAGAGGCTCCAACCCACTGAGCCACCCAGGCGCCCCTGTCTTCTCTTGAATGTTATAAAAGCACTCCAATTTCAGTATGTACAAGACTGAAGACATTATCCCGACTCATTTGCTGCCCAATCCGATGTTATTCCAATGGTCCTTGCATTAAGTTGCCCATATCCAAAAAGTTGGAGTCACCATTCATTGCATGTCTAATTCATTATGAAGGTCACTGATTTTCGGCCTATCTCTCCTGCCAATGCTCTAGCCTAATCTAGCGACCTATTTATCCCTAGACTACTGCAGTCACTTCCTAATTCACTTTCCCATATTCATTCCACTCGCCACCCCATCCATTGTGCCCACTACAGTTAACAGGGCATTTCAGAACGTAGACCTGACAGTGTTACCACCCGGCTTAGAACTCTCCAACGGCCTTCTACTGGTTTTAGGAATGTAGCAGAACCTGGACTGGATCCTGGCGGAAGAAACAAGTGGCACTCGGAGACTTAGGAGGGTTGGAGATTTATTTAAACCCCGGTGGGCCCAGAGACTCTTCTGCAGAGGTCTGAGCCCCAAGCACAAGCAGGGAGGGTAATTTAGGCCCTCCTACTTCCGCATACTTGGTATTTTGGCGCTCGGGAAATGGGGTAAGAAAGAAGAACCCAGAAGGGCTTTGAGACAGGGACCGGAGTTCCCTTGCAGGTTTGGTCGGCCAGCTTAAAGTACAGTTTTTTCCTTATCAGGAAGAAGATCAAAATCCTTAATAGAGCCTCCAGACTGCATGATCTTCCCTAACTCTCCAGGGGCACCGTAGCCTTATCTCACTCCATTCTCACCTCTTCTCTTCACTCGGATCTCCGCTTTACAGTTCTTCCAATGTGCCACATTTGCTCTGTCTCCAGGGTCTTTGCACACACAGTCCACATCTCCCGGAATGCTCTGAGGCTCTCTCCCAACCCCTACCTTTAGCCTTCAAATGTCAGCTCCAGAATAATTACTTTAGGAAGCCTTTCCTGATCTCCCACACTTGGCCGTGTCCTCCTATGTTATGCACTTAGAACTTTCTTTTATTATCGGTTTGTAATTATATATTGTTTCAGTAGTGTGACCATTTGATTACAGTCAGTCTTTCCACACATAAAACTATTTGGATTATGCCTGACTTGTGCAACATTATATGCCCTACTGCCTAGCATGGGGCCAGGCACAGGGTATGTGCTCTATAAATATTTGTTGAATGACTGAATGAACAGATCTAAGAGGACAGAGGTCTGCAGTGGGATGCTGCCCACTGTAATTTGTTCACGGTGGGGCTAAAGCTCACCTCGTTTTCAACGCTTTCCACTTCGGATCTCAGATTCTCCAGACTTTAATTTTCTTCCCACCCACCCACTCCCGCACCTTTAGATTAGCCATTTGCTGTTCTTTTTCCTCATGATCCGGCTTGAAACATTTCTGACTCAGCTTCTGCATTGCTGAGGGCTGAATCAGTTGGGGGTCCTGCTTGCAAGAAGTGGACTCTGACTGCAGCTGCTTAAGCAGAAAAGTTCATTAAAGGATAGCGAGTAGCCACACAGAATTATTTGGAGGTTTAAAGAACTGGGCTTCATGCCAAATTTCCAGGAATAATGCCCCAAACCATGTTCCAAAATTAGCCTGACAAGAAGGTTACTCTAACCCCCATCCCGCCCCAGCATGGGTACTACTGAATGAGCTACTTTCAACATTGTAGCCTCATTACAGACAATACACATATGCCAGGCACTTGGCTCTGCTATCCCTGTCCTTAAAGCCAGGCTCTCTGCTGCTCTCACCAGCTAAACGGACTCCACGGTAAGCCTTTTCCTATAGATGGCGCATTTCTGAATTGAAGTCTAAAGGGGGTGAACCTAATTGTTGGAGAAGGTCTCAAGCCCATGTTCTAGCTGCAAAGGGGGCTGGAAATGACCTTTTTTTTTTTAATATTTTATTTATTTATTTGTCAGAGAGAGAGAGAGAGAACACAAGCAGGGGGAGCGGCAGGCAGAGCAGGCAGAGGGAGAAGCAGGCTCCCCGCTGAGCAAGAAGCCTGATTCAGGACTTGATCCCAGGACTCTGGGATCATGACCTGAGCCGAAGAGAGCCGCTTAACCAACTGAGCCACCCAGGCATCCCGGGAAACAACTTTTTAGGCTCCCACACTGAGGAGGTGGGACTCATCAAGTGGAAAAATCCTAGACACATAACAGGATATTAAAAAATGCCAAGCGGCCAAAAAAACATGACCAATGCCCATCCTATAAATGATGGTCAAAACTTTGGTATGTTGTTCAGCTTCTCTTTGGTGGTGAGCCTCAGTCTATTTGCTTTGCCCATCACAACTGAACTGACATCTCCTAAGCAATTTAGCCTATTATTCTGTTTATCTCAAACAGAATAGAACGTGAAAGGCTTTCAAAACCAATGGTAAACTATTCTAGAAATCTCTATTTAAGACATTAGAATGCAAGATTTCAAAGCATAAGTTCTGAAATCCAAGACTTTGGGTTTGAAGCTTGACTCCATCATATAATCAAATGCCATGTGCCATTTCTACTCAAACTTTATTTGGTAAAGCAAGTTACATGGGTACACTTAACTCCAAAGGGGCAGCAGTGCGCAAAATAAGAGCTACAATTACACGATAAAGAGCTCAAATGATGGCTTCAACTCTTCTGAATCTGTTCCCTTGTCTGTAAAATCAGGAAATGATCATATCTATCTCATAGGACTATTGTGAAGACTGAATAAGACATACATGGTAAACGCCCAATACATATCTAAGGAACCATATTTAAACTTCGGGAAACATATTAGGCACATTATGATATGAAAAACAACTGCATTTCAGGAGAGGCTCCCCACTAGGGTCCTCACTTTACATCTTCATAGTAGCCATGAGAGGGCAGATCCAGGGATCAATGTCAGCAATAAGTCAAAGACTCCACTTGCTGAAACATGAAAGTGGGAGCGCACACGAATGAATGTGACATAGCAAGATAAGATGTTAATGCATCGATCTTTGCGCTTTTCTTTCCTTCCTTGATTACGACCCTTCCTCCTGTCCATCACAGGCAGCACATTGCCTCGAGGAGCACTGGTGCGATTACAGCAGAAATGTAAAGAGAACAACAACAAAAAAATCGATGTTTAGTTTTTCTGAATTCTAAAATATGTTCTTGAAGCCCACATCAAAAATAATAGCTTCAAAAGCCCTAGCTTTTGATATATAAGGAGTTTTGTTGAGAGAAGAAAAGGCTTTTGAGCATCAAAATGGAAGGCCCTGAGGAATGAATGAGGGATATAGGGTGTGTATTATGACCATATGGGAATAAGAGGAATGAAAACTGGAGACTGGTTGATCTGGAGGGAGGCAAGGTAAAGGTCACTGGCTTTGCGGGGTAGGAGAGAGAAGAAGAGAATAAGCAGGCTCAAAAATCCTGGGGAAGGTTGGTGCGGTTAGGGAGAAGAAGCCTCATAAAGAGAGTTGGGAGGCAGAGTCAGCCCAGAGTCCACAAAGGATCTCTGTGGGCAAAGGGAAGCCAAGCCCAAACCTGTGGACTTACATTGCCAGTTGGATGAGCACTATGTTGCCATTCTGAAAAGACACGCTGGCCAGTTACCTACCTATCTACCTTCCTCCCTCCCTCCCTTCCTTCCTTCCTTCCTTCCTGTCTCTCTCCCTCCCCGTCTCTGTCCCTCCCTCCTTCCCTCTTTCCCTCTTTTTTTTTTCTTTTTTCTTTTCTTTCTCTCTCTTGTTCTCTTTTTCTTCCTTTCTTAGGATTTTATTTGTTTGCTTGTTTGTTTGAGAGAGAGCACAAGCAAGGGGAACAGCTAAGGGAGAGAGAAAAGCAGGCTCCCCACTGAGCAGGGAGCCCAATGAGGGGCTCAATCCCAGGACTCCGGGATCATGAGCTGAGCCAAAGGCAGACACTTAACTGAGTGAGCCACTCAGGCGCCCCAGTCTGGTGAGTCTTCTAAAGACTCCTGTGAATCAATCAATAGAAAGATGAAAGATGTCCTTAGTATGTCCATTACCTTTGCTGAGCCCCAACCCAGGTAGACATTCTTAACTCCTTCAAATGAACCTGGGTACTCTAATTTCCTGAAAGATAGGTCATAAATGTCAAAATAGTGGTGTTGAAAAGAGAGCCCTTACATCTGTACTTGGGTGGGAAAATGGAGCATCCATTCTGGGTTATAGTCTAACTCCGGAGTAGCCTTTCTACTTACTCCATTGGTCTTGCTCCCTAATAAGACCAGATTGCTCATCTCTGGATCCACCTCACAAAGGAATGACTTCTGCATCTACATTTCTTTTCTTTCTTCAGTAAAGATATCTTTGGGAAATTTTCTAAGATTACCAAGCAGGACATTATTTACTAATGCTCATAAATAAGTAACAGCTAACACTATGAGCATTTACTATGTGTCAAGCCCTAATAAGCAGTTTAAGTGGAATACCTTACAAAAGTGTTTCCTCCATTTTATAGATGAGAAAATTGAAGTCTAGAGAGCTAAATGTCAAGTATGTAGCCGGGATGATTTGGACAGAGACAGTCTGAATTTAGCATCCATAGGCCTGACCACTATACCATAATGCCTTTTATTTTTTTTAAGATTTTTAAAATTTATTGAACTCAGAGAGAGAGAGAAAGAGTGGGTTAGGGACAAAGGGGGAGGGAGAGAGAGAATCCTCAAGCAGACTCCCGGCTGAGTGCAAAGCCTAACGCAGGGCTCCATCCCAGGACCCTGATGTCATGACCTGAGCTAAAACCAAGAGCTGGCTGCTTAACCATATAGTGCCTCTTTAAAATACAGGAATAAGTTGCCTATCCCTCTTGCTATCCTTTAGTCATTCAAGCAATTTTTTTGGAAGGCTTGCTATAAATTAGTCACTGTGTTAATCACGGGGATAGAGAAATCAATCGGGCACAGCATTGCTACTCTTGACCCACTCTGGGTCTATACTGCTATACTGGGTCTATACTGCTAGCCACTATGGTTCATCACTGCTGCAGCCCTAAACTGTTCATGTGATTTCTCCATGGAAAATCAAAATGCAGTGGAAATAACTCTGCACAAGCTTTACCACCAGGTACATGTGAGTATATAAATCTTTCAAACTGCCTGTGCTTTGTTACTTGTTACATATTTTCAGTCCTCCAATTATAAGATCCTGGCACTAAGACAGGTACACAGTGAATCTAAGGTATAATCTAGTCCAAGAAAATTCAGAGGCAAGCTACATTCCTTGGAGTCTCCATTAATCAACATGGACTGATCTGTGACAATCCAAATGGTACCAGATCTGTGACAATCTGTGACAATCCAAATGGTACCAGATTACTTCTACCAGCAGTAAAAATATCTAGAGTGGAACTTATGTTCTGGCCCTGACTTCTGATTGTTGTGGAGTTCAAAGTGGGGCACTAGAGCTAATAGAACACACTTCTGCTATCAAAGAACTTGGCAATGGGGCGCCTGAGTGGCTCAGTGGGTTAAGGCCTCTGCCTTCGGCTCAGGTCATGATCTCAGGGTCCTGGGATCGAGCCCCGCATCGGGCTCTCTGCTCAGCAGGGAGCCTGCTTCCCCCCTCTCTCTGCCTACTTGTTATCTCTCTCTCTCTGTCAGATAAATAAATAAAACCCTTAAAAAAAAAAAAAAAAGAACTTGGCAATGATGTGAGAAGAAACCCCTGCTATTCTAATGAGACCTGTTTATAAGATTGCTCTGCTCCAAATTCTATATTCAGTAAAGCTTTTCTCCTTCTTTCCCACTTTCTGAATCCTCATTTCTTTCTGTCTGAATGTCTACCTGCCCCTTGTGTATCTCTGTCTTCCCTTTCTCTGCGGGGGACAGCAGAGTTCTCTAGAAAGAGAACCAGAGCCAGGCTGGGTTCTGCCCCCTCCTAAGGGAAGGAGCTTGGACATAGAGCTCAATTTCTTTCACTCTTAGGTTCTGAATTCATCAAATTGAACCACAACACCTGCCTCCTACAGTTATTTGGAAGATTCAAAATAATACATCCCCTGAACCCAGCACAGTGAGGAATAAAAGTAAAGCACCTGGTGGGGTACCCGGTATAGTGAAGGTATGATGGCATCTAGTCCAGGCTTGTTCTAATTATTCGATTTCTTCCTTCTTTTTTCTCTTTCTTCCTCCAAACCTATGTTTTCTCTACAGCAAAACAAGCAAATCTCACTAAAAAAACACAGTGATATTGGTCAGGATCCACACAGAGGGTTTGGTGGTAAAAAGCTACACTCTTAATCCACATACCTCAACACTCAGATATTATACAAATCTCCTTATTGTCTCCAATATTCACTTCCAGCTAGAGCCTGGGCTCTGGAGTCAGATCGTCAGTACCCAAATCCCAGCTTTGCCACCCACTAGTAGGGGGAGTCCCAGGCAAGAAATTTAACTTCTCAGATCCTCAGTTTTCTCTCTATAAGGTAGGAAGAATAAAATGACTATATTTAATTCACAGTGGTAGTGTAAAGATTCAAAGCGAGGAGCCAACCAAGTGCCTGTCTTAGAGCTCATGCCCAACAAGTGCTATTATTTTGATTGCTGTTACTGTTACGGAAACCAACACACTGAAACGTTCTCCAGTAATACAAAATCCAAGCTACAGTAAACAAAATTTTGTGGATTCTCTTACTGAATTTTCCTTTCAAATCCATTTATTCTTTTCTATCCCTTAATGCAAGTTACCCCTATCTCTTATCCAGAATCAAGCAGTAAGTAGACTAACTGTTCTCCTTGCTGGTAGCCTTGGTCCCTCTAAATCACGTTCCACATGGCCCACTGAAGGATCCTTCTTGGATGAATCTGACCATTTCACTCTCTTGCTCAACACCCTTTATCTGCCTCCCATTGCTCTAAAGATAAAGTCCAGTCTTTAACATCATCCACAGGCCCTGAACTTACTTGGACTCAACATTAAATGTATCTACAGCCCCAACACTAATCATAGCTTCCTCTACCTGCAGGATCTAGCCATATAGAATTGTCTTCACTTCCTTGAACTTGTACTGCACTCTTTGCCTTCAGTGCTCTGTTTTTGCTATTCACTCTTGCCCCCCCACCCCCGTATCTGATACCACCTTCCTATTAATTTATAGGACAGTTCTTCTGGGAAGGTTTCCCTAACCCATGTTGTATGCTTTCCATGTGACCTCTCAGCTTCATGAATGTCTTCTGTTAGACTATCCCTTACCTTGTGTACTATTCACCCCTTGAATTCTGAAACTCTTCCATAGATGGCTATATACAGGGACAAGGTCCCTCTTATCCTTCAATGGATGTGAGTCACATTTCTTATCTGGCAGGGGGAGAGACAGAGATCTCCTGGGCTGCAGTAGTTGAGGTAGGAGCCACTTATACTGGTGGAAATATGTCTTTTTCCTTAGGATTGTCACCAAATAATGTGTTACCACTAACTCATCTCTTATGATATGTGACACATGGTAGGTACTCAGTAAATATTTGCAGAATGAATGGTTAAATAAATGCCAGTACATTCATCTACACTGCTGGCTTGTAATTTATGATTACAAAGAGTGAGTGCAATGCCTTTTTCTTCTATAGATTTTTAAATTCTGGCTTGAGAGGGCAGGTTGATCTTGTTTTACCCCCAAGATTTGCATGGCATATGTTAACTACATGGAGCAGATGCTCTACTTAAAAGAATCAAGTGACTTCTTTTTTAATAAAAAGGATCCTTCAATATAAAAAACAAGATAAATATCTCCTTAAATATAAATACTCCAAATGGTGATTTTATTTTAAAATAAATTAATTCGATAAAATATTTCTTATGAAGTGGATGATCATACAAGTTATTGCAGTACCAGAGTCCCTACACCAGATAAAAGCATGCAATTAAAATATCATTTAAATGACAGGCCTAGAAAAACTGTGATTCTAACCCACTCCTAAGGAAAACCAGAAAGACAGAGGTCTAAAACAGTCCAGTGAAATCTTTAGGCAAAGATTTAAGAGAATTGGCTTTCTTTTAAATACGGGATCTTGTCTCAAAAACTTTTTTTTTATGATTTTCCTCAATATATAGTAGATACCTCACGTGTGACTATTATCATTGCTATAGTTCTTTGTTAAGAAATATATTTTACTATAATTCTATTCACTGTAATTTCCTTAGTAACAGGCTGCTCTCTTTTTCTTTTAAAAAACTATTAAAATGTCATTCACATCACATTCTAGATGTGGCTCTAGCTATTCCCAATAGCTATTCAAAAAACATAATCACCATAATTACTGTTGACATCTAATTAACATTCAGCTTCCTTTCTACAGCATCTACAGCTGGACAAACCATCTATTCCAGGATAAAAACTAATGCTCTGTTGCCTTTTCTTCAAAAAAACAAAACAAACCAGGATGCTAAACACCTGGGCTCTCTGTTTTTGTTCTCCCTGGATGTGGTAGTTGGAGATAGGATGACCACCATGAACACCTCTCAAAAGAGCGCCAACTGATAAACTGGACTTGGTGATAAGAAATTAAATCCACCCAAAGGCTTAGGGGGTTGCTGACGTTAATCTACAATCTAAGAGTTGTATTGATTAAGGATGACTCAGAGTTTGCTAATGCATAGTTTTTTGATGAGGTCCTTCCTTGATCTGGCTCCTTTCTGGCTTGCTTCAACACTTGCCACCCCCTTCTTTGTTCTCTTTGCAAGACACATCCTGGACTCCTTCCAGCTTCCCAGCATCATGTTCTCTCTTGCCTCTGGGACTTTAGCCATGCCCCTTCTGTCTCCCTTCATCAGTGAGATGGTTAGGGATGCAGGCTGATAACAGAACATTCACTTTTATACCTCTGCTCTCCATACTATAAGCAGTATGACCTTAAGCAAGTCAGTTTAGCCTGTGGGTACCTGTGTTTTCTCATTTGTTAAATATTCACTTCATGGGGTTTTATGAGGATTAAATGTATTAATATACACATGGAGATCTATCTATCAACAAATATTTATATCTATTTATATCTAGCAACAAATATTTCTTGAGCTCCCACTTGGTGCCAGGCACAGGGGGTATGGCAATGAGTGAAAAAGATAGCATTCTTGCTTCAGTAGAGCTCATACTCTGGTAAGTGTCTGGAGATTAAATAAGTATGCACTCAAATTAAGAAAACAAATACAGAAAGTAAATATAATGAAGAAAATGCAATGGTCTAATGGGATAAGAGTATTTGAGGGGAGGCACTACTTTTGGTTGGGTGGTCTCTGAATTAGTGACATTTGAACTAAGCCGTATTGGTCACAATAGACTAGCCATACACAGATCTGAGACAAGAAAGTTCCAGGCCCAGGAAATAGCTAAGGCAAAGCCTGAAGGTGGGATTGACTTAAGCCTTGTGGCAACACTTGTTCCCTCTCATTCAGTGGACATACAATCCACACCCCCAAAACACCTCCTCTACCTAACTCCAAGAATGGGAGTCTCCCCAGCTATGCCCACAGTCACAAGTAGGCTGCCCTTTTTTCCTGTTGCAGCTTTGCCATAAAGAGAGGTTAATAGATATAAAATTTTGAAAGGAGTTTCTAGAATCCTTCAGGTTTCTTAACGTCATGGAACCTGGGTTATGATTTTATTTTCAACATAAGAAATGGAATTCATGTTGGATTTCTTTTCCGTGATTTTTATCATCTAGAGCAGTGGTTCTCAACTGGGAGTGATTCTGTACATAACCCATCCCCCCACCACCCAGGGAAGTTTGTTTGTTTGTTTTTTAAGAGAGTGTGCCAGTGGGATGAGGGGAGGGGCAGAGGGAGAGGGAGAGGGGAAGATTGAGAATCTTAAGCAGGTTCCATGCCCACATGGAGTCTGACTTGGGGTTCAATGTCATGACCCTGAGATCATGAGTGAGCTGAAATCAAGAGGAGGCTTAACTGACTGAGCCAATGAAGCACGCTGAAATTTGACATTTTTTGATTGTCACAACTTACTGGTTGTGCCTGGCTACTGGTGTCGAGTGTAGGATGCTGCTAAACAACCCCCAGCTCACAGGACAAGCTCCCACAACAAAGAAGTGTCTAGCCCCAAATGCCAATGTTGTCTGACGTGGAAAGTGGTTTTCTTTAAAACCCTCCTTCCCGCTTCTGACTTCATCTTTAACTAGGACTAGTAGGGGTTCCTTCTTTGCAATAGTTCTCTTCCTTAATAAACAGATGGGCTTGAGTTTATGAACTTAAGGATGAACAGCAGGGGCTTCTTTGTCTCAAGGGAGCAGTATGTGTCTGAGAGTCAGCAGATTGGAGAATACTTTGTCTCCTTTCCCAAGGGCACTGCTTTCTTCATATCCTACTGGCCAAGAATTCCTCAACTCTCGGAGACTGATCCTACGGAGGGCAAATAAAGCTCACCTGCACTACAGCTCGGATTCATTGGCAGCAGCTGTTTGGAGCACCATTTTGATGCCTGTAAGGATTCCCAAAGCCACGTTCAGTCTACGAGAGATGTGCACCATAAACACAGGCACAGTACCAGGTACGTGCTATTCCTTCATGATGGAATGACTGAGTCTTTTATTCTGCTATTAACCTGATCCTGAAGTTTGCTTTCTACTGTGGGCTAGATGTATGATGCTCTAAAAAGCTCTAAAAAAGCAAAATTTGGCAGTTAAATTTTGCACAGATAACCAGGATAAGCCAGTATTCAGACAACCAGGCTTTATTGTGTTTTCTTCCTCTCCTTTCGTTGTTGTTTGTCCTTAGGCTGGTTCGCCTGTGACATGAGGTGGGGGGCCTGACCACCAACAGCCTGTGGTTGGAGTAGCAATTCCTAGCCTCACCTTGATACAGTTCTAGTTGGTGGTAAACGATGGGCATTGCTATCCCATATCTTCTTACTTGTAATTGACTATAGCTATTGCATACTCTAAACTGAATGGCTCTCATCAAGCCTTTATTTGATTCGTGGCCAGTCTGTTGAGCGCACACCTGCAAGTCACTCATCAGCAAATCCAATTATCTTCTCAGTGCTTCCTTTGCCATTTCACTTGGAGGTCCCCTCATGGACTTCCTCATAATATCTTTATGAGTGCATGAATTCCATCTCTCTCTTCCTTTATCCACATGCATTATAGGTTTCAAAGCACTGTAGGTTTTATAAACCTCTTCCTCTCACACTGGGACCTCTTAGTCAGCATCATAATTAAACCTTTTGTGTGTATTACATCTAGTTTCTGTACCCTCCCCTTGATTCTGCCATTCGTTGCTCTACTGCCAATTTTGCTTTGCTTCTGGACAATCTCAGAGGATCTTCCATCACATCAAGCCATTCTGTTTTGCTCCAGCTCTTATACTCATTGGCCCTAGTCCTTTTCCTTGGGTCATACCAAACGAGCCTAAGCTTACTCTTCATGACATTTCAAGTTGGCATTTCCTCCTTTTGTGTTTATTTCATTTTTATTGACTGTTCTGCTTCTACTTCCCCTTCCTATAGCATTTTATTTTGGGGAATTACCCAAATATTTTCATTGGGAAATTAGTTTATTTTGGGGAACTACGTCTCCCCCATTTTCAATTCAATGATCACTTAAACTAATATCTGCCCATGGTGGTTTTAAAATGTGTCCACAAATTCTTTGACACTCCTACTTTTCAATAGTAGAGCTAATTCTCCTCTCCTTAAGTGTGGACTAAACTTAGTGACTCTCTTCAAAGGAACAGAATGTTGCAATAGTCATAGTATATGACTTCCCAGTCTATCCCCCAAAAAAGCATTGTGGCTTCCTCCTTGATCTCTCTCTTGGGAACCTCCTGCTGTGGGGAATGCCAGGTACTAAGCCATGAGGACACACCATCAGACTTATGGGGAAATCCACATGGCAAGGAAATGAGGTATTCTGCCAAGAGATAGCTCCAACTTACCATCCATGTGAGTAAGCCATCTTGCAAGAGAATTATTCAGCCTGTCAGGTAACTACCACCTTCCTGACATCTTGAAGTGGCCTCACACGAAAAAACATAAACTAGAGCCCCCAGCCAAGCTACTTTTGGATTCCTGACCCACCAAAATTGTGTGGGATAATAAAAACTTACTATTTATTAAGTCTCTAAGTTTTGTGGGCAATTTGTTAGGCAGCAATAGATAACTAATACACTGTATCTCACTAGGAAAACAAGCTATTGCTGTGACAGAACCCATGATCTTGTCTGTATAGAAATATTAACATTCTTTTCCTCACACATCTACGGGTCAGCTGGGATGGCTCTGCTGACCTTGGCTGAGCTTGCCCGTTCCTCTACCGAACGAGTAAGGACACGGTTCTGCTTCACGTGACTCTCATTTCCACTAAACAACAGAGGTGGTTCAGACATTTTCTTTACATGGAAATGACAGAGGCACAAAAGCACCAGCATAAATATGGGAAGCCTTTTAAGGCCTGGCTTTCGCTTCCACCTCATTCAATTGACCAAAGCAAGTTTACACAATTGAATGCAAGTTCAAGGTGCAGAAATACATCCTTTAGTGAGAGGAACTGCAGAGTCACAGGACAAAGACTGTGGAAGTATAATTCCGTTATCGGGAGGCAGTAAAGCACTGGCATGTTAATCTATCTAGTCTATCACAGTCAGACACTTTATACTCTAATAGAGCAGGCACTTTGACCTGAACTGATCTAATCAGATGTCCCCCTCATACTCTGAATCTCAAGCTGAATGGTGCAAGGGTGAAGAAACTTCCCCCAACATTTTGTACCTCATTCATTCCAGCTATAGGTCCTGGTGAAGCTTTTCCTACCATGAAAGCAGTCATGTGTTTCAGCTTCTTAGCCCAAGAAGTGTCTTCATTCCGGCCTGTTTCCTAGCCTGCATCTCCAGGTCTCTCAAACGTCCATCTTGGGATGTGGTTTTGATTCCCTCAACATTTAATTGCTATCTTCTGATAGATTCCTCTGAAAGTACACTTGACAGTGGTCAGACTCAAATACAGCCCTTCATGAATGTTGGCAGTAGCAGAGAGTAAAGAGAGCTTCTCTCTTTGCCGTAGAGATCGCACTTTAGTTAACAGCACCTAAGACTGCATTTGTTTTACCTACAAACTCAGAATCTTTTCTTAAAGACACTGTTCCTTGCCCCATCCTCTATTTATGCACTTTGTCATTTTTGAATTGGAGAGTCCTTGCTTGGGAGTTGACTTCATTTACAGAAGCTAAAGAAGCACAGTCAAACCTGAGCTGAGTTACGTTCCCAAAAGCAAATTGGCCACTTGATCATTTTGTAACCCATGTTTAAAAAATAACAAAAACCCCCAAAAAACCCTTTCACCCATCCTCTTCACCCTGCCCTCTTGGACCAGTGAAAAGCTTCTCCCTCCTCAATCTCCAAGGATAATGGAGACTCTGTTTTCCATCATGTTTAGAGTATATTGCATATCCCAAAATAATTTCTTTGCTGAAGCTGTCTGACTACCTGTCTCAATGCCACTTTTATTTTCTCCAAAGACAACCCTTGGGACACAGAAAAGAAGAGAATTAACATCTCTTGAATTCTGTTCATGGGACGTTATTATACTTTGGGGGGAAGTGATCATCTTCCTCAGATAAGAGTTTTTGTAAAGAAAATAACTGACTTGTTCAAAGGCAAACAGCTAGTCAGTGACAGAGCATGGATGGAAACCTAAGTCTCCCTAATTCCCAGGTTGACAGTCTTTACTTTACACCACACTAGATGGCCCAGTATTGACCCGGCTTCTGATATCATAGATCTTCAGAACAAGTAAATCCTTAGGATTTGCTAAAAGCAGTGATTTTATTAGCCTGATCCTCTGGGTCCAAGAGTGCCTCAGAAGCTGCCAGAAAGAGGAGAATGAGGGAGGGATTGCAGTGGGGAAAAGGAAGGGAAGAAATAAGTGAAATGGACGTCAGGTATGTAGAATTTGGGGTCCCGGGTTCTATTTTAACAGAGCAGCTCAATTTCTGTTTCATACATCAGTCCAGACTAGCATTGTTTGAAAGGGTTCCAACTGCATTAAGGAATTTTAAAGCTACCCATTTGAATCAGCTCCCTCATTTACCAGGTCTCTGAGTCTGGTGAGAGTTTAGATGGTTGGTTCCGGGTCTCAGTCAACAGCAGCACCAAGACTACTCCCAGATACGTCGGCACCCAATAGGGCACTTTCTCTTCTCTCCCTCCTTTAAAACCTTCGAGAACTAACCCACCCCACCATGTTTTCCTCATCACTGTTCCCACTATTCTAGTACTAAAGAAGCCTGAAATAAGTCATAGGCAGAAAGTTCTCACAGGAAATAAAATAAAACACAGGCACAAAATATTTAAATTTTACTGTTTGCCTTTTTGTCAGATTTTGAGTATTGATGGTCTCTGACCTGGAGGGAGATCTTGGCTCCTCCCTCACACATCTTTTCCAACTAATAATTTGACAGCCCAGAGACTAACCCAAAAGTGTTCTTGCCATGTTAAGAAACAAGGATGCTGTCAATCTGGAAACTGAATATTTTGGCTGAAAAAGAGGTGATCTCTGAACTAATATTGTTTCTGAAAGGGATACTGATTTAAAATGTCTCAGGAAGGAGTGATTGAAACCTTCTCCCTCCCTAGACAAAGGATATTGACTTACCCAAAGAGTTGGTTTTATAATTTTCTTCCTCAGGTTTCACTTCTATAAAACTTGTTTCATCAGAAAGGGAGCTCTCAAAGTTTCATTTTTAGGCTAATAGCTTTTCTTAGGGAAAAAAAAAACACCACCACCAAAAACCTTGAGGAGGCTTACGACATGATGAATCACTGAGTTGAAGGGCATTTAGAGAGTCCTTTCACAGAGAGGGCATGACAGCCCCCAAATTAATTAATTGTGGAGCTGATGTCATACAAAGGACTGTCCAACGTGCAGGTGGCATCATCCCAAGGACCAATGCAATGATAGCTGGTCCCTGTCTGTGAGGAATTCAAGCATAGATGGTTGATTAGTCTTGTGTACTCCCTACTAGGTAATAGCTACCCTTATTAGACTGCTTACCCTTATTAGACTGCTTACTATGGACCAGAAACTGCTCTGAATGCTTTACAGGTTTTCAATCACTTAATCCTCACCAGGGATGAGGAAAGAGAGATTAATTAAGACACGAAGCTAAGCTTTTACATAGATGCAATGCATTTCTAGGATTTTAATTACTGACACTGTAAAATAGATGTTGATCTTCACAATTAACAAAAACATTTTCTTAAGTCCCAAGAAATGATTTTGTGCCCACTAAATAAGAAAAAGAGAAGAAAAATAATTTAAGATTTAAAAATAATTTAAAAATAATTTACATACCTCAATGCAGATAAAGTTATAGTGATAAAGCCACATACACTGAAAGAGATAATGTGTATATATATTACATAATATGATGTATATACATGACGATCATTGGTCTATATTAAATATTTAAAGGCCGTTATCTGTTATCGCTAGTTATTATATTCTGACTTCACACCTAATGAAGAGACAATACTCATGAGCTGTGTGAGCTCAGGCAGCTTCCTTAGCCTCTCTCTAGTTTTCTCAATCTCATCATCTTCATCTGACAATAGGCACAATCCTGGTACATACCACACAGGGTTGCTGTGACGTTCATGTAAGACAGTGTGTGTAGGGGCTCCTGGGTGGCCCAGTTGGTTAAGCATCTGCCTTTGGTTCAGGTCATGATGCCAGAATCCTGGGATTGAGTCCCACATCAGGCCCCCTGCTCAGCGGGGAGCCTGCTTCTCTCTCTCCCTCTGCTCCCCCCCCCACTTGTGCTCTCTTTCTCTCTGTCAAATAAATAAATAAAATCTTAAAAAAAAAAAAAAGAAGAGGAAGAAGACAGTATGTGGTATGTGTGAAGTGCTTAGTACAGTGCCTGGCACCCAGTAACCATTCAGCATATGAGGTTGGCCCCTTTGTTACTTTTACAATTATAAAATAATCCCTGTTTAATTATTATAATTGTAAAATGTCATAACTATTTTGTTACTGTTATAATATGTATATTGCACATATTTTGCCAGCAGCACTGAAAATGTGTGTCACCCTTCTGGAAAAACATCAAGATAAATTCACATACTACAAGTCACACAGAGGCTTATTTCTACTTCTGAACATTTATTATAAGGAAATAATTCAAGAGACTCAAAAAGCAATGTGCAAATTGCCTTTCGTAGCATTATCTCAAATAATCTTGTGTTTTAGGCAAAGACAGATGCTCATCTAACAATTCTCCGAATGTGGAACCTGGAGCCAGAAATCAGCACCCTAGGATGATTTTCCCCTCAGAACTACTTAATAATCAGCGGTCAGGCCCTGGAATGAGTCTGAGGCAGAGCTTTTTAAACCTATTATTTTTCACCGTGTGTGGATTATAATAGCACACTGCTTTTCATATGGTGGTATGCACTAGTAAATCCATATCTTGATGGATAACCCATTTATACTGAAGATTTTTATTAGATAAATTTTGCCCCACAAATAGGAGATATGTGCAAGCTTTTCCTGATGCTACTACTCAGAATTGTTTTAGTGGTTAATATTGGTTTTTGGTTAAAAAATTGTCTAAAGCATGATTACTTCAGGCATTTTTGTTTCTTTGAACACATTTCTATTCTCTCAGCTGAAATTCTGCAGAAGTAATTCTGAACAGAATGAGACTTGGTGTTTCAGCTTTATTTGGTTATATCTTGGCCGTGCAGCTTACAGCAATTTGACATACTTACTGCCCAGGGAAATCTGTGGAGCATTTTCTCTTTGGAAGAGAGCTGAATGGCCTCTTTGATCCAGAAAACTTGTGAGTGGATTTGCTTTAAAGGTAAAAGATTTTGCCATATTAAAGAAAAAAATCTGTAGATGCAATTGCCCAATTTTTAAGAAAGCAAGAAAAAAGTTAAATATACATAGAGTCTCATTAATATTGTCTTCAGGGGCCAAGCCAGGAGATGCTCAATATGAACACACCTTTCCAGTATTTCTAGTAATAATCTCTTGGACAGAGTCAAAACAAGATTTAATTTACATCAAAGTCTGGGTTAGAATAAGTAGGGTTAAAGCTAGACTCTAACAGTGAATTTAAAAAAAAAAAGAATGAGCAAAAAAAAAAGAAGTGTTGTAAGTAAGGAAATAGGCTAAGAGAGGTTTAAGAGACTTGTTCAAGGGGCGCCTGGGTGGCTCAGTCGTTTAAGCAACTGACTTCGGCTCAGGTCATAATCCTGGAGTCCCGGGATCCAGTCCCGAATCCGGCTCCCTGCTCAGCAGGGAGTCTGCTTCTCCCTCTGACCCTCTCCCCTCTCATGCTCTCTCTTTCTCTCTCTTTTCCTCTCTCTCTCTCTCTCTCTCAAATAAATGAATAAAATCTTAAAAAAGAGACTTGTTCAAGGTTGTACAACCAGGAAAGGGAAGAGGTAGGATTGGAGTTCAGGTCTGTCCTGTTCCAAAGTTCATTTGATTGCGGAGCAAATATTTATTTTGTTCCTACTGTCTGTCAGTGCTATGATCTGGGAAAAAGTACTGGGTAACATTAAACAAAATCCTGACCTTAAGGAGATTACATTCTGACAGAAGAAATAGGTATAAAAATAATGATTAGGCAAATAATTAATTAGCATTATGCCAGATGCAATGAAGTAAAAGCACAGTGTCATAAAGGGGTATATCAAGGAACCTGATCTGGTCTGGGAAGTAAAAGATCTCCTAAGGAGGAGATATTTATTTAGGGACATGAAGGATGAAAAGAAAATATCTACACCATATTATAGTTCCCAAAATTCAATTTGCATATACTTTTAGATAGATGTTAAAATTAGTAAATATTGAACACCAATAAAAAATAAGTTTTATAAAAATAAATTTAATGACTATTGAATATCAATAAAATTACTGAATATTGATTATTAGAAAATATTTTTGTTATGTATATGAAACTTATTAGCCATAATATATAAGGAACTTCTACAATCAGTAAGAAAAGGTTCAGCAGGGGTGCTGGGGTGGCTCAGTTAGGCTGCTGCATTCAGCTCAGGTCACGATCCCAGGGTTCTGGGATGGAGCCTGTGTTGGGCTTCCCCTACTCAGAGGAGTCTGGTTCTTCCAGTGCCCCGCCCCCTGCTCATGCACGCAGGCACATGCGCACTCTCTCTCCCTCTCTCGAATGAAATCTTAAAAAGGAAAAGAAAAGGTTCAGTAGAAAAATAACAGTTATAAATAGAAAGTTTCCCAACAAAGAGACAGAAACAGAATACCATGTATTATTCATTAAATTAGCAAACATGAAGAAATTTGGCAACTGTTCCATGATAATGCGAGGAAACTGTCACTAACACTAGTGAAAGCAGTAAAATATTAAATGAGCAGCCACTTTGGAGACCTATATACCCTGTGAATCAATAATTGTACTTCTTAGTATTTTATCTTAGAAACACACTCACATGCAGAAGGAGACATGACATGAATGAGACTTTATTTTAGCCTTATCTACATTACAAAAAAAGAAAGAAAGAAAGAAAAAGACAATAATGCAGGTATTCATCAGTAAGGAGATGGGTAAAATATATTTTGGTGTATCTGATCCTGTTTAATATCACACAACTTTTCCAAGGAGTGATTTAGGTTTTTGTATGACCAACAAATAAACATCCAAGACATATATTTCAGTGATCTTTGGTTGAATCCAAGTTGAAAAACAATGCATACAAAATTATGTCATTTATGCTAGACTCCCAGCCACACTAGTTAGTTTTCCATAGTATAGGAAAGCATAAAAATGTATAAAAGAGGAAAAAATGTATAGAAGAATCACAACATTCTTCCTACAGTATTTGCCTCAGAGGAAGGAGGGCAGATGGGAATTTGAGTATAAGTCAAGAAAAACTAAAAATTTACCTATGATATTTTAGTATATTTTTCCCACATAATGAAAAAATGGAAAATCCTTTCATATAAATGTAAAATTTTCCACATTAATGGAAAAAAGTGGAATTTCTGGCTCAGAAATTCAATCATAAATTATTTGTGTAAATAAAAGTTAATAAAAATAAGAAGAAAATGATGTTTACTGAGTGACAGCATCCCCCAATAAGCAAACGGAGGCCTAGCTCATCACCACTTTCCAGAAAAAGATTACCACTCAGGCTGGATATTATGCTGAATCATCAGGCATTTGAAGCATAACTGAATTCTTGGGACGATAAAAATAATAATGCTTTCCATTTGTCTAGCACTTTGCAGTTTTCAAAGTCCTTTCCCCATACATTATCTCCCTGGATTCCCACAATCATCTTATGAGGATGCAGCTGTATTCCCAAGATGATGCTCAAGAGTACGGGAAAGATAACACATTTCCAAAATTCCACAAACAGCCATACAATACCATTTCTTCGAGGATCACGAGTAGCCTGATTTTAGGGGTCCTTTTGTGTATATGGCTATCCCTCTAGTGGCACAAATGAGGATGGCAAATGGTCATTTGAAGAGTTTGTGTACAATTGTGTAATCTGAGAACCTACTTGATTTTTGCCTCTGAAACCAGAGAGCAGTATCATTTCTGAAAAGTTGAGTCCTACTGCCTGGAATTAGGCAATCTAATATTCCATTTTGGATCTACTAATACATGACCTTGAAAAGGAGTAACATGTGGTGCCATTTCTGGGACTGATTCTCATGTCTTCTCCATGATATATTGATGATTATACAAATATTAATTATTAATGGTGCATTTTAGTTAGATGATAGAGTTGCTAGTCCTAATGAAGTTGGAGATCACTTGTAATATGAGCTCACACTTAGAAGGCTCCGCTCACCACTCATATCTGACAAGGTTGCATAGCTTAGGAAAGGACAAAGGGCATGGTCATCAAGGGTCAAAGCACTAGAGTCAGGCACACCTGAATAATTATTTTGCCTCTGCTATTTAAGAGTCAAGAGACTTTGCATACATAAAATTACTTCTGTAAGTTTCAGCTTCCTCATCCGTAAAAGGTGGTTAGCCTAGGAACTAAGAAAACAGACTCTGAACCCATTCATCTTGATTTACATCTCACCTCTGCCATTAGCTTCCTATGTAATTGTGGACAAACTACTTAATCTTTCCTTACCTCACTTTTCTCATCTGCATGAAAGGTAATAACTGTACCCACCTTAGCAGTGTTGTGAGAGTTAAATGAGTTAATGTGTATGTTAAATATAAAATGTGTGTGCGTCTCTGGCACATACAGTGTCATATTATGACCCTTAACTTAGTATGCAGCACAAAGTCAGTCCTCAAAAAATGGCAATGGATGCTAATGGTACTATTAATACTACTGAGCTTTAGAAAGAGAATTTTTCAGATTTAGACAAATGGGGGCTAGATTCTCTGTCCAGGGAGAGGTGCAAAATGATAATCGACACCTATTACTTGAATGACTAACAGATAACAAATGTCCTCAGGAAGCCAAAACAAATGCCCATGTGAAACATACAGTCACAAAGACACATTGGTGCAAGTTTGATGGACTTTTCATGTCACAGTTAGACAGAGTTTTCAGTGGCCAAGCATAGGGCCCAGGGAGGGACTGAGAAGGGAAGGTAGGAGGGAGGAGCTCAACTAAAACTATTGTTAAGCATGGCCAGAGCTCTGAATAGCAATGCAAAGAATTCTAAGAGTCATCCCCCATGTTTTCCCCCATAAATAAGCTAAAAGATTATTATTAGAAGAAGCTGGGTTGTGATGAATACAGTAAATCTCATTTTAATGATAATTAATTAATCTACTCAAAAAATATCAAGGATTTGCTATGGCTCAGCACTATTGTTAGTGCTGGGCATACAACTCGGAACACAGTAGATATGATCCCAGCTTCCTGTGGGCTGACAATCTAAGGGCAGACACAAGAAAGAGAACAAAGGGTTCTGGGGGTATAAGTGAACTCCTGGGACACAAGGAAACCCAGGCGATCAGAGAGAACTTCCAGGAGGAGGGCTTGGCTGCGTAGCAGGGAGAAGTTACAGACGAGCATTCCAGGCAGAGGGAAATGGGAGAAGACACTGGAGAAGACTGCATTAAAGAGTTTTTAAAATACACACAAAACCCCCAATCAGGCTGGAATCAGAGTGTCACGAGGAATGTGTGAAAGAATGAGGAATCCAAGATCTAGGGTGTTAGAACATTTTACCCCAAGTTCACAAAACAGGATGCATGCCCAAGTTGTCTGATCCAAAGACCCCTCTATTTCCTCTCACCTGACTCTGCCGGCATTGTTTGGCAATGAGATACATGTCCTCAAGAAGCAACTGACAGGGACAGCATATCTTTTTTTAAGGTTCAGCACAGGTCCCTTTCTTTCAGGTCCACAGTCTCCTTTATCTCTGACCTTTCAGTTACATATCAAAATCCATCGCGCTTGAATTTCGTGGTCATTCAGCTTTTCCCGGGCTCCCTGCCTTTGATGTATTAGCAGCCACCGGAGCATCTTTTGGAGGGCTGCATTCTTGCTACTCGGATTTGCTAAATGTACGCTCAAGAGAAAGGCCTGACTGGAACTCCAGCTACCTCTATTCAATCTTTTGATGAAGATTCAAAATTAGGCTATAAAACGTTGTTTATCATGATCTTTAGAGAGAGAACTCTTTCCCTGTTGCCAATTTGTGTGCAGGGTAGAAAATGCTGAGGTATCACATGCTTTTCTCTTCATGGTGCTAAGACAATATTAAGTATCCTGTGAAAAAGCGGAAGTCATTAGTGCTTGGCCCAATTTAAAAGCTTGCATAGGCTCCTAATCAAAAGTGAGATGGTACTTGTGGAAATGCCAGTATGGAGCCCAGAGTATGCTTGCTATTAGCTAGAATGACAGTTCTTAATTAGTGAGCACCTCCTATGTTCCAAAGGGCATTTATGTACACATTAATAACTATTCTTATGCCAATCCTGCCAACTCAGAATTATCAGTCCCATTTTACCTATGAGAACAGTGAGGGAAAGAGAAAGGAAGTACCTTACCAAATAAAAGTGGCAGAGGCAGAATTTTCACCTTTGTCATAAAGAAAAGTAGATGTCAGATATTTTTGTTTGGCATCCATATATCTTTTTTTTTTTTTTAAATGTTGGCAGCATATGGTTTTCCTTTGGAGAATCACCCCTACTGCTTTCTCAATGCCCATGGTTCCAGAGGGGCTGATGGGATGTCCAGCTTCCCACATAACACCCACCTGGTCAGTGAAGATGTCCTACCCCCCAACCACAGTGATTGGTTCAGAGATGAGCACATCACCTAAGCGAGCCAATCAGAGCCAAAGAACATTAATCCCACTTACTTGGCTGGACCCATTGGTAGAAGAGTCACACTTTCTTCTCAGTTCTTAACCCGAGATGTTATAAGCCCAGGACTACTAATAGTCATCTTTGGGAGAGCTGCCTCACAATAGAGCCAAGGTGATAACATCATTTGGACTGTGCCCCAGTCATGCTGAACATAACAATTCCCTCTTCCCTCTCTTTTTTATGTTTCAGGTACATTTTGGTTATTTGGATTTAGACAAATCCAAAAGGATTTGTCTAAAAATGGAGCCCAAACACACTCTATCCAGTTAATAAACTACACACTATGTACAAAGGGGACTCAAAACATATTCTTTTATTCCTAATTTCTCTAACAGCAGCTCCAAAGAGATCATCACTCTTACTCTTGGTGATCATAATTTAATAAAAATAAAAGCCCATATGTAGCCAAAATTCTAAATCTCCTCATACACAGGTCCAAAAATATCTAATTTTGGAGATCAGGACAATAGTTTAATTAAAATATAATAAAAACCATTTCTATATATATTTATATATAAATATAATAAAAGCCTTTTTCTATTTATGGCAATTTGTGTTTGTGTGAGCAGTTATTAATTAATGGCTTTGGAAATCTACCAAATGTCTGGGTGTAAGTCTAATAACTCCTGGAACCCCCTAGGGTTCAGTCTCCACACAGTCACACTTAAAGCGTCATTCAAAAACTATACATATAGTTTTAAAAATAACTCCAAGCTTCACTTGGGCTTATGAAAAACATTGAATGGGGACCAGTTCAAGGTACATGCTGTGATGTGCCACCCAGATATCCATTCAGGAATGAGAGACATATTACCTTACTGTAGGTCATGCCACTGCGGTGCCCCTTTGTGGCTTGCCTCAGTTGAAGAGGGCTCCCTTACCCAAAGTCATACCCTGTTCCTGGGACAACCCACACTCAATGACTGAGCATGGGCACAAATTCTGGGCCCCTGGTGTCAACTGTGGAGAGCTGTGATGGCTCATCCTCACTTTAGAACTCCTACAAAGTCAGCTAACGTCTTTCCTGTGACTACACTGTAGCTCATCACCCTCTGCTCGATCCAGCTTCCACCCCCAGGTGCTGATCCAAGCCCTCTCTTACAAATGTCCTGGTTACGAGTCTCTGACTCAGGGTCAGCTTCCTGCAAAAGCCAACCTTTAATAGACAGTAGTACATCCCCAAAACTTTTTCTTGCACCACACAGCTACTGCTTCAAAGCCCCCAAACCCCTCAATAGCCTCCACCCCATAAGCCCTTCTTCCTGTTTCCTTGACTCTCTTCTGGCCCAGCTCTTTGATAAACTTGACCTCTTTGACTATGACCCAGTTCTCTTCCCCACCCCACCCCCACCCTTTTCCCTACCACTCTCCAAATTCTGAAACAGGGCTAGTAAAGAGGAATCTCTGGCTTGCTGGAGGAATGAGGGAAGACTTAGGAGGGTACATTCAATGGTGTTCTAAACACACAATATCGCAATGATGCTATAGTCCTTTGTACACTGTATTAAGTCCAAATATGGAAAGGGGTGGGGACTGCAGGGACGGGCGGCATTTAAAGATCATTAAGTTGAATGTGCCAATGGAAAACTCTAAAGGTTAAACAACATGAAGTCTATCTATGAGAAAAATCACAGATTTGTATCCTCCCTTCTAAATATTTCGAAGTTCCACATAATTGTGTGGGGGTTTTTTTTAAGCTTATTTAAAAAAAAGCACAGTGATTGAAACAAAATATAATGCTGTGTATTTGGATATAAGGTAGATTATGGATAGGGTGAAAATTGCGAAGGTGGTATGCAAATAATTGTATCCCTTTCTTATAGAGCTGTTGTGGGGGATCAGGTCAGAGCATTATGCAAGCATAAACACTGTGTTTGAGTGGAAAATATCTGTTTGCTGTATGGAACATTGCACTAATGGATAGTACTAATTTAAAGAGATGGCAGTTTTCCTTAGAGGACTACCAGGCCAAATAAAGCCTCACCCCAAAGAAATGGGATTCTTGGGGGACAAGGCCATTTGTTTTGAAAAACCCTAATTATCTGGAAAGAAGAGCAGAGGCCACTTAGCAGGGTCCCCGCTGTGTTGCCAAGGTTCTCCTGTGACCTGAGGCACCCCATCAGCCTCAAGACAGACAGCGTACTTTGTGGCACAGCCTGATGCCCTGACCCATGGCTGCGCCACGCCGCGTTCACCATGACTGGTCTCCGGCTCTCACCAGGTGGACCCCGGCTGGCTGCACAGCCACATCCCTTCGGGCTGATCCCACGTCAGTCACCCAGAATGCAGGTTCATCAGAACACAGTGAGTCACAGTCAGATTTGTAGGTTAAGGGGAAAAAGAGAGAGAGAGAGAGAGAGAAAGGAAGAAAGGAAGTAAATATAATCCAACTCTGCTCTTATTCTCATAGAAGATAATTACAGCCAAACAAGAAAATTTAATGTCAAAGTGCCAGACTATATTATAATTAAACAAACACAAAGCAGGTTTCAGGAATGTTAACACTGCCACCTAAACAACTCAAACAAAGCTTGTTAACAAGGAAGGCAGACACCTTGTCATTACTCCAGAACTCAGCACTGCCCCGTGCCTTTTAAAATGGCAGGCGGCCACGGAACACGTGGCCTCCTACACGGCAGAAGAAATTTGTTTCTTTATTTTTGGGGTGAGACTTAGCATGCTAAGGCAGAAGCTGTGGGTTCAATTAAAACAGGGCTCAAATCCCATGTAGCCACTTAATATAAGCAGGCCCTGTGCCTCCATTTCCTATTTATGAAAAAGGACTAATGACAGGTCTGAGAAATGTATAAAGCCGTATACCACGGAGCCTCATTTGTAGTAGGTCCAAACGGGATATGGTGTATCTTTTACCAAGATAATTAGGACTGACCACACACTCTATCTACTATAGGGGCCCAGTAGTTTCAGATGAGCTGAAATAGAGGTGAATACACTTCTAGTTACTTCTAATTCCCAAGATACAATTCAGCAATTATCCACAAAGGTCTTGACAAAGCTAATGTTTGGTCTTGAAGCTCTTAGCTTTCTTAGTCTGTGAGGTTAAGAACCACATTTGGTTTTTCTCTGTAGAGTGACTTACACAAAGCATGTGCTTCAAAAGAGCTGTGGACTAAGTCCATGGTTAGAAAAGTAAATGGCATAGCATGTCTGTTTTCCCAAACTTGGGAGAGGGAGATTTCTGCTACGTGGCCTCATATGAAGTCTAGACACATACTCCTAAGTCCTCAACCACTGCCACATTTGAAAACATTGTCTAGGTGACTTTTTGGAAAAATATAAATTAGGGTTTGCAGGGAAAAGAGCTAGAGATACTATTAATGTTATAGCCAAATTATAGGTTTATATGTCTTCGGTCCAAAGGGAAGAACTATAAAAGAGCTCTCCAGTTTACTGAGTGATTTCATTCCTCTGTTTGACTGTTAAAAAATTCTCAAAGAGTTTAAACCAGTGATTCTCAAATTGTGGGGCACATTCTTAGAATAAGAGCAGATACTACATAATGCATAATATTAAATGACATTGACTCATACCACCCAGAAGTTTATCCCTCTTTGTAATTATTTTTCAGTATTGCTTATTACATCCCGGAAAAAGTCTCACGTCATTAACATCTCCATGAGACTCACTAACAACCTGTGAGATGGGAAGAGAGGGAAGGGAAAGCAATGAAGGGGTTGGGGTGGGGGCGGCGGGGGGGGGGGGCACATAATTGTTACCTTCAAAGCATTGTGCCATATTTAGGAAGAATTTCAAAATACAGAGTTCTTCATCGTATTCAGAGCTATCTACTTAAAGAAGAGTATCAAGTACATAATAAGTAAATAATGGTACAGGAGGTATCAGTATAACACAAAAACTGAGGAAGTGGTTTTAGACGACAGTTTACATTCTCATACTTTGCATCTGGCCCTCTAGCTGTAGGTGTGACAGCTGGGGACAAGCTTTCTACCTCACTCTTTCCACCTCAAGAATTTTGCTGGTTTTTTATTTTAAATAATTAAAGCATTTCAAGGGTAAGTCTGAGTAGAGGTTAAGGGCGCTCCTATCTAGTTAGATCTGAGGTTGAGCGCAGCTTCAATGCCACTAGCTATGTTTTACTGACAAGTTACTTAACATCCCTAACCTCCAGCTGACATTGCTTTTGGCAAATTTTTTGGATATGACAGCAAAAGCACAGACAAAATAAACAAGTGGGATTACATCAAACTAAAAAGCTGTACAACCAGGGTATCTGGCGGGCTCAGTCGGGTAAGCATCTGCCTTCTACTCAGGTCATGATCCCGGGGTCCTGGGATCAAGTTCCAGATCGGGCTCCCTGCTCAGTGAGGAGCCTGTTTCCCCCTCTGCCTCTGTCTCCTTCTCTCTCTATCTCTCAATAAGTACATAAAGTCTTTAAAAACAATAAAGAAATAAAACGCCACACAACCAAAGAAATAATCAACAGAATGAAAAGGCAACCTAAGGAAAGGGAGAAAATATTTGCAAATCATATATATGATAAGGAATTAACATCCAAATCATACAAGGAATTCCTATAACAAAATAGCAAAAAAAAAAAAAAAAAAAGGAAAGAAAGAAAGAAAAAAACCTGACTACAAAATGAGAAAGGGACCTAAATAGTCATTTTTCCAAAGAAGACTTACAAATGGCCAACAGATACATGGAAAGGTGCTCAACATCACTAATCATCAGGGAAATACAAATTAAAACTCAATGAGATATCACCTCACATGTGTTAGAATGGTTATTATCAAAAAGGTGAGAGACAAGTGTTGGGTAGGCTGTGGAGGAAAGTAAACCCTCGTATATTGTGGGTGGGAATATGAATTGGTACAGCCATTATGGAAAATGGTGTGGAAGTTCCTCAACAAATTAAAAATAGAACTACCAAATGATCCAAAAGTCCCACTCCTGGGTGTATATATATATATCCAAAGAAAATGCAATCTGTATCTCAAAAAGATATCTGCTCTCTCAGGTTCATTATAGCAGAGCCAGGATATAGAAACAACCTAGAGGTCCATCAACAAATGAATGGCTAAAGAAAATGTGGTACACACACAATCGCGCGCGCGCACACACACACACACACACAATTAAATGTTATTCATTGATAAAAAAGGAAGGAAATCCTACCATTTGCAAAAGCATGGATGAACCCGAAGGACATTATATTAAGTGAAATAAGCCAGGCACAGATAGACAAAGACTTTATGATCTTACTTATATGTGGAATCTAAAAAAATTGAACTCATAGAACCAGACAGGAGAATGGTGGTTTCAAGGGGATGGAAGATGGGGGGAGAGGGAGAGGTATGTCCAACTGTACAAATATCTAAGTGTAAGACAAGTAAGGTCTGGTGTAAAACATGGTGACAACAGTTGAAATACTTAATTGTATACTGGAATTTTGCTAAGAAAAACTATGCGAGGTAATGGATGTGTTAATTAACTTGAGTGTGGTAATAATTTCACAATAAATAAAAAACCACCACATTGTACACTTAAAAAATCACATGTACAACCTAAATATACACAGTTTTTATCGTTACATATACTTTACTAGGCTGGGAAAAATATAGATTGAAAGGCTTCAAATCAGAACTCTGCCAAATGCTTGAATTTTCTACCATCACAATGAGTGATTGTTCTTACCATCAGGAACTGACTGGTCTATCTTAGGATATACTGTTTATTCTTTTTTGAGGATAAACCCTAACCATGGTTAGGGAATGATAAGGCTTGTTCCTAAGAAGGACTCTTTGAGATACAGGGAACCTAAAAATCACACCTTTTGTTCAGGCAAAGATATTGTCATAAATAGCTAGACTTTGGGGAAGGGGAGAGGTGAGAATTTGACCTTAACTGAATCTCAACAAAGTATGTTGTATTTAGAAGTAGAAGATAGTATTTTGAAGGATATATACTAGTATCCAGCAAATTGTCAGAATGTCTATTAACACTCACTCTGTTGAGTATTCTCAACTAGGTACTGAGGCTACAACAATAAATAAGAGTGACTCAGGCCCCGCCTTTGCAGCAGTACAATCAAATGTTCTAGAACCCTAGCCCTGAGGTCACATAATCTTCTTAGCACTTGTTCAAGAAAAAGCATACTTGGAAATCATGTAGGCATTAGGTAACTGGTAACTGGATTGCCCTCAGTTGTGATGTGATGCTTTGGAGAAGAAATTTTGCCCAACTATCCCCAGTGATACAGCAAAATTTTTACATATTTAATCAGAATTTCCCAAATATCAAGCATTTCTATAACATAATTATAGTTGTTGTCATATCTATATTCCACTATCTTTTTTATTTTTTTTATTTTATTTTTTACACTGTCTTTTCTTATTCTTTAAAATGTTTCATGCTTTTATTTTGATAAATGTATTTTTCTTTTTGGGGGGAAAGATTTATTTTTTTATTTGAGAGAGAGAGAAGCACACATAGGGGAAGGGACAGAGGGAAAGAATATCCAAGCAGACTCCCACTGGGCTTGGAGCCCAACGTGTGGCTCGATCTCACAATCCATGAGATCCAGACCTCAGCTGACACCGAGAGTCGGTCACTTAACCTTGACTGAGTCACTCAGGCACCTTGATAAATTTATTTTTCAAAGGAAATCCTGTATCACTACCATAATTATTATTATTATTTTTTTTTAATTTATTAGAGACAGAGACTGAGAATGAGAGGGGAGAAGGTGAGAGAGAGAAGCAGACTTCCCGCAGAGCCCGGAGTCCGATATGGGACTCGATCCTGGGACTCCAGGATCATGACCTGAGCCAAAGGCAGTCGCTTAACCAACTGAGCCACCCAGGCGCCCACTACCATAATTAAAAACTGACATCTTATGACATAAATGGAAGTCATTCGTAAAAAAAAAAAATTGATCAAAGTTTAGCACTTTTTTTTTTTGAGAGGAAAAAAAGTGAGAGGAGCAGGAGGGGAGGGGCAGAAGAAGGGAGAGAATCTCAAGCAACTCCATGCTGAGTGAGGAGCCTGAGGCAGGGCTCAATCTCAGGACCCTGAGATCATGACTTGAGCAGAAATCCAGAGTCAGATGCCTAACTGACTGAGCCACCTCAGTGCTCCAAGCTTAGCACAATGTATTGCCAGTTATCTATGAAAACTATTATAGAGGAGACAAATAAGAAGCCAAGACGTGCTTCTTGCTCTCAGTGCAGGAAGGAGCGCTGCTTCGTATGGTGGTTCCATTAGTGTTACAGTCTCTTTCATTCCTCGGCTCATGCTGTTCCCCGAGAGGTGGACTGACTTAACTGCTTGATGAATGTGGGAAGGATAAAGGACAGTCTTGGTTCAGAGCCATTCTTTTCTCTTAGGAGTTACCGAGTCTCACACTATGCTGTTTCCCCCAGTTCAGCCCTTCACCTCCATGTGTTACTCCTCCTTATTATTACCAATTTGTTCAGAATGTGGTCGGGTAAGGGGTGCTATTCTGTAAGACTGAAAGAAAATTGAATGTGAATGCCTTCAGAGAAAGTTGATGGGAAATTATATAATAAATAAGTATGGCCAACAACTTTTTAACTCCCTGATAAATCTTTATCTCCCTAAAAGTGGGATGACCCGATGTTTAACATCTCCTGGTATGAAGTTCACAGCACCATATATAAAAATAAATCTTCTAAAGAATTAAACCTGAAACCAATCAAGATCTTGTTCTAATTATCAGTTTATGGAAATATAGGAAATAGAATAACCTATTAAGTGATACATAAAAATGCAATCAGCAATCCAGGATGTTGCAAATTCTTCAAAGCAAATAAAAAATGAAAACTTTCCTCTTTTCAATAAATAAGTGGCAGGAAAAGGGGAAAAGGTGAAAAAGTGAAAACCAGCCCAGAAGGAGGACAGGACTGGAAATATTTTTCATTATTCCTCCTGCTAAGTACAATGACATGACAAACCCTAGTAATTATTTATAAAACAAACATAAGAAGACTCTTAAAAGGTGGAAAGAAAATGGCAGACTGGCCAGGAACAGTGGTACTGGAGAAACAACAGAGTGGTGAGTTCTTGGAGGTTTCTTTTTTGTTGTTTCTGACTTGTTTATTCTGAACATGTTTATGGGAAAAACTTTATAAAACAAGAAGGGCTGTGCTGGCATTACAAATGTCCCTGGGAAAGGTTTAGCTCATGGGGTGACAGGTCTGAGCTGTCCTCATCCCTCCCTGCAGTCTTGTCTCTCTCAGTAGAGCCAAGCACACCACACCTGTGCTCAGAAGCCTCTGTGGCCCCTCTTCTCTGTAACACATGTGACACATCGCTGGCCCCTCTGGCCTCACCTCCCACCCTTCTCCTGGCTGGTTCCTTCTGACTTCTCCCTCTCCTCCTCTGGCTGGCTTCTCCCCACTTGCTCCTCAGACACACCTACATACACCTACCTCAGGGCCTTTGCACTAGCTGTTCCACCCCTGAAAATGCTTTCCCCTTACCCATAGGGCTCATTCCCTTCTTCCTACACTATTCACCTTCCATCATGTGTTGTTCACCACTGTACATAATGTCATTTATCCTGTGGCATGATCCCTAGAGAGCTTCTTTTGCCTCATGGGGATGAAGAAACAAGCAACCCAAAACACCAAAATCCTACTGTGTCTAGACAAAGGAATAGGAAAAGAGCAGAGTCTCATAGCATGATGTTTTAGCTGGCTTCCTTGGAAACTGCTTTGATGGGAAAGGGGTTTATGAATGCTGTCTTCTTACTGCCAGGTGGGAGCAGAAGTCCTAGTTCCCCATCTGGCCTCCACTGGCACCTCAGTAGCAGAAGGCACTTGGAAATGTTGGTGGTAGTGGAAGTGAGAAATCCTACCTATTGTCCAAAAGTCTTCTGTCTTGCTAGATTGAGAGCCTCAAGGATTTGTGGAGTTGTAAAAAAGATCTAACGTCCATATCATTAGAGTCCCAGAAGGAAAACAGAAAGAAGATAGAGCTGAAAAAGTACTTGGAAAAAATTATAGCAGAAAATTCCCCAAGTTTAACTAAAGACATAAAAAAAATGGTGGTTTGTTCCTTTCTTCTTTCTTTTGTGCATATTTGCAAAGTTCCATAATAAGGAGTATTAAAGAATTTGAAAGTGAGTATCTTTTCCACTGTATGATTTAATGTAATTTAATGCAATGACTTTAAACAACTTAGAGCCACATCATGATATACTTACAATAAACTAAAGCACCCACCCAATTATAATACTAACATTCTAAAAATCTATAATTTACATACAAAAACACCTAGGGAGTTATTCTTTGCTGAAAATATTCTACTATATTATAAAATTTTTCTTTTAAAAATGTTTGATTTTATGCTCTTATATAGTAAATGCAATATAGAGCCATATATCAACTCTAAAGAATCATAACTTAAAACTTTTACTCTTTACTTTCTGAACCAGTACTAATGAGACTTCTTTGTGAAGTTGATCTGTGCAATATTTTGTGTCCATTTATCCTGCCAGTCCAGGTTTCTTATATTCCTCTAAGGTCTTTTATACTTGTTTTATTACAGATTCAACTTGGCAGTAAGGGACTAAAACCATGAAACACAGAACATTCTGTATAATAACTCTACAGTGCTCTGCTAAGTTTAAAACCATGTAATTAATGTTTTTGCTTAATAACATAGATTCCAATTTTCTGGAGCATTGTATCTTCATGAAGCAGGGTTTTTTTTAAAAGCATCTAAAATGTATCTCACTTGGTTTGCTTCTTCCTTGCTGTTTGACTCTTAAAAAAATGTTTTTTCACCTTTTATATAAACTAAGACAAAGACTTTCAGTCAAAGTACATGATTTCATTAAAGAGCATAGGTTGGCATTACTTTCCTGAAATTTGCTATTGTCCTGAAGTGATCTTATTGTTCCTTTCCAGGCTGTCAGTTTCACTTAAACCTGATAATTATACTTATAAGACTTCTTTTCTTACCTGAAAGTGACTTCAAAAACAGGAGCAAGTTGCCTTTTAAACTTAGAAGTGTAAACTGTGTCTGTTTAATCCCCAGGAGACTAGAGAACCACTGGCTAAAAAGCTGGTTAAAAAGAAAGAAAGAAAGAAATAAAGAAAGAAAGAAAGCCACATCCTGTTAACATATTTCAATACAAAACATTTTTCTAGTGCTTTTAAGTAAATTGAATATTTGTCATGTGGTTCTTGTTAAATAGATGTTTAATTCAATTAACAGCAGATGTATTTTACAAATGCTATCTCTATGACTTAGAATCAGAATCTATCAGCTCTATCAACATATTTTAGCCGTGGTTTTTCTTTTAACTGTTTTGTTGACAATGTAAAAATGACACCATTGCCTCAACTTTTACATAGCTGTCAGTTTTACTTAAAAAGAGAAAGATACAGAAGGAAATTAGTCTAAGGCATGACTTTGTGAAAAACACTATAATGAGAATACAATGCTGATGTTTTGATGACTCTTCATTTGCTATGTGCCACAAGCTGTTTTACGCACTAGGAATATAATAACAAATAAGACAAGTACGGTCTTTTTCTTGGTCAAGCTTACATTGTAGTGAAGAAGAGGGTCAACAAACAATTACAGAATTAATTTCAGACAGTAGTTAGCTGCAAGAATCAAACAAAAGGGAAGTGATAGAGAAGCTGATGTATGTAGTGACTTGGGATGAGATGACCAAAAAACTCACTTTGATAAGCCGGCACCTGCGCTATAGTCTGGATGAGGAGGAAGACTCGAGGGATTATGTGAAGATCTGAGGGACGAGGGGAGTGGCAGGCAGGACACCATTTTGGACTGAGAGTTCAGCAAGTGCAAAGGCACAGGGGACATTTTGCCAAAGTTTTACAAAAACAAAAAACAGCTCAGGGTTGTGGGAGAATAGTTACTAAGGTAGAGAGAGGTCTATAATGAGGTAGAGAGAAAGACATGTGGCCTTATCATATAGGACCTTGTAAGTCATGATAAAGAGCTTGTAATTTATCGAAAGTGTAAGAAGCCATTAGAGGTTTCACAAGAGAGTGACATGAACTGATTGAAATTGTGACAAGACTGTTCTTGCAGCTGTATGGAAAATGGATTTTTGTGGGGCAAGACTAGAAGCAGGTTCAAGTTAGAAGACTATTAATAATAGGAGCCCTCTTGAAAGATGATGATGGTTTGAATGAGGGTAGAGATAGTGAAGATGCGGAGAAGCAGATGGATTTGAGATATGTCCAAAAAAGTACTACTGACAGTACTTGCTGATCAATTTAACAGGGATATAAGAGAAGAAGAACCAAGACTCCCAGATTTAGGGTTTCTTTAGTTGGGTGGTTGGTTGGTTGCTATTTACTGACAGGAGAACAAAAGTAGAGGAGCAGGTTTTAAAGTAGAAACCAAGAGTTCCTTTTTGGACATGTTAATTTCCAGATGCCTTTAGACATGCAAATGGACATAGCTAGTGGATCATTGCATATTTAAGTCTGGAGTTTAAAAGGCAACTCAGGACTGGAGATAGGAGTTTTGAACACACTGGCTTCTAATATTTTTTAAAGTAGAATTAAATGAAATCATTAAACTGGCATTAAATATCTTTTCAGGGAGCCTGTATGGAATAGAATTTAACTGTAAACCTAAGGCCTCAGCAAAAACTGATGATAGGTTCTTCAATTTTCACAACTATAATCAAAATATCCTCTAAGTGTAACTGGAAACCGGAGGATTTGAAGACTCACGGTCTAAAAGTGCTTTAATCATACAATCAAAATGAGATAATTTAAATTCCAATTCAACAATGGAACTTGGAGGATTTTTCTGAGCTGCTGAATATACTATGCATATATAGGAGTCTTCCTGTAACTCAACATTCTAAATTTTTATAAGGTTCTCACTCATTAATTCAAAGCTCAACGTGCTAGTATAGAATATACAATTCCTCCATTCTTTCCCCAGTGGGCCTGAATAACATCTAAATAATTTCCAAATTGCTGAAGAACAGAAGATACACTTATTTTGAAACAGCCCCCCACCCCCCTTAGCCAAATGCTAAGAAAGCCATCCTGAAGTTTTGCTTCTGGCCTAGAAACTTCCAGCTATGCCCACAATATATAAAAGGCGTGTGGTATTGGTCCCTTTGAAACATCGCAGTTGTGAAATGCCCATAGTTAGGTTCTGGTATAATTTTTTGGATGAGCAAAAATTTTGTTTTCAGACCTCTAAAGAAGAGAAATTATAAAGTTCTATTAAAAGAAAGTATCCAAAAAAAAATAAAAAAATAAATTAAAAAAAAAAAAAAAGAAGTATCCAGGGCGCCTGGGTGGCTCAGTTGGTTGAGCAACTGCCTTTGGCTCAGGTCATGATCCCAGAGTCCCGGGATCGAGTCCCACATCAGGCTCCCAGCTCCACAGGGAGTCTGCTTCTCCAATAGATTCCTTATAGGCACACAAGACAGCTTGTCAATATGTTAAAAAAAAAAAAAAAACACCTCACTTAAAGTATGGTGAAAGGCTTAACGAAATCCCAGATAGAGGCAGAGTCAATCCTTTCAGAACATTCTCAAGGGCCTGGTTTTCTAAATGAAATCTTGCCAAGTATTTTTAAGTATCATTGTTCTCATCTTGGGCTAGATTTGAGGAAAGTTTCTCCCATAGGGCAAAGAACTCAGAGGATAAAAGAGGATTAAAGAGGATTAACACATCCACTTCATGCAGACATTACAAATATATCCCTCACTGACACGTCTCCTCCATCCATCTAACCACTGGCTGATTATTTGGCAAAATAATAGATTTGGCAAAATAATTTGATTATCTCAAAAATCATAAAGAATACGGCTAATTCACAAGGATGGAGTCACACAAGCTGCTTTTTAAATTTATTCTCTGGGGTGCCTAGGTGGCGCAGTTGGTTGAGCAACTGCCTTCGGCTCGGGTCGTGGTCCCAGAGTCCCAGGATCGAGTCCCACATCGGGCTCCCAGCTCCATGGGGAGTCCATTTCTCACTCTGACCTTCTCCCTTCTCATGCTCTCTCTCACTCTCTCTCTTTCCTAATAAATAAATAAAAAATCTTTCAAAAAAATAAATATATTCTCTGCTTTAGACAGTAAGATTCAAATGAGCTAACTTGAAGGGGTTCCCTTATAACACCCATTAAAAATGGTCAGGGACAAGGGGACATTCAAGTCAAGGGGACTTGAATGAGCTCTGGGTTTCTGAATGTTTAGATCCCATAGGTGAGGAAGGGAATTTCTCTTAGTCCTCACTAGCCCAAATCAATCTCAGAAATCCATACAGTGATAAAGAAACAAGAAGGGAGTCTAAAAATGCTTTAAAACAAGTAAAATATGGTATTAGATGATCAATGACTATCCCAATTATAGTCAAATAACAAATAATAACATGGAAGGCCTTGAAAGCAACATCCTCTCTCCTTCACCTTCACACTAGTAGGCAGTGATTTATTAAAAACAACAACAACAAAAAGGGAGCAGAATGGAAGGAGAGAGTAGATTTTACCGAGCTCGATCACCAGGTTCCAAATTTCAACAGATTAGACTGGTGTTTTCAGGGGGGGAAAAAAGATAAATATTAAAATGTTCCAAGAAAAGTAAAAGATCAAGGAGTATAACATGGGGCAGGTTACTTGGCAATAAGCATGTAACTGTTTTAACTTCTTGACTGACTTTATATTGTCTTTGCATGTACACACACTCTGTGGTCTGATATACAGACTATCTTTTCCATACTTCCTTCAACTCCTACCTGGAAGAATGCCTTCATCAGCTCTGGATGCCATAACAAAACACCACAGACTGGGAATTTTAAAAAACAGAAATGTATTATCTTATGATTCTAGAGGCTAGAAGCCCAAGATCAAAGGGTTGGCAGATTTGGTTTCCTGAGTCCTGTTCCTTGGTCTGCAGATGACCACCCTCTTGCTTCCTCATCACCCGCTTGCCTCTTGTGAACAGGCCCCTTGGTATCTCTTTCTCCTTTTATGAAGACACCTTTCATATTAGATTTGGTCCCCATCCTCGTGGCTCATTTTATTTTTTAAAAATTTTTATTTTTTAAAACATTTTAAAATTTAAATTCAATGAATTAACATATATTATTGGTTTCAGAGGTGCGGGCCTGCGACTCATCAGTCTTATATAACACCCAGTGCTCACTACATCACGTGCCCTCCTTAATGTCCATCACCCAGTTACCCCATCCTCCCACCGCCTCCCCTCCAACAACCCTCAGTTTGTTTCCTATGATTAAGAGTCTCTTATGGTTTGTCTCCCTCCCTGGTTTCATCTTGTTTTATTTTTTCCTCTCTTCCCCTATGATCCTCTGTTTTGTTTCTTAAAGTCCACATATCAGTGAAATCATATGATAACTGCCTTTCTCTGATTGAACTTATTTCACTTAGCATAATATCCACTAGTTCCATCCATATTGTTGCAAATGGCAAGATTTCGTTTTTGATGGCTGCATAATATTCCATTGTATATATACATATCACATCGCCTTTTCCATTCATCTGTCAATAGACATCTGGGTTCTTTCCATAGTTTGGCTATTGTGGACAGTGCTGCTATAAAATTAGGGTGTAAGTGCCCCACTGGATCACTACATTTGTATTTTTGGGGTAAATACCCAGCAGTACAATTGCTAGATCATTGGGTAGCTCTATTTTCAGCTTTTTGAGGAACCTCCATACTGTTCTCCAGAATGGCTGCACCAACTTGCATTCCCACCAACAGTGTAGGAGGGTTCCCCTTTCTCCAAATCCTCGCCAAAAACCTGTCGTTTTCCAAAAAAACTGTTGTTAATTTCATTGGCTCATTTTAATTTAATCACCCCTTTAAAGATCTTATTTCCAAATATAGCTACATTCTGAGTTCCTGGGGGTTAGGACATCCACATGTTAATTGGGCTGGGCGGGCACAATCATCTAGTAACGTACACCATTAAAGGATGGATGATTTGTTTTTCCTAATCTTAAAAGTAACGGCACCTTCAGCTAAGAGTTCCTTCTAACCTCTAAGAAACCCCCTCCCTCAGTTTAAATATCTATCAATGAGTGGCTTAAATATCTATCAATGAGTGGCTTCGTTTAAATATCTATCAATGAGTGGCTTTGTTTTCTCACTGCAATCACTGTATCAAGTCTTCGAAATGCAACTTAAAGCTACACCTTATACATAAAATAGCTCCTTCCAAAACTGTTGATAATCTGCTTTGACCAAATTCAAGGACCGTTTCTTCATTCTACTTCCCCTGGTTCAGTATGCAGCACAGGACTCCATTCCTGCTACCTCTTTTCGGAAATGCATTCCTTCCCTGGGGACCTGACTTTACATTCCAAAAGATCCCTCATTATTCCTTCCTGGTGCTCTCCTCTAGTTTTGCTCCTGTCTCTAAGGTCCAGTCACATTTTTCTAATCTGCTCTGTTCTCATTTTCCTTGAGAAAATTGTGCCCTTTCAAATGATTCCACCCTTGCTTCCTACCCAGCTGGCTGAACTGCCTGTCCCGAATTGTGTCAGAACTCGGGTCTCATTCAATCCCAGGTTCTATATCTGCAATTTTTTTTCAGCTCAAACTCAGCATATGCAAACCCTCATCCCTCTTCCTTTCAAACTAGCGCCCTTCCCCGTCCTCTGCTTTTGGGTGGGACACATCTTGGGCTTGATTCTGCTGTTCTCTCTGGTCATTCATTAATGTATTATGTGTGCTTGTAGAGCCCCGCCTGGGAGGCACACTATGGTGCTAAGCAATGCAGATACCAGGAGAATGGAATAGACACAGTCCTCAACCTTGCAATTTGCTCTTGGTCTAGGCAAGCTCTTCCTTCGTGTCCCATAGCAGGTCACAAGATTCCAAAAATCCTTCCTTCCAAACATCCCTGAGGCTCGTCTCTCTCTTTCTCTCTTTTTAAACAATTCCTTACAGTCAAAACCAACATCTTGTTGCTTTCTTTTTGGTATCTTCCACTCCCCTTCACCCATTTTGCCCATCCCCACCCCAGCTCCCTCTTCTCTGCCAACCATCAGTTTGTTCTCTTAATTTACGGGTCTTTTCTACTTTTTGTTTGTTTATTCATTTGTTTTTGTTTTATAGGTTCCACATATAAGTGAAACCACATAGTATTTGTCTTTCTCTGTCGGATTTACTTCACTTAACATAATATCCTCTGGGTGCATCCATGTTACTACAAATAATAAGATATCGTTCTTTTTGATGGTTGAGTAATATTCCATAGGGGATACACACACACACACACACACACACATACATATATATATATACACACACATCACATCTTCTTTACCCATTCATCTATCGATGGGCACTTGGATTGTTTACACATCTTGGCTATTATAAATAACGCTGCAGTAAACATAGTAAAACAGTAAACATTTTTTGAATTAGTCTTTTGCTTTCTTTGAGAAAACACCTCAATAGTGGAATTATTGAATCATATAGTATTTCTATTTTTTAATTTTTTGACGAACTTCCATATTGTTTTTCATAGTAGCACCAGGTTACATTCCCATCAACAGTGTACAAGGGTTCCTTTTTCTCCACATGCTAATATCTTGTTTCCTCTTATATCAATCTTATCACCCTTGGATTTATGTGATAACCTCCAAACTGACTCTATTTCTTTATCTCCATTTTACTGGATCCTCATCACAGGTCTTTCCAGAATGTCACTACAACACACTAGCCTTTAACTACCAGTGTGGTCATTGTCACTCCCTGTAGAAATTTTTCATATGGACCCTCTGATAACTAAATTCCAAGCTATAGAACTAGAAATGCTGGAAGAAAATTACAGATTTGAATTCCTGCTTTGTTACTTCAATGCTTGGTCTCTCCAAGAAGTCATTTATCCTTCCTGGGCCTGTTTCTCAGGTGAATAATCAGGATTAAAATTGATGACTGGCTCATAGGGCTATTATGAAGGACACTGGCCCTACCACCACTTGTCTATGAGCTAATTCTTCACTGGCCAGTCACTGTGATTACTGTTTACTCTTCATTTCATCTTCACTCTATGTATTCGCTGTACAACCTTGGGTAATTTTCTTAACCACTCTGAAGCTCAGGCGCTTTAGATTTCAAAATGGGTGTTGTAAGGAGGGACTGTGATAATACATACACATTACAGTACCTGGCACAGAGTGAGCTCTCAATAATGGTATTTTAACTAACCCTGCATCACTCATTGTAGCTCCTAGAGAGAGACTGTAAAACTAAGTGTATTACAAGTGTATCCATCTCCAATTTTCTAACATAGATTGAGGAGCTGCCGGCAAAAAGGAACTGTGTATTATAGTTACTCTGTTTTCCTAACAGGGTCAAACAACATAGAGAAAACACAATAAACCCTTACTCAGTGAATGACAAGGAATGACTTACCAGGTAACACTGTTATATATAAAGGTACACACTCTTTATTTGAAGCTGTGATCTAGAATGTTTCTGAGGGTGGCTTATGTTTTTTGGTTTAGAACATACTCTGCCTTTCTACTTACATGGCATAGGGAACTTACTCTCTTCTAGCCTCATTATTATAGTAACAGAAAATGTCTAAATTTATCTAAGACCATAAATATTTTTTCTTGACAACCCACCCCATAAAATTAGCATTTTAGAAGAAAAAGAAACCTCTAGAGGGAAAACTCAATTTTATCTCAAGAAAGTCTTTAAAAGATTTAAACTGTACTTGATTTCAATACATAATCAGAGATTATATGTGGGTTAATGAATATCAGAAGTAAAGCTAATTAAGATTCTGCCTCTTTTGCAGAAAATAAAATGGATTCAGCATAATTCAGTCTTCCAGATCTTTTATTGATATAATTACTAAATGCAAATATTTATGAATTGTACACACAACATTCAGTGTCATCTAAAACAGCAAAGAGCTATTGCTATGACAAAGAAAATCAGGGAATAGAGCACCAGAAGCATTTCACAAATGCTTTGCTCACATTGTTTATGTGAAAAATAGAATATCAGGTATATCCTTATTAATAGACTCATCATTCTGAAGTGATATCAAGGGTCCAAACGTTTGCATCACGTCTTAGATGAATAGAAAATGTGAAAGAATGTATTTGTCTATCCACTTATATACATGCACACAAAATGAAGATATATGTGGGGCGCCTGGGTGGCTCAGTTGGCTAAGATATATGTGGGGCGCCTGGGTGGCTCTGTCTTTGGGTCAGGTCATGACCCCAGGGTCCTGGGATTGAGCCCCGCATTAGGTTCCTTGTTCAGTGGGGAGCCTGCTTTTCCCCCTCCCTCTGCCTGCTGTCAGATAGATTAATTAATTTAATCTTAAAAAATAAATAAAAATAAAGATATATGCATACACATAATAAAGATACTTATTTGTGTCTATTTATGTATCTATCTATCTGTATACCACTTTTAAATAAACATAGGCTCTTTTGCCCTGGGTAACAGTTTTCCCTCAAATTAATAAAAGGGACACTGAATGTGTTTCTTTCCTCTTTCAGCATCTTTTTGAGGAACTATACTATGATGATTCTTTTGAAAGCAAAGCTAACATACTTTTCAGTAATTCTTCAGCTTTATTTCCCCATTGAAATTTTAACAAACCAAATTTAAAATAAAAGTCCCCACATGAACATTTACCTGGACACCTAAAATGTAAAACAGACAATAGCAGGGCTGCTCGCATTGGACCTTCCTTTGAGCTGGGAGCACTGAGCTCTATCCTCTCCCTCCTTGACCCAAGACCTCCCACTCCCAATCAGGAACACTCCCTGTGGAGCTCTGGGACCCATGGAACCCTGTTTGAATACCTTTGGACTCGATGGCTGTAGATCATTCCAAGCTCTAAATTCTATTTTTCTATGACATTCTGGTGGTTGAACATAACACTCAAAGATACAATGTCGTTTACTGGAATCTGTGACGGGAATTTTGAATTATCCATTTCAACTCTCCCCCATTTGCCAGTATTCTGTTTCAGCTCACATCAGCTGTGCTGCAAACCAGAGCCCTCTGCTGGCACATGTTTATTTTGCAGTCAGCTAACTTTCCCTAAATATTTTCTCTACTTACTAATCTTAAGCTATCATATCTCCTTCATATACTTGTGCAGATGATTTTCAGAACCTCTACATTAAGCTTTTCATTTATCTGTTTTTAAAAATGTCATTTCACTAAAACTGGCCTTTATTTCAGTTTAATCAGGTCACCTGAGATCATAATTCAGTCACCTATTGTATTAATTCATTTTCCAACTAAGGTCATTTACAAGTCTAATGAAGGTAACTCCTTTAAAGTAGAGCAACCCTTCTCATGCCTACTCTGTCATCATCTTCAGCGGCAGATCAAAACAGCTCTGTTTTTCCCATGCACCCCTGCTGATTTGGATGTGTGGAACCAATACTTGAGGTCTTAATAAAAGTCCTATGTAATAGTGAATGAGTCAGGACCAAGGACAGAGATCATCTGAACTTCGGTTGATTTTAATCCTTAATTTATACTTGACAGTTCAATCAATTAAGAATTCACTGACTCTATCCTCTCCTAAATTACTTTTATCCAAACTGAAAACAAGAACTTCTTGAGTGGCTTTCCCAAATCCTTACTTGCACCCAGATTTATCTGCTTGAAAGATTTCTTTAACCCTAATTTTTTTAAAAGGGAGGTAAGTCAGTATTCTCAGTGTGCCTTCTTCCTTCTCTATGTGCTTACAGGCCATCTATCTATTTGATTATACCTACCCTGGAATTTGGCATCGGATTAACCTTAAGTTCCTGAATCTATAAGTTGTACTATCTAGTTACTGCATCCCCTTTATAAAACATCACCGGGGGCGCCTGGGTGGCTCAGTTGGTTGGGCGACTGCCTTCGGCTCGGGTCATGATCCCGGAGTCCCAGGATCGAGTCCCATATCGGACTCCCGGCTCTGCGGGAAGTCTGCTTCTCCCTCTGACCTTCTCTCCTCTCATTCTCAGTCTCTCTCTCTAATAAATAAAATAAAAAAATCTTTTAAATAAATAAATAAATAAATAAATAAATAAATAAATAAATAAAACATCACCGATATCTATGCAAAGTGAAAACTCTCTTAAAACCTTGCACCAAAGGGCAATTCATCTGGAACACGACAAATGAACTAATCTAGATTTGACACCTTTATGTAGCTTCAATATCCTTAGCAGCGGTATGTTTTACATTTCTAGACTTATGGTCACTCTCTGACATAGGAAATGAAGTGTGGGGAAGCTTTTGCAGATGGTAACTACAATATTATTATTAGCCAGTATTACCTGTTAACAGTTTCTCATCCATCCAAATCAAAGAACCTGCTTCTTCAGAGATAATAGTGGCAATAGTAGTAATAAGGTAGAGGTAATAAATTTCCTTTTAATACTTAATGTTCCTTCTCATTACCATGCATAGTTTTCAGACTTGGTGCAGGCAATGAATCTAGATAGGTGTTTATAAAAAAGAGTTTGGGCAGAAGGACATACTATTTTGTGAGCCTCATAGCACTTTCACTATTACCTACTATTCTAGACATACCATAAATGCAAGGACTGTCTTATCCAAGGCTGCTTTCTGAATATCTGGACTCAGATACTCAGAAATATTATCTAAATGAATAAGTAGGGTTCAAATATTATCTAAATGAATAAGTAAAAAAAATGATAACATGAATATAGAGCAGCTCACCTTGTTTTATTCTTGCAATAACCCCATGAGTTAGTTATCATTCTCTTAACCTACAGGTGAGGAAGAATGAGTCTCAGAAAAGCTAAGTAACTTGCTAAAGATCAGAGTCGGTCTAAGAACGACCCAAGCCATGTATTTCAATGGCCAGATCATGAATACACCTCATCTATCTCTAAGCCACAGCATCAAGAGAATTGAGTTTGCTTTGTTGTTCAGTCACCTCCAACTACAGATCTTGGGAAAGTCTCAGAAACTTCCAGAGTCTCTGTATTCTCGTTCAAAAACTAAATGTTGCCTGTCCTGATATCCCTGAATGGTTGTTTTAACACTCTAAGGAGATAATGTGTAGTTAAATATGAGGAATTATTATTATTATCTCTCAAATATTCCTTAGAATAAGACGCTTTAATATCTAAATGCCAAAGGGCTGATATTTCCTGCTGTAAGGCAGACGCTGTGCAAAGGGAAATTTTTTAAATTGCAGCACACAAGAGATAATTATGGAGAATGATGCTGGCCTCCAATAGTTAACATTACGCTGGATGGCATAAAAAAACTGAAAGGTGTATTTGCCGCCATGCAGATTAGCAGTACCGTGTATGAATATTGCAGAAATTTTGGTGTCATACTTACTACTATCCAGTCTCCATATTCTGGAAATTGTTTAGATGATTCTCTTGGTGTTGACAGTTGCCTTCCTTAGGTATCATTCAGATAATGACTTTGGCTCTCTATGAAATTTTGTCTTATTACTTATCTAGTAAGAGGCTGAAGATACAGAGCAATTTTAGAATCAAGGGACTGAAAGGAAAAGATTGCAGAAAGTAGAGTCTTTGTATCAGCATCTCCGCTTAGAGACTGAGAAATGCTTGCGCATTATTTGGATTTCAACATGAATGTCACCTCTTCATGGAAGCCTTTAATGAAGCTGGGTTAGGAAGCCTACCCCCTTACCTCTCTGGAAACCAGTACTTTCTTCCAATAGCATTCGACATAGTTGTGATTTCAGTGTTATATTTATGTGATTATTCAGGGTAAGTCCCACCAGACTGTAAGGTCCTTAAAGGTAAATATGAGTCTATTTGTTTCCTTCTGTTGTCTCAGGGCTTAGCATCAAGCTTGACAACATGGTAGGCTCCTACTATACATATATATAATACAGACACACACACCCATCCATGAGGATAGAACGGAGAGATAACTGCACTATTTATCTTGGGAAACCTTGCTCAGCTAATATGAGCAAAAAAAAAAAAAAAAAAAAAAGAGTAAATTTTCTTGTTTGGGTCAGAATAGGCTTGGTTATACTGTAGTAACAATCACCAAATCTGACTAGTTTTAAAACAGTGAATGTTTTACGTCCATCATGTTATATGTTATAGGTCCATCATGTGCTGGGGCTCTGCTTCACACACACATTCAGGAAATAGTCTGATTGTGGCTTCGTCACCAGAAACATCTCTGGCTATGGTGGCAGGGAGAAGCTGCCCCAGCCCTTCCATGCTTCCAACAGAAGGGCTTTATAATACCTACCCACACTGTACGGGCCATCCTAGTCAATTAACTACACTTAATTTGAACGATATATGGGAAAAAATTCCTCCTGTATTCAATATTAAGGAATTACATATGGGTGAACATTAATAATATCTCATCCACCATCAAAACAATTGTTGAACATATTCTAATAATTATCAGCTATTTTTCTTGAGTTGCTATATAAGGCTACCAACTTCTTATTTTATAAAACAGTCTAAGGTTTGTATACAATATTTGTGTATACTCAAATATGTATGTATATGGGGAGACATAGCTGGAGTTTCAAGATTTCAGGGCCCCATTATAAGGATGACTACAACCAAGGCTACACCTGTATGTGTTTTGTGGCATGGTGGACATGAAGTATGTGAGCTAACCATCACAACAATCCTGTAAGGAGAGAATGTGAACTGAACGCCTGGTACCCTTTCAGCCTTCTCCTGATAAGACCCCTCCAATCTATCCTCAGGGAGCCGCAAGTCCTTCACTGCACACAGCGTGCCTTCCCCTGACCAAAGGATGGGTATGCAACTCAGAATCGGTCATTGAGGCTCTTGGAGATTTGAAAACCTCCAACAGATGGAATGGAAAAATGGTTGGAACTATATAACCCAGTAGTAACCCTCTAACAGATTTATTAATTTATTCCAATATGTATTTATTGTCTCTATGTGCCCAGAAACCTCCTGCCATTTCAACAGTGGACCAAATATACATATACCCTGCCTTCATGGAGTCCACAGAAAATACAGGGTTAGTGGGGGACTGCTTTACATAGGATAGTCAGTAATGCTTCTTAAGAGGGTGACTCTGGTCCTGTATAAAGTAAGGGAGTTAGTCATGTGAATATCAAGGGAACAGCATTCTAAACCAAGGGGAAATAGAAAGTACCAAGACCCCAAGACCGTGATGAACTTGTCTTGTTCAAGGAATACTGAGGAAGCTAATGTATCAAGCAGGAGGGTGAAATGCTACAGAGTGAGTCTGGAGATGGAGCCAATGTCTGGATAATGTTGGGTCTTGTAGGTCAAAATTAAAATACTAGATTTTATTTTTAATGCAAAGGAAAGTCATTAAGGTGTTCAGTGAAGGTTGACATGTTTTGATTTTATCTTTAAAATAATTAAAATGACTGCTGTGTGGAGAATAGAAGTGGGGCAGGGGCAAGAAATGAAGCTGGGAGAAGATCAAATAGGTCACATTCACCATCCATGTAAGACAGGGCTTCCTGGCCCGGGGGTGACAGGTGGCACGTGAGAAGTGATCAGAATTAGGTATCATGTTGAAGGCACACTTTGATGGACTGGAGGTAAGGTATAAACAGAGGATGACACCGATGGCTCCAAGAAGAGGACACGACGGCTAGCAGAACTGGGTGAAAGTGGGCATGTTTACGAAAGTCAGGACTGCCATGGTGTGAGGAGATAGTTTTGTTTTGAATATTAATCTTGAGATGCCTATGATACCTCCAGGTGGAGAAGTCACATCAGAAGAAGGGGTAGGGGTCCGGTTGTATACTTGAGAATCAGTTGAGACTAGTCATTAATTCCTAATTCATTCATCTCCAGGGCTGCTTGATTCTGATCCTTATTGCTTCTTTATGTTTTTGTTGAGCCTACAAGTTACCTCGTAATCTTCCAATAAATTCTACATCTTGTGTCCCAAAGTAAGCTTCTGTTGCTTGCAACCAAAGACCCTGATACATACTATTTGTATCTCCATTCCACAAATACGGAAACAAAGTTCAAAAAGGTTAAGTAACTGGACTAAAATCACAAAGATAACGGGGAGCAGAGCTGGAACCTGAAGCCAGGAGTGTTCCTAAGATACCGCGTCTCTCAAGTCAGAGTGCTACACAGCCACTGCCTGCCTGTTCTCCTTAGCAAAAAGTCTTCAAAGGCCTGGGGCCACGGGCACCGTTCGAAGTGACTTCACAGACACGCAGAGAAGCAGGAGAGAGAGGCACAACTTCAAATAGCAAAGGGCACCTCTCTGGGAGAGCCAGCAGTTGCCAACCTGAAATTTCAAGAGGCATCTCAAAGCAACAAGGAGTTTGCTTTTTCTTCTTTTGGCAACAGACTGTTATTTTACAGCAAGTCTCTGTTGCAAAATGCAATCAACTCAACTCCTGGTTCGGTTCTCCCAACAGGAGAGCAGTCGGGTCGACAAGGAGGGGAAAATTTATTGTTCTAGGGCCAGGTCTAGAAATTTAATTCACAGCAAAATTCTCAGAGGCTGATGCACTCTCTTGTTTGGAGGATCTGATAAGGTTTATATGAAGTAAAAAAAAATAAGGCTCTGTGGCTTCCTTACTTAAGGGCAGCATCTCGTTAGGTTATCACCCAGAAGAACAAGAGAGCTGCTTCTCTTGCTCACTCAAGTGCTCTCTAGAGCCCAGCATAGTGCTTGTACTAAGTAAAACTTTAATTTTGGGTAAAAATGAGTTTTTTAAAAAATAAAAATATGGAAAATATTTTAATTTCTTAGTAAAAAATATAGGCTTTAAAAAATTTTAATATCAGGGCCACCTGGGTGGCTCAGTCAGTTAGACTCTGACCTGAGCTCAGGTCATGATCCCAGGGTCCTGGGATTGAGCCCCACATCTGGCTCTCTGCTCAGTAGGGAGGCTGCTTCTCCCTCTCCCTCTGCTCCTCCCCTCTGCTTGTTCTCTCTCTTTCTCTCTCAAATAAATAAAATCCTTAAAAAAATAAAAATTAAAAATAAAAATAAAAATAAAAATTCTTAGTATCATAAAAAGTTAATAGAAGAACATTAAATGGTATTATAGGAATTTCATTTTAGACTCTTAGGGAAGGAGAGGCGGATTGTAAAGTGCTTAAATTTAACAGTTCTCACGTCAAGATGCCTGGGTCACCATCCTCACTTAGCTGCAAACTAGCTATACCAGGCTCCAGGGTACAAATGGAGGTTCCAGAGAGGGTGGTAAGAGGCCATCTACAGCAGGCAGGATCTCTGGGTCTCAGGTATAGGAGCACCTCCCCGTGGGGCCTCCTGCGAGGGCCCACACAGAGATGGCGTGTGAGCCCAGACCCAGTGGAGATGAGAGCCGCCCACCTTACAGGCACAACCAGGGACAGAGCCAGCAAACAGGGTCTGGATCTGCCAGGGCCAGGAAAGCCAACGTCAATGCCAGAGACATGAGAAACTAGGGCACTCGTGTTTACCATTTGGGGCCAAGTCACAAAGATGTGCAATAATGATAGTTACAATTTGTAGATCATTTTTTAATGTGAAAAGCACTGCTCTAAGCATTTTTTTTTTCACATGTTAAATCGCTGCAATGTTAGAATGACTCAGCAGAGGTAGAGATAGTATTCTCACTCTCATGTTTCAGATGGGGACTCTGAGGCCTGCCTACCATGGATACCTATCTTGCCAACATTCACCTAGCCAGGAGGAAGAAGCAAGATGGGATCACAGATTTTTCGGGTATAAAGGCAGCCCATTTAACCCCTGCATTTTAGTACCTGACTTCTGCTTTGCTCACATTGACTGATTTCATTGCTTCGTTTTATTTGCCTCTATCTGTTAGGGAAACTCTTCTTTTTCCATTGCTAAAACCGTTTATGGGTTTGTACCAGGATAAATGTATTTCATATCAGTAAACATTAACTGAGTACCCAATACATGCCAAGAACATACACATGGGGAATAGAAAGATGAGTGAGACCATTTGGCTCTCAGAGTCCCGTGAGAAAAGAGGATGAATGACAATGGCAAGTGCAATGAGCCCTTGGGGAGCACAGCAAACTGTGGACAGCACTAACCCATGCTTGGAGATTCAGGGAAGCTGGCATTGCCTGCTGACCCTGAATACACTATTTGCCCTATCTCTCTCAGCTTTATTGCCCTATCTGCAAGACATCATGAGAAAAGAACCCTAACAGGGTCGTTCTAAGGATTAACTGAGCTAATGTTTGTAAAATGTTTAGCATAGTATCTAACATATACTACGTATTTTATAAATGCCATGCTATTGTTGTAGGCCTCGAACAGTGTTCCAAAGAGCATGACAGATGGTAGCCAAACAGACCAGATTGGTTAAGACATTCCGGATGCCTTGTGATTCTATTGTCATTTGGCTCAACAAGTTCTAACCAAGCTTCCACACCAGGCCCTGTGCTAGTTGCTACAAACACAATGAAAACGGGAGTCCTTGCTGGGTTTGTGAAGCTTGCAGGCATCCACAAAACACAGACATTGAGTGAAAAAGTAACGTGTGGAAAGTACATGTGTAAAGAAGGATGCCATGTCCTTATTCCCTGAGGATATGGGTTTGAGCTAAGACCAAAGATAAGTAGGAGAAAATCTGGAGTCCCAAGGCTGGGTGGCATGTACAGAAGATCACAAGTGGAAGAGCCACATCTTACCTTTTATTAAAGACTCTAATACAGAGATATGAGTTTTCAAGATACCTAGATCATACAATTACCAACATAGAGACAAAACTTTGACAAGTGGTGGAAGGGTGGCTGGACAGCACTAAGAAAAATGCATGAAATAAGAAAATGACCTTCAGCAAGGTCAGGGAAGCCTTTCCTAAGGAAGTGGTAGTCTGTCATCATTAGACATGGTGGATGAGTCAACGTTAACTAGGTGGAGTGCCAAGAAAAGAGGAGAGACAAGCCCAGGCATGGGGAAGAACATCAGCAAAGGTCCTATGCCAGGGAGGGGATCTACGAAACGGCTGGGGAGACCACAGAGCACTTAGCTGAGGGATAATGGGAGGGGATGGAGGATGAAAAGAAAAGCAAGACTCCATATCAAGGTCTTGTAGGTTATGTTAAGAACCTTAAGATTTGTGAAAGTAGTAGTGATTTATCCACGATTTTATTCAGGTGACTAGTAAGATCAAAATTGCATTTTTAAAGAATCACTATAGCTGATGAGTATAGAATGGATTGGGAAGCCAGCCAGTGAGGATGTGGGACCATCAGTGGGGAAGCTGCTGCCAATGGCAGTTGTCCTAGCTCTGGAAATCTGAATGATCTGGAAGGTGGGGACCTAGGGGCTATAGCAGATGCTGGTCTTTCTACAGCAGTCTTTGAACTGGCAAACCCTGGGTGAAATCCTAGGACCTATTCTGTGATTTTAGGTAAGTCAGTCTGCATTTGTGAACTTCTGCTTCCTTACCTACCATGGGTAAAATTATACCTATGCCTCAGCTTGACTGTTAAGGCCCAATTCGGTAATGGAAATGCACTCGATACATGTTGATGATGGTTATTATCAACATGCATGTCAATAGCTTATAAAGCAGACTCCATTCTGTCTGAAGATGCTAATGATCATTCCTGCAATATTTTCTAGACATGAGAAGACATTTGAAAAAGAATAATAACACTAATACTAATATACTATTTACTATGTGCCAGGCATCTCTCTCAATGCTTAACATACATTAATACATTTAATTCTCACAATATCCCTGTATGTTATATGCATTATTTGCCTTTAGTTTTCACTCCTCCCTAGAGCCACTCCCTTTGTCATGTGACTTTGCAGTTCCTCACATCGAAGGGCTAGAGTGTACTTCTCTGCCCTTTGATTTTGAGTTTGGCCATGTGACTCGCCTTGGTCAAGAGAACAAGGCAGAAATAATGGTGCCGATTCCAAGCCTCTGTCCTAATAGGCCTCATTTGCTTCCACCTGCCCTTTGTATGACATGGCTATCACCATGAGAAAAGCATCCTCTGCTATTCTGTTGGTCTGAGGAACACAAAGACCAAACCCTGGGGTGCGAAGAAGGACCAGTGTTGCCAAGCTCTCTCTGATCCACAAACCTCTAACGGACTCTTATCTATACAAGAAATAGCACATAATCATTGTTTTAAATATCTGGGGTGTAAGGTGGTTTGTTATGCAGCACTTCTGCAGCAATCACTAACTGATACACTCTATAAGATAGTTCTCATTATTAGTGCTTATTTTACAAATGAAGAAACAAATGAAGAAACTGAACCAGAGAGAGAGGTCCAGCCACTTGCCTAAGGTTTTGCAGCAAAGTGTCAGGGCTGAGATTTGAAACCAGGAAGTCTCACTTCAGAATCTGTGTTCCTGCCTTTCACACATAAAAAAGCCTCATAAGAAACCACATCCTTCACATTGAAAGTGTCAGCTTGTCTTTCTAAATGTAACACAAAGCATGAAGAGCAAATAAGTGAGAAACGAGGATCTGACAGCACTATGTTCCCATGTATTAACATTCACACACACACAAATATATATCTCCAAGCCAAGAAAATGCACCAGCCTCAACACTAAGCAGCCTGTCTCGGTCACCTAGCTGGATGTATTAACAGCTTGGAGTGATGTAAAACTTAAGTTTCATAAGTGGGTGGGATGGGTTGCCGAAAGTGGAGCTTAGATGAAGAAGACTGGAGTCATCAGTGAGTCAGGCAAAAGTGTGACTGCGGAGGGCTTGAATCATTCAATTGATCTGTCCACATCGTGACCCAGCCACTGGCTAATTCCCAGATCTCTGCTGCAGGACCAGATGAGTAAAGACTTATAGCCCATTGTGAATGTCATAAGCCCAAAATGTGTTGCTTAAGGGCGCCTGGGTGGCTCAGTTGGTTAAGCGACTGCCTTTGGCTCAGGTCATGATCCCGGAGTTCCGGGATCGAGTCCCATATTGGACTCCCGGCTCTGCGGGAAGTCTGCTTCTCCCTCTGACCTTCTCCCCTCTCATTCTCAGTCTCTCTCTCTCTAGTAAATAAATAAAATCTTTAAAAAAAAAATGTGTTGCTTAAAACACAGCAGGTTCAAGGCCAAAGTCAGAGGTTCCATTTTAGCAGGGAGCCCACAGCATTCCTAATTCTAGGCAGCCTCATTAAGTCTCCCTCACTGTCAAGGAAGATGAATAAGGATGATCCATCTCATTCCTGGGAAGGCATCTCAGCTCCTGGGGGTTGCCAGCAACCTCTTATTCCTCTGAATTCCAGTAACATTCTATTTGTGCCTTTCTTGCCAGATTATATGTTTCCTGAAGATAAAGACAACTCTGTGGATTTCTATTCACTCACATCACCTTGTGTACAATAGGCATTTAATAAATACTTGCTCAATGAATATGGAGAGAGGAAGATGTGGTTTATTTTTTTTTTAATTTTACTTATTTATTTGACAGAGAGAGAGAGATCATAAGTAGGCAGAGAGAAGGAGGAAGCAGGCTCCTTGCCGACCAGAGAGCCCGATGCAGGGCTCGATCCCAGGACCCTAAGATCATGACCTGAGCCGAAGGCAGAGGCTTTAACCCACTGAGCCACCCAGGCGCCCCGAAGATGTGGTTGAGAAAGAGCACAATGACTCTGACCTTCCTTGTTCATTCTTGTACCATCGGTGTCTAGCACAGTGCCTGGTAGTTGGTGGATGCCTAATAACTGTGTGGTAATGAATGAGCAAAGAGTCTACCCTGGGAGGCAGAGAACCTGGGTCAGAGCTGATCTAGAAATTGCAGTGTCTTAAAAAAAGGTTCCCCATTGTTTCTGCAAATCTAGATGCCTCCTGCATCTTTGGGTCTTGTCTTTTTTGTTTTGTTTTTTTTAGATTTTATTTATTTATTTACTTGAGAGAGAGAGGGAGGAAGGGAGGGAGGGAGGGAGAAGCAGGCTCCCCACTGAGCAGGGAGCCCAATGCGGGGCTCAATCCCTGGACCTGTGGGATCGTGACCTGAGACAAAGGCAGATGTTTAACCAACTGAGCCACTCAGGTGCCCCTCAATGCTGATCCACATTTCCTTGTTCCATTAGCTCCCCAGCTGCCTTTCCTTAAATTCTTTGTGTTTCCATTAGCTGGAGTTGGATTCTGTTGCTTGCAATCTTAGAACCCTAACTGATAAATCGGTCTGTTCTCAAATGTGGCCCAAGGACTAGTTGCCTCTCTGAGCCACGGAGGTTAAAGACTCAGATCCATAGTCCTCACCCTGGACCTCAGTCAGAATTTCCAGCAGACTGGGCCTATTTTGACAATCTCCTGAGCAGACTCCTTGCAGGCTTTGAGAACTGGAGAGGGTAACTTCCAAGGTCCCTTCCAACACTAAATGTCCACAATTTCATGGGACAAAACAGCAGCCCTTTGCCAAAGCCTAGGAATCTTGACTACAGGCTCTTTGTCACCTCTTCCAGTGTATTCTATACTCCTTATCTCTCCGCTTACTTCGCACCAGCTTCATTAGCTTTCTTTTTATGGTTTCCTCTCCAGGGCCTTTGCACTTGCCGTTCCCTCAGCCTAGAACTCCCTCCTCCCCGTCTTCACAGAGCTGGCTCCTTCCTTTCCTTCAAGTCAGTTCCAGCGTTACCCTCTCAGAGAGGATGTTTCATCTAATCTGTCCTACATTGCTTCTCAACCTCCATACTGCCTATGAGAGCATCTCAGCAATTATCGCTGTCTGAATGGGTCGTCACTGGTTTGTTTGGTTACTGTTTTACCTCTCCTCTACTTGGAACTTAAGTTCTGTGACTGCAGGAAGGAGCCTTCTCTTGTCTCTGCAGTATCCCCTATGTCCACAACTTCACTCATCACAGAGCAAGTTCTTAGTAAATATTGATGAATAAATGCAATCCAGGAATATTAGATAATCTTTGAACAAAACAGCCTTGGATTAATAAAACCAAACATCACATTTACTTTTAGAAATTTGTCACCTCAGACAGTATTCCTCAGTGTACCATCCACTGCCCCAAACTCTGACCTCTCTGAAAGTGCAAAACAAAACAAAACAAAAAAAAACAAAAACGGCCACTGTTTCTATTTTAAGTTTCCTCAGCTACAGAACACCTGGCCTAAATTTCCTTAAAGCAACAAATACCCAAGAATTCCTGTTTCTTGGAGCATCCAAAGAAGGTCCGCTGAAATGATTTCCCCCCAGTGCACTCGCACTTGATTTGAAAAGCACAGGTGCCCTCTACTGGAATTAGGCAATATTGCAGCTTGAACTCAAACTGTCAAACCCATTAGGCACGGAGTGTCACGTTACCCCTGAAACCAGATGAAGTAAGCAGATGAAAAGAGCAAGACCCACAACAAATAAATGAGCACTACTCATGGTTCTTATCTGTTCTGAGGATTAAATCCACCAAGACCAATTGAGTAGATCACTCAGAATTCTGGCCTTTGAGACACTGAACACATTTCTTTCTGTAAGACCAACTAAGATCAGGGATAACTGGTCACTTTAGGACAACCTAAGAAACAAGTAGGATCAAATAGAGGGGAAAATATGCGAGAAGGAAGCACGGTATTAGAAAGAACACACTCAGGGGAATGAGGTATGACCGAATGTATCCCCATTTGGGGGTGTGAGTGTCAAATTCCTTGTTGGCAAAACAAGGAGGGATTCAGAGGTGACCTCAGACCTCGAGCACCTTGGTGAGAGGTCAAGCAGTCACTCACTGATGGGCTCTGGAGCAGATCCAAGGGACAGATGTGGTTTGGTCCACACATTGCTGGTTGAACTATTAATCAGGAGGGGCAACGGTTCTCAAATTTGCAACAATCTGTGTGTCTCCTATGTACTCACATGCACGTTCCTGAGTGTGATGTCAGTACTGAGTACAAGTGTTACTTCCATTTAGCACAGGGATGATTTTCTAACAGGCAGCCTGCTTCGTGCATGCATGTGACTTGCCTGGCCCCTACAGGCATCTGACTTTATGCTTTTGCCTCCTCCCTTTGGGATGTTCTGCATAATGGTGCGAATCTCTCTCCTCTTCAACCCCAACATGCACATGCACACACAGCGTTTTGCAATATGGATTTTCTCTCACCCTCCATCATATACTCTGAAGTCCTCACTTGCCAAAAAAACAACAAACAAACAAACACGCATGAAGCAGACAGGGCTCCCTTCTTCCCTGTCTCCCATCCCCAGCTCAGGGCTTGTAGTAGATCCAGCAAGTGATAAGTTAGGGTAACCCAGGTGGTTGTTGTAAGAAAAAAGTCTTCCTCTCCACTCAAGAGTTAATAATTGTGTGGGGTCGGTGTGTGTAGTGCAGAGGTAGGTAGGAGGGGATTAGCCTACATACTTTCCCTTCCACTTCAGATTTGTAAATATCAATTGAAAATGTGGAAAGTGTCTTCTGATTAAGATTTTATTTCCTAAAATGCTATAGATGGGATACTAAAACGTAAAATCATGTTTGTTTTCCTTATCAGTTTCAGTATGCAGTGACTGTGAAAGACCCACATTAATGCTAAGGTATTAAGAACAGCTTATACTTAAGTTAATGAAAGCTGACATGCAATTGGACAAACTATTCTAATTTTTAGCATTAGAATTAGAATAAATGGATTATTCTAATTTTTTGTTTTACCTTTATGAGAAGACCTAGAAAGGAAGCAAAATGAAACTAAAAGATAAATAATCAAAATGGAGTCCAAACTGTACCATTTGTTACCTGACAGGTACAGGCAAATCGTCTATGCTCTCACCACCTACTGGGCAAAGGCAGTTGCTTGCAATGAGGCAAAAGCTCCTTCAGTTCTCAAGCCAACAGAGAAAGATCGGGCTTGATTCAGCAACAGTGTGTTTAACAAAAGGTGATAATAGGTGGGTGTGGGATTCAGATAGAGAATAAACCAGTCTTCATAAACTCTTTCTAATGGTCCAGAAATTAGGCTGCCTCCTACTGAAATTCAAACTGGAAATGCAGGAATTTATCCACAGCAACTGCATGAAACCGGTTTTTCAACCACATGTTTGCATTTCATTATTGCCAAATCACTCTTTTAGTCTACCAACCAGTCTGAGTAAGAAAAGAGAAAAAAGAGTAATCACCAGTTAAGATAGTTCTTTAAGGAAAGAGATTTCTGAGGCCATTTAGAAATCTTATAAATAATTAACATAAGCCAAATGAAACTGAACACTTACTGTGTTCCCAATTTTGTGTTAATTATGTCATTTCGATTTTTTTCAGTAACTCTGGTAGGGTAAACACTAGCATTATTCTTATTCCAGGGATAAGGAAACTGAGGTCCAGACAGTCTTAAGATTATATATTCCTGAACAAAAGAATGTTTCCCTCCATAAGATTATTCCTGAAGTAAAAGTAACAGCCATTATACTCCTATCATGACAAAGTCTCTTCAAGTAGAGTATGCCATCCCTAAATGCCACTTAGGGAACATGTAACGTTTCTGAAGTGGCCTCAGTCAATCCCACTTTTGGATATTAAGGTAAGCTGATAGAATTGGTCAACGATGTTTTTATTTCATCATATTTTCTGTGCACATAATTTCTCAAGTGCAAGGAGCAAATATTATAAGTAACTGTTAAAATAATTTTTAGAAGTAAAACAGTAAGTAGCTACAGTGAAGTGTATAAACACACCTCAAGAAGAATTTTAAAAGTATCATAATATCTGAATCTGGATTTGTGATGTAGGTAAAAATTCCAGGAATAGAATCATAAAAAGATGTAAGAGTTCTATATTTGAGAAAATGAAGCTCTCTTAAAGTTGTATTAGGGGACTTAAAAATGGCCCTAGCATTGAAAACAAGATTGATGTACGAAAAGAGTTCACATGAAATAGTTCCAGTAATGCTACAGTAGGCAAAGGCACTATTTCAAAATTAATATATCATGTTAGGATATAAATATTTAAAAACATAGGAATTTGGCCTTCTGGTTCTACTTTCCACCTTTTTTGCCCCTACCCTTTCCCCAGGAGGTCACCTGGGTAGACCACACCCATGGCCTTCCTGGGCTTCCGGTCAGCCAGTGGGATCCCAGAAGATCAGAGGGTGGGGGAGAAGGGGAGAGTGAGGTCAGGGTATGGGTTTCCTCAGTTTTGTTCCCTATGAGGTCACCCCTCACTGGAGGTCACCACCTTCTCATGACGGTTCCCTCATTCCAGGTTCCACAGATCAGGAGCTGCTTCCTGCACTGTATGGGCCGACCCAGGAGAAGAAATCCTCTGCTGCTACTAACTCCAGGCAACTGCACCGCCCCTGGTGATCCCCCTACACCCAGCTATGCTCTCCTTAATAGTCCCTTTATAACGGACTGTCCTGGTTGATTATGTATCTGTTTCCCCTTCAGATCTCAATGTACTACGTAGTGAATTAAATTAAATCTTCATATTATAATATGTAATTATTACAATTGCATATTAACCATTTCCTCTATATTTCTAAGACCTCATACATTTAAGTAGACCAAAACTTGTTTTTTTTTTCTTCCACATGAGGAAACAAGCAGAGTTTCTAAAACTCGCACCCCAGCCCAAGTGTCGGCTTTCTTACTAACCACAAAATAGGTGAAGACGGAAGAGGGTGCTGCAGACAATTGGGTCAAATGGAAAATGATGTATGCTGTTTCTAAAGGGCTGTTGATACTTTGGGTCTTTTTTTTTTTTTTTTAATGCCAGCCTTGTTATTATAAGCACATTCTATTGAACACAAGAGGTTTGGTTATTACCTTTTATCAAAATGTCAGGAGGACAGATTTTTAAATGAACTAGACAACACGAGAGAACATTCTTCCCGTCCACAGAGTCTTTGAAATTGATTGCAAACGAATCGCCTCTGAACAGCACAGAAGAGAGGCTCAGAGCTCTCCTAATGATGTACATCTGCGAGGCTTCACTGGGGGTTTGGCTGCATTTACATCACTATAAACTGCAATTACAGCTCGAGCCATTTCCGGCAGACACACAGAGAATACGAATTGCAGCAGCAGGTTTCCTGCCTTGGATCTCTGCCAGGAGCCTGAGTCACCGTCCCAGACATCTGTAGCACATTAAACTCTACTCTTGTTATCTCTCAACGCTGAACAATGGCCCGAGCCTCTGACAAAACAAATGGCCAAAGCCTTTTCAAGAAACCCTCTAAAGTTAGGCAGTGAATCATGAGCCTGCACAAAACTTTTAGGGTAATTTACACTGTAGAAGAAAGCTAAAGTATGGCTGAGAAGACTTTTGATCATTTGAACTTTATTTAACTTCATGGATTTAGATGGTCTTGTATTATAGACTGCGTGTTTGTGTCTCCCCACCCCCACCTAAATCCATATATTAAATCCTGCATCTCCAATGTAATGGTATTGGGGAGGGGTCTTTGGGAAGTAATTAGGTTTTGCAAGGTCTTAAGGCCCTTATAAAGACACCCCAGAAGCTTCCCCTCATCTTCTGCCTTGTGAACAAGATGGTGGCCATTGATAAACAAGGAAGCAGACCCTCACCAGTACCTAATCTACCAGTGACTTGATCTTGGATTTTCCAGTCTCCAAAGCTGTGAGAAATAGATTTTTGTTATTTATAAGCCAGACAGTCTTTGGTATTTTTGTGGGAACAGCCTGAATGGACTATCAAAAAAAAGTCAAAACATAGCGGAGATGATTTTTGGTAGTCTGAACTTAGACTACCAAAGTTCATGGACTGGGTAACTGCTGAATGCTCTTCAAAAAAGGGTGATTGTTTTTACTCCTTAGGAGCAGGCATGTAGGTCAATAGTCAAAGAGGGGTAGAAACAATAACTTCAAGCCATGTTTCCACTCTGCCTCCTACTCTCCATCTTAGCTCCTGTCCCTACCATCCAAGCCACCACCATCTTGTAGAGAAGATTGCAAACTCTTCATCACTTGTCTTCTGATTCTTGGCTCTCCCACAATCCATTCTCCACACAGTAGCCACTATGATCTTTTATAAATACAAATCCAGGTATGATTTTTCCTACCTTAAACCATCCAATGAGATCTCCCCTCCCCTACAATAACATCTAAGGTCCTTCCCATGCCCAAGGTCACATCTCCAATCCCTGTCCTCTGCCCCAAGTTCAACTCCAACCATTCTTCTTATTACTTTTTCTTCTCCCACTATTTTTTTCTTCCTTAAAAAGGCCAACCTTAGGGCGCCTGGGTGGCTCAGTTGGTTGAGCAACTGCCTTCGGCTCAGGTCATGATCCCGGAGTTCCGGGATCGAGTCCCATATCGGACTCCCGGCTCTGCGGGAAAGTCTGCTTCTCCCTCTGACCTTCTCCCCTCTCATTCTCAGTCTCTCGCTCTCTAATAAATAAATAAAATTAAAAAAAAAAAAAAAGAGAAAAAGGCCAACCTTAATTAAAACAAAACAAAACAAAAAAAGGCCAACCTTGTCCCTTCCTCTGGGCCTTTGCACTAACTTCTCCTTCTGCCTGGAATGCTTTCTGCAGTTTTCTGTAGCCAACTCCTTCAGATTTCAGCTCGTGTTCCTCAGAGTGCCCTTTTCTTATCACTTCTATTTATTTTATTCATGCAATTATCATTATAATTTAAAAGTACATGCTAAAGAAAAATAAGAGAATCCTACAAATAACTTCATACTCATAAATTCTACAGCTTAGGAGAAAGGGACCAATTCCTCCGAAACAACAAACTACCAAAACTCAATCAACATGAAATAAACAATCTGGATAGTGCTATAACCATTAAAGAAATTGAATTTGTAATTAAAGAGCTTCTGATAAAGACATCTCTAGTCCCAGATGGTTTCACTAGAAATTATACCAAACACTCAAAAAATAATTAACACCAACTTTACACAATCTCTTTCAGAAAATAGAAGAGGGAATATTTTTCAATTCATTTTATGAGGCCAGCATTATTCTGACACAGAAACCAAAGACATCATAGAATAAAAAACTACAGACCAGTATCTTTCATGAACTTATGTATAAAATCATTAACAAGGGGCACGTGTGGGTGGCTCAGTCACTCAAGTGTCTGTCTTGGGCTCAGGTCAGGATCCCAGGGTCCTGGGACTAAGTCCTGTATCGGGCTCCCTGCTCAATGGCAAGCCTGCTTCTCCCTCTCCCTCTGGTGCCCCCCCTACTTGTTCTCTCTCTCTCTCTCTCTGTCAAATAAATAAATAAAATCTTAAAAAAAAAATCTTCAACAAAACATTAGCAAACTGAGTCCAACAGTGAAGAAAAAAAAAAGAATTATATGCCATGACCAAGTATATATTTGGTTGTTATTTAGTCATTGATCATGACCAAGTGTCAAGTGTACCTGAAATTTATTCTAAATATGCAAATTTGATTCAAACAACGCAACTCACCACAATAGCAAAATAAACAAAATCACATGATCATATCAGTCAGTGCAGAGAAAGCATTTGACAAAATCCAACAGCCATTCATGATTAAAAACTCTAAGGCAGGGGTGCCTGGGGGTGGGGGTGGGTTCAGTCAGTTAAGTGTCTGACTCTTGATTTTGGCTCAGGTCATGATCTCAGGGTTTTGAGATCTAGCCCCATGTCAGGCTCTGCATTTGGTGCGAAGCCTACTTAAGATTCTTTCTCTTCCCTCCCCCCTCTCTAAAAATAAATAAATAAAAATCAAAACTCTAAGGCAAACCAGAATTAAAAAGGAATCTCTCCAACTTGATAAAGAACATATGTAATAATCATTGCAGTGTGGTATGGGAGAAAGAATATTCAACCAGACCAATATAATAGAATAGAGCCCAGAAATTGACCCATATCAAAAGAGTCAGCTGATTTTTGACAAAGGAACAAAAACATTTCAATGAAAAAAGGATAGTATTTTCAACAAACAGTGCTAAACAACTAGACCCCATTTACAATAAATAAATAAATAAATAAATCTTAACACAGAACCTTACAAATTTTACTAAATTAACTTAAAATAGACTATACCTAGACATAAAAAGCAAAATTATAATACTTCTAAAAGATAACATAGGAGAATATGTTTCTAAGTGACCTTGGACTTGATAATGACTTTTACCATCCCCAAAACACAATCAATGAAAGAAAAAAAACTGATAAGATGGAATTCATTAAAAAAAAAAACAAAAACAAGAACAAAACTTAGGGGACCTGGTGACTCAGTTGGGTAAGGGACTGCCTTTGAATCAGCTCATGATCCTAGGGTCCTGGGATTGGCCCCACATGGGGCTCCCTGCTCAGTAGGGAGCTTGTTTCCCAACTTATCTCTGTCCCTCCCCTCCTCAGCTCATGCTCTCTCAAATAAACAAAACCTTTTTTTTCCCAAGTAAATAAAACCTTTAAAAAAAAAAGAACTTGTATCCAAGATAAATAAAAAACACTTGAAACACAACAGTAAAAAAAAGAAACCCACTTAAAGATGGGCAAAAGATCTGAAAAGACATCTCACTATAGAAGAGATACAGATGAAAAACAAGTATATGAAAAGATGTTCAACATCAAATGTCATTTAGGGAATTACAAATTAAAGCAACAATGAGACACCACCACATACCTATTAGTGGTTAAAATCCAAAATACTCATAATATCAAATGCTGATAAGGTTGTGGAGCAACAAGGACAGGCAGAATACAAAATGGGACAGTCACTCTGGAACACAGTTTGGTACATTTCTACAAAGCTAAACCTATTTTACCATCCATTCCAGCAATTATGTCCTTAGGTATTTACTCAAATGAGTTGAAAACTTATTTTCACCCAAAACCTGCCCACAAATGTTTATAGCAGCCTTATTCATAATTGCCCCAAACTGGAAGCAACCAAAATAGCCTTCAATAGTTAAATGGATAGATATATTTGATACCTCCAAACAATGTAGTATTATTCAGCAAAAAAAGAAAATGGGCTATCAAGCCACAAAACACATGGAGGAACCTTAAAGGTATATTGAGAATTGAAAGAAATTGAAATTTGAAATTTGAAAACTGAAAGCCTAAAGAGGCTATATATTGTATGATTTCAACATACAATATGACAGTCTAGAGAAGGCAAAAACTACAGAAACAGTAAAAAGATCAGTGGTTAAAACCTATGTGAGGTCACAGATGTGTTAACTAACATCAGTGTGGTAACCATTTCACAATATGTAAGTGTTACAAGTCATCACATTGTATACCTTATACTTACATAGTAAGTCAATTATATCTCAATAACACTGGAAAAAATAATTAAAAAAAAAAGATCAGTGGTTGCCATGAGCTCCAGCGGGGCAGAAGGGAAGGATGGAAAGGTGGAGCATGGGGATTTTTAGCGCAGTGAAACTATTCTGTATGATACTGTAAAAGTATATACATGATATTCTGCATCTGACAAAACCCATAGAATGTACAACACAGAGTGAACCCTAATGTAAACTCCAAACTTTAGTTAATAATCTATCAATATTGGCTCATCAACTATAACAAATATACCATAGCAATGTAAGATATTAATAATAGAGCAAATTATAGAGGAAGAAGGGTATAAGGGAATTTTCTATACTATCTGGCCGATTTTGTAAACCTAGTACTGCTTTAAAAAACAGAGTCTATTAACTAAAAAATTAATGGTAGAACCTAGGTGGCGGGTATAACTCACTGGAATTATTTCAATGTTGCTGTAGGTTTGAAACATTTTATCATACAATATTGAGAGAAAAAAAAACTTATGGTCATGTAAAACCTATATACAAATGTTCATAGCAGCTTCATTCATCACAGCCATTAACTGAAAAGAGTCTCAGTGTTCTTCGGTGAGTGAATTTTTAGACTGAGCTTCATCTATAACATTGACTACTACACAGCAATAAGGACTGAACTACTGATACTTAGAACAACCTGGACAAATCTGAAGGAAAGCCTGAGTGAAAATAAAAAGCCAATACCTGAAGATTACATACTGTGAGATTCCATTATATAATGTTCTTATAAGAAGGACAAAATTATAGAAAAAGAGGACACATTACTGATTGCTAGAAGTTAAGGATAAGGTAAAAGAGGGAAGTGGGTATGTTATCAAAGGCAACACAAGGAATCCTTGTGGTGATGGAACTGTTTTCTATCTGGAATGCAGTAGTGGATACACAAGCTGAAACATGTGATACAATTGTATAGAAGTAGATACACAAGCATGTGCATGCGCGCACACACATATACAAGTAAAACTGGGGAAACCAAGAAGAGCTAGGTGGATTATATCCACATCACTATCCTGGTTGTGATATCCTACTATATAATTTTTCCAGATGTTTGTACTGGGAAAAACTGGGGAAAGAGTGCAGGAGATCTCCCTTTATTATTCATGTGAATCTACAATTATCTCAATAAAAATTCAATTTAAAAAGCTAAATGCACTCAAAATTTTTCAATCTGCTTCCCTTTGCAATAGAATGCAAATACCACCTGAGCAGGGATAGTGCTTATCTTGTTCACTGCTGAACCCCATCGTGGCTCCCTGGGGTATAGCAGGTGCTTAATAAATAATGTTTATTTATTTAATAAATAAACAAGGACAAGTCAGTATGAAATATCTGTTATGACACAGGTATGATTCCATTAATTAATTCATTCATTCAACAGAAGTTTGCCGAGCACTTAACAGCTTGCCAGGTAACCAAGATGAAGCCAAGAAAAGTCTTCATCTTTAAGGAATTTGCAAGCAAAGGCATGAGGCGGAATTCTAGGAAAGGGACTATTTGTGTAGTCTTAAAAAGCATCCATGGTGCTTCTCTCCCCCCCAAATAGAAGAGGGTACCCTAACATTCAATGATATGGCCACCCCTCTTTAGATAGCAATGAAGCTGCCATGCAAAATGAGAGTTGAAGGAGGCAAGGTAAACCAGAAGATGAGTTGGCATGTGGTGGGACGGCTGAAATATCCCTGCTCTTAGAAAGCTTGTCTGAACAGAGTAGAGAGGGTAATCACCAGCCTCTGCAATGTCACTGTGTGTGTTCACTAGCTGTGTGCCCCTGGGCAAACTAGTCAGAGCCCTCGAGCTGCCATTTTCTTCAGCTATAAATGGAATTAACAACACTACCTCTGTGTGTATGTAACTCATAGATTAGAGTCTGGCCCACAGTTCTCTGATGGTTCTTACGCTTTGGGCTGATGGCAGTTATAAGCTGCCTGAATCTCTGAAAAATATTCAGAAGGCATTTGAATCCAAAAGCAGCCAGATTTCCTGCTTAGAAATTTACTCTATTGCCATCAACTTGACTATTTCTTTCTTTCTTTTTTTTAAAGATTTTATTTATTTATTTGACAGAGAGAGAGAGATCACAAGTAGGCAGAGAGGCAGGCGGGGAGAGGGGGGAGGAGGGAGAGGGGGGAGGGGGAGGGGGGAGGGGGAGGGG